>OZ023263.1:124471589-125071589 GCA_964006375.1 Tillus elongatus | reverse complement strand
AATTTCATGTTGGCGACTATGTGCGCATCAGCAAACATCGAGAAATTTTTGTCAAAGGTTATACGCCGAATTGGTCGTATGAAATTTTCCACATTATGCAGATTAAACAAACTAACCCTCGCATGTACTACCTAGAAGATGAAACACAGCAGTCCATAAAAGGAGGATTTTATGAAGAGGAACTACAGAAAGTAAAATACCCTGACGTACATTTGATTGAAAAAATTCTAAGGAGAAAAGGTGATAATGTGTTTGTGAAATGGTTGGGTCTCGACAAATCGCACAATTCATGGATTCCTAAAAATCAGATTGTATAAAATTATATTATTTTTGATGTAATGCTTTTTCTTCAATAAAACGCTATAACAGAATATATATATATATATATATATATATATATATATATATATATATATATATATATATATATATATATATATATATTATTCCTAAAATTGTGTTTCAGAGAATGAACGATGGATAAATGAGAGTTTTTTTTATTTCAACAATACACCACGAGGGCTTACAGCCTAAATACTATCGCACCGTGGGTGTCGACAAGGAGGAAAGAGGCAACTTGTTAATTCTGGACTTGAAGGTTTGGAGGTTCGGGGGAGAAGGAAAAACATGTGCCGGCAAGGAGTTCCACAACTTGGAAGTCCTCGGGACAAAAGAGCGGGCATAACAAGATGTTCTATGTCTGGTGACCTGAACATTAAAAGGGTGCATTCGTTCTGTTCCCCTAGTAGATCTGTTGGGGGCAGCAGGTGGAGGAACTATGGAAGAAAGCTCCTCTGAGCAGTGCCCGTGCAGATATCTATAAAAAAGGAGAGAGGTCATCAACGGCACGTCGGTGGGCAAGGGATGGCAGCCTTTGGGTGAGGGTACGGTCACCGATGAGACGTATAGCTCTCTTCTGAATGGAGTCCAGGATAGCGAGTGTAGAAGCGGCAACAGCACCCCAGATGTGGGAGCAGTATTCGAGGTTTGGTCTTATTTGTGAAGTATATAAAGTATAGAGATTAGTTGGTGAAAAGTATTTGCGAGCCCGGAAGAGGAAACCTAATTTTTTAGCAGCCACTTCTGCAATTGATGTGACATGTTGGTGTCAATTGAGGTTTCGATCCACAGAGATGCCAACAAGTGAAAAGGACTCATTACTTTGAATAACTTGGTTGTTTATTGTGATTGGTCTAGGGCTAGTGTATCTCTTATGAGAAAGAAAGCAAGACTGTGATTTGGTGAGGTTGAATTGTACAAGATTTCTACTTTCCCAGTCTAATATTTTTTGGAGATCCACGGAGATAGAACCCTCCATGAGTCTGCGATCCTCATCTAGTTGGGCTAAAGAGACAGACTTAGAATATTGTATATTGGAGTGGAGGGTTCTGTCGTCCGCGTAACTGTGAACTGGGTTGGATGTGCTAGAGAGGAGGCCATTGATGTGGAGAAGAAACAAAGTAGGGGCTAAAGCTGAACCTTGAGGAACTCCTGCATTAATTGGATACAGTTTAGAGGAATGGCCATCCACGACAACAGAAATGCTCCAGTTAGAGAGGAAATTTGCTGTCCACGTACAGAGTTTTGGTGGTAGGCCATAGGCCGGTAGTTTATATAGTTTATATAGTCTGGCACGCAGCGCTGCGTGCCAGACCTGGTCGAATGCTTTGTATATGTCTAGGGCGACAATTTGGGATACACCGTGTAGTTCCATAGACTTGTTCCAAGAATGGGTGACAAAGGAAAGGAGGTCGGCAGTTGATCTGCGCTGACGGAATGCATACTGCCTGTCGTGGATTAGACTGTGTTTTTCAAGAAATTTTAGTAATTCGGTGTTTATATACTTTTCCATCACATTAGAGATGACTGAAAGGAGAGAAATAGGCCTGTAGTTGCTAGGAAGCGTTTTCGATCCTTTCTTGGGGACGGGTTGTACTTGAGCAGTTTTCCAATTACTAGGGAATATGCCTCTATTGTAAGATGTCTGAAACAGACTAGTCAGGACAGGAGCAAGTTCTGGTGCGCATTTTTTGAGAACAATTGCTGGGATCTCGTCAAGGCCAGAGCTTTCCTGGTATTAAGAGAAGAGAGCATCTTTCGTACCTTTCTAGTTTTGAAAGTTAAGTTAATTTAATTAAGTTAATTAATAAAAAACTGTAAAATTTTTTTTTCATATTTATTAAAAAAGTAAATGTAAACGATACATAATTAAGTTGCAATTTTTAAATGTGACAATAGTAATATGTGAAGTGAACAACAGTCAAATGTTTACGATTTAACATTAAATATGTGGTTATACATTTTTTAAATATTACAATAGTTTTACAAATATAAAGCTATTCGACGAAACATGAAAATGCACAATCAAATAATTAAATGCGTTACTTTTTTTTAAAATATTACTAGACAATCATAGATTAACACTATGTAAAACAACATCTACAACTAGTTGAAAAGAGAACGTTGATTGTAAAAATTCTGTTGTGGATATCGGTTAAACTCTTTTAAATTCGGATATTGATGAACAAGCTCCATCACAGCACAAACGTTTACTGAATTCGGAGTTGTTGAGACTTTATTCAGAATGAAATTAGCAATGTCGACGTGCCCCGAATGCACATTGAAGACCAAAGATGTAAAATAATTTGAAAAATCTTGTTTCTTCAGCATATCAATTTTGTATGCGTTGAGATTTGCTAGTTTAAATAACTTGCAAACAGATTCAATCCCCAGATATACGCACCCACCACACGTATCTTCTATTTTCACAATTTTAATATCTTTAAACCATTCAAATGTTATGTTGATTGCAGAATTTTGTTGTTGACAGAACTCATCCTGATTATTCGAATAGAAATAATTCATAATGAGTCCTTCACAACCCCAAAACTCTATCCACTCCTCTTCATTAAAAATTACTGAATCACCTTTAAGACCTTGTATTCCAATAAATGGTTGAAAATTGAAGTCATAGGCTAAACCAACACACACAAATTTAGATTTCGAAGGGTTAATATGGTATCGCTGTTCACAAATTGTAGTCAAAATGTTTTCCTGGATTTTGCTTTCTGAACACTGTCTTTTGGAAGTATCAAGAGCGGCATTTTTAATTGTATTTGAAACACTGCAGGTATTCATTGTCAACAGTTAAATGTGCACTGATGACAGCAATTTTAAACACAGAGCTTTATACTGCGTTTCACCTCCTCTCACTACATTGCAGATGTTATTTTACATCCCCTCCCCCTAACTTAAAGGAATTCTTAATAATGTACCACTACAGCTAAGTTAACAATAAAAGTACTCAGTTATTTGCAGTCACGATGTTACACTAAATTTATAAATTACTTTGACAAAAAATTGTACAGACATTTCAATGATTGAACAGTCTCCGCGGCACATTTGTCAGAGTGTGCAACCCACAGAAAAGTTTCATCAGGTACAAGTGTATCTAAAATAGTTCTTAAGAATCTAATATCATTTTCAGATACACAATTCTTTAAAAAAATTTCCCAAACCTTTTTTTAGAATTTTACGTGTAGCACTGCACAGACTCAAAAATAAAGTAAAGTATGCGTTTTCACTCATATTTGAAATTAAACTAAGACATCTTTGAAAGTAAGTCTTTTTTTATAAGAAAGCAGAGTTCTAACCCCCCAGGAATCCTCGTTCTGACATTCATTTAATAAACGTATAAGAATATCTAGAGGCTCTTCATCGGAGGGATTTGAAATCGAAGGTATGTCTTTGTGACCCCAGGCTAAACTGTGAAACGAAGAAGGGTATCATCGGTACTGGACAATGTACTGGACAATGCAATTTTACATAAATAGTTTGTAAATATTCTGTGACATTCCGATTTGAAAACGTACATGTTGCAGTAGACCTGGCGGCGATCCTCCTCTATTATTTCTTTATAATGCACCAAATCTAATTGTTTTCCAATGCTATATTTAGCTTTCTTACAAACATCAACGGATTTTATGCAATACGCTTTTGAGCCAGTGCCATAATATTCCAGCAACGGTTTTCCTTTATATTCATCTTTCATTTTGCCAATAATATAATCCGTTACTGGCATATCATGCATATTTATATGAGGATAATTTGAAGTGTCAAACTCGCTAATATGTTTTTATATATCTTCATAAATATTTTCAGCTTTCACATGTATTATTAACGAATCGGTGTCCGTGTATAGCAAGGTTACATAATCTTTATAGAGAGGTTTAAGAAAAATGTAAAAAAAAACAGTTGTAAATGACTGTTTTTGAGATGTCCAGTATTGAGAATCCAAAATATATTGGCTTGTTATAATGTATGAGATTTCTTTTCATCTCAATAGCCACTAAATTTTCACTGAAAATTTTAAACTCTTTGAAATTTGGTTTGCTAATTGCGCCTCTTTTTTGACGATTTTTACTAAATTGTGTAGCAAGTTTTATATCAACTCTTTTTTCCACATTTTCTATTGTATACAATTATTATATACATTACATATACATATACATTATATACAATTTATCATTTTCTTAAAGTTGTCCTTCTCGAAACTATTTCTGGCAGAATTTCTCAGATTGGTGTTGAGTTCTATGTAAGGTTTCAAAAAAGGTGACTGAAAATTTGAGCGCTTTGTGAATTCGAGTGAGTTTTAAACCATTTCGCAGGCATTGTTTCAGAGCTCGATAGTGAATTATGGACCGTTTTTTATCTTCCAAGTTTGGTATTAATTTTTCACTTTTACTGCCAGGTGGCGTATAATTTTCTGGGCAGAAAGGTAAATCGTTGAAGTGATCGTCAAGTTGTTTGGGAATAGTCAAGTCAACTTCAAAAACATATCCTGTCGATGATATATCAGATAAATCAAAAACAGACTTTTGCAAGCGTTCAATTTCTTGACTTCCTAACCATTGAAAATTTGCAATTGGAAGATACTGTTGCATACTATAGCCGTAAAGTTAGTGGCGTCATAGTATGCAAGATACGATGATTCTTTTGACGACTCATAGTTGGGAAGGAGCTTATTGTTTGCTATGGCTCTTCTACTGACACATGTGCTTACTCCTTCACGTATGCCCCTTTTAAAAAAGTGAATCATATCGATGTCGGTGAGCGTTTCCAATTCGATCTTTGTATATCGCAACATGGCATCCCAACTTAAGCCTGGAGCCGTATAATAATGCGCCGGATCAAGCTTGTAGGTCTTCAGACACAAATCTATATAATTTTCAAAAACATCTGCCAATAATAAAACATCAGCAGTTAAATACAAATCTGAATGGTCTCCAAACGTCTTATATTGCAACAGATTCCAACTTTTGCGGCTCTGGCATGCTCTTCATCCGAAACCGCTTCATCCCGTATTTCATCATAGAAACATTCTTTTTCGGGTAGAACCTGTTCATCAAATTTAGAAAAATCCGTAACATAAGTATAAGGATAAATACCTTTTCATCTCATACATAAAAATTTGTCATTGTCTGGGAAAATGCTTCGCACCTCGCGACACTGACTATCATCTAAAAGTGTTGAAAGCTCGTCAAGAGAAGACGTCAGAAAGTGGTACGAGTCCAGGAATGTCATTTGCAGATTTATAGTTTTAATGTCGCCTTGTTCGTTTTTGTACTTGTCAACAGGTATAAATTTTGAAAAAGATACATATTTTTCATATGTTTGCGGAATTACTGTCAATTCTTCACACTTTTTAGCTAAAGTGCGAATAAAGAGATGAGCATCATAAGTTTTCAAATTGTGGAAAAAAATGGAATTTTCAATTGTGTTTTATAAAGAAGATTGCAGTTGTTATGTGCAGCACCTCTAAAACGGCCCGTCAAATGACAATGATCCTTCACTTTAGTGTCGGCAGGAGCGAACGATTTTTCACAGATGTGGCATGATGTGGCAGTTTAAAAATTTAAACTATCTTGCTGCGACATTCTTATTGGAACAATTCTTTTCAAATACTTGTCATATAATAGTTTTAAGTGTTCGTCGAGTTTGGAAATAAACACCTCAGCAGCATCGTCGTTTCTGTATAGAATGAGCTTTGATTCGAAATCATCGAATGAACACTTAACGTAATATGCGAAAGAGCAAGGCTTATGTTCATATTTCTTTATAGTCGTTTTGTTATCATCAGACGATGCCTTTTCAACCGGGCTAAGGATGCATTCAAAGTCTGCATATATGCAGAAAGGCGATCGAATTTGTTTTTGGAAGTTTTTAAATTTTAGCACATTTTCCATGACCGTTTGACATAATCTATCCTTTTTAGTAATTTTCTCTGGCAATTTTGTAACGATAAAGTTGCAGTCGTGAGCCATGTGTGTTGAAAGCTTCTCTTCAGAGGAAAAGTATTGCAAGCATCCATCACAAAAATGTTTGACAGCTGTATTTTTTGATATTTGTGAAGAAACTAGCCTTGAGAAATTTTTTATATAACAATAATGATATTTGCCCGCAGAGTCATCAATGAGCAGCAAGTTAATATGAACGGGTAGCTTATTTGCCGTACAATGCAACGGTCCGATGACTTGATGGGTCCATTTACCGTTTAGAAAAAGCCTCTCTAAGCCATAAACATTAACAGAAATATTATTTTTATTTTCAAAGTCTTTGATAGATTCTACAGAAACTGGAAATTGAAAGTCTTCGAAATGTAGGTTTGGAACATTTAAAAAGTGAGGATAAGAATTTGTAGAAGTGCAAGAACCAATAGGTTGAATGAGCGCTGCCACTATTGCCCACGCAAAGCAACATTCATCATTATTCTTAATATTAATTACGGCCTTCTTCTTTGAAACCTCTTTTGGCAATGGTAAGTATGATGAAGATCTTAAAGGGTTAAATTTGCAAATATTAACTTCTAAATATAAATGTTTTTCAATCGCCGACCCCGAGTCTCTTTCGGCAAAGTCAGAAGCTTTCTGATCAATTTATTCAACATATAAATCAAAAATTTCATTTAAATTTGTTGAGCGACTTACAATTTTATTTGCAGTATTATCTGATTTTATTTCTCTAACAACCTTAGAAGGAAGGTAATACAAAGCGAAGAGTTCCATATTACATTTTAATGAAGTGTGCTTCACAAGTTCAATTTTTAGTAATTTTACAATTTTGTTTTTAACACTATTTAAATAATCTCGAATAGATAATCCCGCATATTCAGACGTCACTTGATAGCTACAAATGCGCGTTTTAAAGGCGCTTCTGCAAATTTTAATGTCATTACTTAAAGGTTTCCAAAAGTGTGATCTATGTTTAAGTGATCTAATGTGAGCTGAGTAACAGTTATATGGAACAGATCAATCGCAAGGAATACAATATTTGATACCTGGGTTCGGAGTTTGGTTTCCAGATGACGATGATTGATCCGAAGCATGAGATGGAACATCGCTTCTACCATCTAGTGTTGAATGTTGTCGACCACCAACTCCGCAGTCTAATGTTGAAGGTATTGCAAGTGAAGGTATGTCAGCAGCGGTCAATGTTGATGGTAGCTGATTCTCTCTTGGATTAATAAACGTTGATGTCGAATGTGCACCAGGCCGCTGCAAAACTCTTGATGTTACGGGCGAAGGCATATCAGCAGCAGCAGTTGGTGCTGATTGCTGCATCGGATCAGTAGACTGTGTAGCCGATTGTGCACCTGTCTGTTGCGAACCAGCTGATGGAGTCGTATCAGCAGCGGTTGATGTCGATGAGGTCTGATTCTGCATCGGATTAGTAAACGCTGATGTTGCTTGTGCACCACGCTGTTGTGATGGTCTGTTAGTCGATAGCGTGTCTGAAACAACAAAGAGAATAAAAATTTTGTTCAAGTATTTTTACAGGTATTCTTACCGCTCGGTGAATTGTGGAATCGGGCTCGCTTAGTAATCGGCTTTCCAACGCAATGTCCATTTCGAATATGCCTTCTCAAGTCATCACTCCTTGTAACATCCCGGACAATGAAGAACTATTTTTTCTTATCGTTGCTATCGGTAATGCGCTCTTTTGAAATCTGAAACATTGAGTTGATATATCGCATCTATATATGCTGTCTCGACAATTTCCACTCACCTTGGCTGCAAATAACTGAATGTGAAGGCCGTTCTCTTTCTAAACCAGTGGGACCGCGAGGAGGTGACGGCCGTTCCCACCATTTACTCGAAGTTGCCAATTCTGAAACAAAAAATAATAATATAGGTTTTGTCGACTAAAAAAATATGTGGTTTCTCTTACCATTGATATTGCGACAGCCTTATGACTTAACTAATAACTTAAGAGTTATGTTAGAACCATTTCTATAAAAATTCACTATCATAATGCACTTGCTGCGTCCAAACTTTTGTCAACCAATACAGACATAAAAAAACTCTGGACGCAGCAAGTGCGTTATGGTAGTGAATTTTCATTTAAATGTTTTTAATAGCAAATATGTGTTTTTTTTTCAGAAAGCAGGCATCAAATTTGGTTACCAGTATAACCTATATAGTAAAAACAATGGGCCATGTTTCATCAAAATAACTTTATTGTTTGAAAACGTACCGAAATTTCCGAAAGTAAACTTAAAATGTAACCGAAAAAATCCGTTTCTTGGTCAACCTTATAGGTTAATAGCAAATTGAGCTTTTCAAATATGAAGCATTTAATCAAAATTCGATATTATAACGCACTTGCTGCGTCCAGAATTTCTTAACTTACAAACATGCATTATATTTCGATGGAAAATGCAAAAACATAAGGCGTTTTCCACTAAAAAAATATTATTTGTATCACCAACGACTTATGGGCCACGCTGTGATGGTAGCAATAATTTTTTAAGGTGTAGCTCAAGACACCGTATAATTAATGTATACAATATTTTTTCATATCTTGTATAATAACGGAGATATTGAGCTTTATTGATTTTTTACGAAAATTCTACAAAAATTATATACCATTAAACGATAAATTCTATAGCTAAGGCTACTGCCAAGCATCAGAGAAAGGGTCTATTTCAAATGAATTTTCTGGAAATATTTTAGTAAAATAAAGGACGATGACGGTTGAAACTAAGACTTCAGGGTTTGTAAAACATTCTTCTTAAGACACTTTCTTTCCAGAGCCCGTATTAGATTCAAGTTCTTTGCCTAAATGTTGCGAATTTCGACGTTTTAAATTGTCACTTTGACGTTGTGAGGAAACCCCCAATTTATTTTTCTTTAAATGCCCATAACTTTTTTGTCTTTTGACCTACAGAGCTAAATTTTGGTACGCACCTCACCTATAATGACATAAACCAGCGTACCAAATTTGGTTGCCCTTACTTTGTTAATTCCGGAGATATAATTTTTTTTTAAAGGAAAACTCAAAATTTTCCGGGAAAACCTGGGCCGATTTTCCTGACTAACGAACTTATCCAAGCCAAGCAAAAGGAAGGTATTCACCAAATTTGATCAAAATCGGCCCATTATTTTTTGAGTTATCGGTGTGATACATATATATATATATATATATATATATATATATATATATATATATATATATATATATATATATATATATATAAACATATAAAAATTGAAACTGACCCCGGATATGTGTTCTGCGGGGCCTAATTAGCGCTCACTTGAAGAAATTTTTTCAAAATTCAAAAGTCGGGATCTCCTCATTAGTGAATTTTTTTTAAGAAAATTCACTAAAAATATCTAATATCTAATATGTGCACACACAATTTGAAAAGTTAAGATAACTTACCTGAAAATACACTGACTTTAGAGTGCTTGAGGATGTCCTTATATACGCTTAAAAGAGAAAATTCTTGGCTGGGACAATTACATTACCATTGTTCAAAAGAGGTCGATGAGTTCTTAAGGTCGGAGTCTGTAAAAATTTTCTCTAACCGCCTGGCATTGACATTTTACAACTTGTCTACATTTTAAGCGGGCGCGTGATTTATAAAAGATTGTAGTTTTGACCTCACACAATATCATATATCTCATCATGGGACGATATCAGCATCAAATAAAATCGGCGTCTATTTTGCACTTTATTAAACATTTGTCAAAAATACTCCTGGGGGCGCTTATTATTCAATAAACACGATTTCTTAAAATGTAAGACTATACTTAAAATAAAAAGTCAATATTTTATTAGAATAATTTATAATTAAATGGGTTTTATAAATCTTTTAAATTTACATTTTAAATCTTAAAATGACTTATAAGCTTTGCAAAGTCTCAATCATCGCAATCTGAAGTCGATCTTGGACGATTTATTCAACATTTACTTAACAAACACATTATTAATGCGACGTCTCCATCACTTTAAAATGTATCTAGGAAGGGAATGAACACAATTTCTTAAAATGTACCGGGAAGATTAAAATACAAGTCAACATTTAAATCGTTTTATTACATTATCGCAGTACACATTTTCAAATTTACATTTTGCACAATCATCACATTCTTAATGCGATGTTTCTGTCATCACAACCTTAAGTCGATGTTGGACGATTTATTCAACATTTACTCAACAAACACATTATTAATGCGACGTTGCCATCACTTAAAAATATATCTAGGCAGGGAATGAACGCAATTTCTTAAGATGTACTGGTAAGATTAAAATACAAATTAACATTTAAATCGTTTTATTACATTATCACAATACACATTTTCAAATTTAGATTTTGTACATATTTCACTTTACATTTCCTTACGGTCACCCACACAATTAGTTTCTTTTATTTGAATGCAGACACCCAATACCTTGCTTTCAACTGCTTCTAAACATTTGTCTGCAATATCAGCTTTAACCCTCTTTTTACAATAAAACAATATGCAACTTCTTTCGAGTGAACATGGTATCTAGCTATATAGCTTTTGTTAAACAATCCAAATGCTGCATATCTTGCCGACGGCAGACATTCGTTACAAACTGTCGACGATTTATTAGAAGCAACTAACACATTAATAACCTGACACTTTTCTTTAACACATTCTATGCCTCTCTTCAATGATTCATAGAGCGCTGTTACTTACAAAAATATTTTCCTTTATACAGCATGGTTTTCACTTACATAATACCGAAACCGTTGTAGATTACTTTCTTTAAATTTTTTCCATTCTATCATAGACTTTCCATGAAACATATTACTGCTAGAGAACTTTTCTACTTCACGGTATGACTATACTAAAGAATATAGAAATAAAATTTGATTGCCTATATTCCAAGTATCCTTGAGAGGAGTGCTGGCCCTGGCAGGAGTAAGTGACCTTGGGAGGAGAGATAGTAAGTGTGAGGAGTGAGTGGCCTCGGGAGGAGCGAGAGGAGTAAGTGACCTTGGGAGGAGTAAGTGACCTTAGGAGGAGTAAGTGACCTTGGGAGGAGTAATGACCTTGGAAGGAGTGAGTGGCCTCGGTAGGAGGATGAGGAGTGCTTTATAACCCACTATTATTACCTACTCACTTATAGGTAATAAGCAAATACGGGAAACAGCTCGTTTAGTTTCACCACTACGAGTTTCACCGATACTACTCGCACCACACCGTCACGTCCTGTATGCACCTTGGTGACTCTTCCCATGGGCCACCGGGCAGGTGGAGTTGTATCCTCCTTGAGCACAACTAGAGCTCCCTCAAGCCCTGAGAGATCCCTTTTGAACCGCCACCTTGACCTTTGCTGGAGACAGTGAAGATATTCTCGCGACTACCTGGACCAGAAATGACGCTGCATTTGTTGCAGATGTTTGTACCGTGAAACGCGGCTTATATCTGAACTGCACCAACTAGCGTCTGGGACGGCAACCATTGCCTCTCCGATTAAAAAATGACCTGGTGTTAGTGGCTCCAAATCGTTTGGTGAATCCGACAAGGGAGTTAGTGGCCGCGAATTTAATACCGCTTCCACTTGTGTTAAGAGGGTGTAAAATTCCTCAAATGTAAAATTGAAATGGTTTGCTACGCGCTTAAGGTGGTGCTTCGCAGACTTTACCCCCGCCTCCCACAAGCCGCCCATATGAGGTGACCCGGGAGGTATAAATTTCCATTCAATACCATGTTGTGATAAATAATTTTAAAATGGCTGGTCATTTAATAACCTTCCAATAGCATTCATCTCATTGTTAGCGCCTCTGAAATTTGTGGCGTTATCTGAGTATAGAGTTTTGCAAAAACCGCGCCTAGATACAAAACGCTCTAAAGCATTTAAGAATGACGCACTTGTCAAGTCCGGCGCAAGTTCGAGGTAAATGGCCTTACTAAACATGCACACAAAAACACACACATAACCCTTTACTGATTTCCGGTTTCTTGTTTTACCATCTTTAATGTTAAACGGTCCTGCATAGTCTATTCCGCAGCATGAAAATGCTCTAGTTGGGATGACTCGGTCCGCTGGCAAATCGCCCATTTTTTGGGAAACTACCTTAGGATTAGCTCTAAAGCTGGTCACTCAATTGTGCAAAATACACCTTGTCGTTGATTTGCCATTTAACGGCCAATCTTTTTGTCGCATGATTGACAACGTAGTTTGCGGACCAGGATGTAAGTTTTGTATATGAACCTGCTCAATTATTAATTTGGTGACATGGTGTTTGTCTGGTAAAACAATTTGAAACTTCTTATCTAAGCTTAATTTAGAGAATTAATTAGCCGACCCCCTACACGTATAATATCATTTTGTAAAAAGAGGGATAAAGAAGTGAGTTTGCTAGCGGGAAGTACTTGATTAGTTTGCTTAAGTGAATAAATTTCCTGCGGAAAACTCTGTTTTTGCACTGCCTTTATTATGACTTCTGTACTTTGTGTTATCTCGGCATTAGATAACGGTCCAATTTTCTTAAAAGCCTCAGTACACTTTTTTTACAATTATTTGCAAATCTCAAACAAAATGCAATCACCCGTTGTAATTTAGAGAAGTTGGAAAATCTTTCGAAGAATGAGAAATCTGTTTGAGTGGCTAATAAAAGGCATGAAAAACTTACAGTACACCTTTATTCTGAGATATTGCTAATATTTATTGAATAATTTAATATATGGCTCCTCTTTAATAAATTGTCGTCTAATGTTTCATTTAAAAATGATGGCCCATGCCACCATAACTCTGAATACGGTAATGTACTCGGACTCACGCCTCGGGACAGCATATCTGCTGGGTTTTGAGCCGAACGTATGTGATGCCAATTCGCAATTTCAGTGAGCTGCTGTATTTCGGCCACACGGTTGCAGATGCATGTTTGCCAGGTTCTCGGTTCGGCCGACAACCACGACAACAAATGCTTGAATCGGTCCAGTATTAAGTTTTTTCTAGATTAATTGACAAAGCTGAACTGGCCTTCTTGGCTAACTTCGCCAAAAGTAGGGCACCACACAATTCCAATCTGGGTAACGATAATGCCTTAATCAGTGCTACTCTCGACTTAGCGCACAGAAGATGCGCCTTTGACGGTTTATTTGAGGAAGCTCGAACATAAACACCCGCCCCATATGCACGCTCACTCGCTCACTCGCGTCGCAAAGGACTTGTCTTGGGCTACATGTCTAGGTATTCTGATGGTATTTATATTTTCCGCCTCCGCTAAAAAACTTAACCATGATATATGCAAGTCCGGTGGATTTGATTCATTCCAATTGACCAGTAACTGCCAAAGTCTTTGTAACATTATTTTAGCTTGTACTATAATAGGCCCTAGCAGCCCTAAAGGGTCAAAAATTTTAGAGATATACGAGAGTATATGCTTTTTTGAAATTTTAGTATTTGCATTCAGTGAAATAGTACTGTATAGAAAGCGATCACTCTGCGAGTTCCAAGTCACACCCAGAGTCTTCCTGGTTTCAGAATCTGTAATAATATAGTTATTCATTTTGTTCTCGCTGCATAGACCCGCTACAACTCGAGAATCGTTAGAACAAAAATTTCGCAATTCAAATCCGCCGAGCCTTAATATGTCAGTTATGTTTTTTCGAATTGTTATTAAAGTCTCAATTTCGCTCCAGTCGGTAATTAGGTCATCAACGTAAAAATCATTCTCTATTAGAGCGGATTCTAGCGGATATGCATGCATGTTTTCTAGGGACAGTTGTTTTAAGCAACGCGTGGCCAGGACCCATACAGCACAGACACATTCTGAGAATATTCCATGAATGTTTCGAAAGAATATTCAAACATCCCCAGAACATTCTTACAAGGTACAATATATATTCATAGAACATTCTATGAACATGACAATTGGACAGATTCTGTCATACTAATAAGGTTCTTAGAATGTTATTTATAATATTCTTAGGAGGTTCAAGTATGTTCTGAAAATGTCCCACGAACATTCAATGAATCTTCTTAAAATGTTCATACATATAGGAACATTGCGTTTTTAAAAATGATATACAGGGTATTTCGCATAAGAACCTAGACAGAGCAGGGGCATGTGGGGGAACCTAAAATATGGTGATTTAACGCAAGTTACCCCTATACTAACGTGCGTCCCTCAGAAGTTATAGGCCTTCAAACTTGGGTTCTAAATTTCGAAAAAAATCAATATCTCGGTGATACTTCAACTTAGAAAACCCAAAATTGGTACACATTTTGGGTGCACCAAGAGCATTAATCGTTGGTGAGTAGAGTTCAATTGAAGCATTTCAAAGGGTTGAATAGTGGTGATGCACCCATAAAATGTGACAGAATTTTTTAACCTTCGGCGGATTTAAAAAATTATTATATCATTTTATAGAGTAGTAAATTTTAAAACTTTTTTACTCTTATTTTTCAAAAAACTTTTGTCGTTTCCAGGAAAAGCCCGAATAAGTAAAGAAATATTTTTTCAATGTTACTTACAACTTAAAATCATAAAAAACTCAATAGATGATATAAAATTATCATGTTGAATAATTTCTATAACTTATCGGTAGCAATTTTTTTATTTCTGTTGTTTGTTTTCTAATAAATTGTACTTATTCACACTTTTTTCCTGATTGTCAGATTTGACGTATACATAATTTTATTGGCAAATATTTAATTTTCGATGATTTTTAGTAACATTGATAAAATATGTTTTTTTAGATATTCGTGTTTTCCTTGAAAACAAGAGTTTTTTTAAAATAACAGGATTAACAAAAGTTTTATATTTACATTCCTCATAAAATGAAATAATAACTTATTAAATCCACCAATATGTTAAAAAATTGTGACATTTTAAGGGTGCAAAAGCCCTAATCAAACCTTTCAAATGCGTAATTGAACTCTACTTACCACTGGTTAATGTACATTGGTACATTCAGAACGGGTACACAATTTGGTTTTTCTAAGAAAGTATTACAGAGATATTGATTTTTTTCGAAATTTGAAACCATACTTTGAAGGCCTATAACTTCTCAGGGGTACAACTTAATATAAGGGTAAGTTTCATTAAGTCACCATATTTTAGGTTTACCTGCGTGCCCCTGCCCTGTGTCAGTTCTTATGCGAAACACCCGTATACATTTTTTAAATTATATAGAAATTAAGAAAAAATATATGAAATATTTGATTTATCTTCAAAATTTACTGATTTTCCACCATTTAACTGGTCTTGTAATATTGTCGTATAAGCAAGGTTACCACGTTATTCCAGTGGCTATACACACCTGTAATCTCACATTCAGATCGTTAATAAGTCAACAGTTCCAGTATTGCACAATTTATTTATTCCGGCTAGGTATGTACTTATAAATGCAAAGAAATGTCTGTGGATAAAATTTATTAAAACATTTTGAAGCCACAACGACATAAAAATAAAATAAAGATAAACGACATGGCTTAATTATTGTAACAAGCATAAGTAAATTAAATATAAATTAACACAGTGACCATAAAATAAATACTTCTCTTAATTAGATAACGAAACGAAATGGCTTAATTAATGTAACAAGAATAAGTAAATTAAATATAAATTAACACAGTGAACATAAAGTAAATACTTCTCTTGATTAGGTAACGAAACAAAATGGAGTAATTAATGTAACAAACATAAGTAAATGAAATATAAATTAACAGAGTGAGCATAAAATAAATACATCTCTTGATTAGATAGCGAAAGAAATGGCTTAATTATTGTAACAAACATAAGTACATTAAATATAAATTAACACAGTGAACATAAAGTAAATACTTCTCTTGATTAGGTAACGAAACGAAATGGCTTAATTAATGTAACAAACATAGGTACATTAAATATAAATTAACACAGTGATCATAAAATAATGAGTTCTCTTGATTAGATAACGCAACAGCACCATATTCGATCCACTCTGCTGAGTGTGTCAGCTACCCAAATTTCCTGTTAAACATAGTTCTTCCAGTGTCCCTTCTTTAATTGGCCGTAAATTGTGAAACAATTGTTAGTATAAAAGTACGATTAAGACGCCATTAGTTCACTAGCTGAAGTACCTGTACTGTACCTGACATTGAAATTCATAGCCAAAAGTAACAAAGTTGATTTAAAATAGTAGGTTGTATCTTATTTTTTGATTGACAAATTAATATAATTACCAAAAGACAATTTAATGCTAAATTACAGTTTTCATATCGCACTTGATTATTTTATATTTTCAGTTTATTATACATTGTTAATTGATCCTATTATAGTACTAATATATGTACTGTTTTTATAGATAATAGAAATATGAGTAGTTGGGGCATTTTTCCTAGATAATCTAGATTTAAGATTTTTATTTCCTAACAGGCCAATGTAATGCTCGGAATAAAAGGCCATTGCGTTACCCATGTTAACAATAAAAAACAAACATTTTTAATGAGATCGTCAAATACTTTTAGATAGTAAATGACCCGATGTCACACCCTTTTTCGCTCCTTTCTTTTGCTTTCGCTAACCAGAATCTAATTGCAATTTCAATTTCTAATTCTGTTATATTATCGTGCACTTTTTGTTCTGCACCTGCAACATAATAATCAGTCAATAATTTAGTCACAGCTAAAAATAGGAAATGTAAATCTCATTAAACAGTTCTGTCTCTATTTTCAAGCATCTTGCAATGAATTCAACTGTCAACTAAAAAATATGGTTGAGAGTTAAAGGGGCTAATGCATTATGCTTATGTTATAACTTGGACTGAAATTATACAGGAAAATCTTACCAATGATAAGTGGATCCTGATGTAATGTTAAAAAAATATTCTTTTTCTTAAAGCCCAAAACGAGGGAAGCGTAAAATTTGTTAGTTATCAAAAATGACGACAGTTGGGCGTTGTGTGGGAAAGGCTTAATCACAATAATCATATAAGATAAAAACTAAACTTCTAACATTATCACTATTGTGTAGCAAGGAACACATGAGAAATCGGAATTATCATGCAGACCGGATCAAAAGTACACATATTAGGTATAGAAAATAAAATGTTTTGAAGTGAAAATTTGAAGTTACTGTATTGAAGTAACTTGAAATTCAGCTAGACGATTAAAATAATTGCATTACATATTTATTTCTTACCTTTATCCTTTATGAAAAGCTAAAATTCGACGGAAGACAATATCACAGTCACCAGTCACTTGAATTAAAAAAACCTAAATATAATATAACCTATAGCCGGTAGCCGGATCCGAAAACTCGTTCATCATATGTTATACGTCATATCGTAGACGTCTGCAGTAGAATCAGAATCATTATTATCATATATATTTACGGTGAATTGGTCTGAACGGAGGTTGTGTGTGAGCTCCTGTAAAACAACTGGATATCTTGAGAGATTTTGTAATGAAATATAGAAATTTGGTGAGCTGTGAAATTAAATTAGACAGTCAATATTTGCGATATAGTACAATTTTTAGATAATTAAATACTAGCATAACAAGATAAATTTGTGAGGTCTCTAGGTTAAGAATCAATTTAGCTTATCGATACGCTGATAAATCGCAGCGGGCTTGTATACTGCCGAACAAAATAATTGTTAAACAATCCAAGTATAGGATGTGTGATATTGTTGAAGAAATTTCGAATGGTAAATTGCTGTGTGAGGTGAAGAAGCTGTTGCAGGATTTGGAGGGTAAATTGGACACACTTAATGGGAGAATAAGTGCCGTTGAAAACGAAAACCAGTATCTTAAGTCTAAGTTGGGGAGTATTGAAAAAAAATGAAGAAAAATAATATAGTGATTTTTAAGATAGGTGATATTGAATATAGTGCAGAAGAGCTGCCAGACTTCATAAGAGATAAACTGAATAGGTTGCTTGACATCAAGTTGGACACCTCAGCTGTCAGCGATGCTTATCTAATCGGTAAAGTGCATGGTCATCGTCCAGTGATTGTGGGATTTACATCTTATGTGCAGAAAAAACTTGTGCTAAAAAATTCTAGTAAGTTGAAGGGTACAAAAATTTATATTTATAACGACTGTACAAAAAAGGTGTTAGATGAGCAGCACACGCTGAGGAAGCATTTAAAAGCAGCTCGAGGCAAAAAACTCAACGCATTTATTAAGCGTGGAATACTACATATAGGAGAGAATACACATAGGCCGGGTGAGCTTCAGGATATAGATGCCAAGAATGAAGATAATTTAGGCTTGGAAACGTTCAAGTCCCTCAGTGCTCCAGCTACCCCGGATGCGAGAAGCAGGCTAGGCGGCAGTTCAGCAGAGGTGGAACCATTAGGCAACGCAGTTGGAAGGCAGAGAAGTGGAGAAGAACACAGAACTGGTATATTAGCGGACACAAAAGCTACTATCGGAAACGGTAAGACTGCAAATAGTGTGATAAGTACTCCAAAAAAAAAACAGGAACTGTGGGAACGGATTTTTTTTTTGAGAAGTAAATTAGTAAATGCTGATAAACGCTAAATTTCTGGACAGTGAGTTTTTATTTTGCGAGGTTTTAAGTTTAAGTGAGGAAAAATAAATAGGAAAATTGGAACATTGACTGATTGAGTGTTTATTGCCGTGGTGTAGTTGGATAGTTATAGGTTCTTTTATTTGAAAGAATGAATGAATAACATTGAAAAGCTTCCAAACAGGGCCAGTTTTTGTTTGCTGAGGTTTACCTTTGCTGGATAGGCGTATATTAAAAGTGCACAATGTTCAATTGAAATTAACTGTGGACTGTTATTTGCTTTGCGGTTTGTTGCGACACTTTTATTGCTTTAGAAAAGTTATTGTCATCATAGATTATATTGGGTGGAGCTAGGTATCTGTATTGTTTTCAGTACGTCGGTATATGTGTGCATATGTGTGTGTTTGTGTGTGTGTGTGTATATATATATATGTGTGCATATACTCGTATAGATGTGCATATGTGTATATAGCCTGATTATTGTATAATCTGTATACGTATAGGGCCTATATGTAACTTGATTTCTAGCTTAGACTTTACGGTAAGTGTAAGAGATTTGAGCAGACATGGATCCATTTATTAGAGATTACAATCACGAGACGGTAGACACGGTTGTGATGCAGCATACTAAAGATCTGAATATATTTCTCAGTCGATGTAGGGATGATGGCTTTAAGCTTGTACATTTGAACATTAGGAGTGTTGCTAAGAATATTGATGAGTTGGTTGTGTTGCTGGGAGCTGTGGATGGTAGTTTTTATTGCTTGGTTTTGACCGAGACGTGGCAGGTGCACGAGTGCGTTGATTTGTATCATATTATGGGTTATTCATTGGTTTATAATGGTGGTAGAATGAATCAAAATGACGGAGTCCTGGTGTATATAAAAGATCATCTCAAATTTACTTCACATATTGTAACTATTGCTGAAACAAAAGCTGTTGAAGGTTTTGCTGAAGTTTGAAAACAGATATATTCTGCTAACAGGACTGTACAGGACTCCATCATCGGATGCACATGAGTTTAACGAGGGATTATGCAGTTACCTAACCCAGGGTAATGATGAATATAACTACCAAATTTATCTGGGTGATGTTAATATAGACATTGCAGCTCGTTCAGACATCAGTGAAGAATACTTAAACATACTCTATGCAAATTCGTTTAAGTCTATGATTAATAATTACACAAGGGTACAGGGTTTGTCAAAACATGCATTGATCATATACTTATAAAATGTAGGAAACATGATTCAGAGGTAAAACCGTTTATTTATCAGACTCACATAACTGATCATTTCATGATAGGGTTGACAGTAAATCTTAAAAAACCGCCCAAAAATATAGTTAGTCAATCTAGGAATTTTATCGACTACGAAAGGTTAAAACGAATTTTGACAGATGAACAATGGACTGAAGTATATGCTGCGAATAATACCAACACTGCGGCAGACTATTTTATGACAAAATTAGTCAATAGTGTTAACAACTGTTCCAGTAGAATTAAATGCAAGGACAAAAATGGTTCAAGTTGGATCGCTGCCCGGCTGGTAAAATCTGTAGATACCAAGAACAGGAAGTACCATGACATGTTAAGGCATCTTAATGACGAGATTATACGTAGTGACTATAATAGCTATAGAAATTATTTGGCTCGCCTAATAAAAAATGTAAAGGCAAATTACTATATGACGCGGATTGAACTTCAGGCTAAAAGTGCGAGTGGGCTGTGGAAAACTATCGGGGAATTAAGTGGTCAAAGCAAAAGTAGAGATGTGTGTGAGGAGGGGTTTAAGACAGATTCTGTGGTAATTTTGAGGGGTAAAAAGGAGGTTGCTGATGCATTTAATACTTATTTTACTGAATTAGGGAGTAAATTAGCGGGAGGCATCAAATGGCAAATAAACCAGATATCAAGGGTAAAAAGGCATCATCGGATGAACATGATTTTCTTGGAAAATACCGACGCAAACGAAGTCCGAAATATTGTAGAAGACATAAAATTGGGAAAAGCCCCAGGAATCGATTCGTTGAATGTTAGAACTATTAAAAAGGTAATAGAGGAGGTAGTAGTAGAGGTTATGGTATTCATTATAAATAGAATAATTGATACGGGTTTGTTCCCAGATATTTTTAAAGTGTCTGTCATTAAGCCTCTTTTCAAGAGTGGTAATAGAGGACGTATCAGCAACTATAGGCCATTATCTCTATTGAGTGTAATAACAAAAATTATAGAAAAAGTTATCGCAATGCGAGTAAACTCTTATCTGTCAAAAAACAATATACTCTCTGAATTTCAATATGGCTTTAGAGAAGGAAGGTCGACCCAGGATGCTATAGCAAAGCTGATGAAATATGTATATGAGTCTGTTGATAGGTCTGGGTCAGCACTGGTAGTCTTTGTGGATATCTCGAAAGAATTTGATTCTATTAATCATGAGGTTCTTTGTCAAATGCTGAAATCGGTGGGTTTTAGGGGACTTCCTTTGACCTTAATGAAAAGCTATTTGCATAATAGAAAACAGTGCACAAATGTTGGAGGCGTCTTAAGTGAAAGCACGGTTATTAGGTGTGGTGTCTCACAGGGATCGGTTTTGGGACCAATTTTATTCAACATATATTTAAGTGATTTATACCAGGTTGAAAACTCGGGACAGATCATTAGCTTTGCTGATGATATAGCGATATTCTTTTCTGCAAAAAACTGGGATGATCTGAAAATTGAGGCTGAGGTTGGGATGAGGAGAGTGTAGGAATATTTCAACGGTAAAAGAATGGCTGTTAACTGTGAAAAAATTAATATATACAGTTCTCGAGTTATAGAACTGAAGAGATGGGTCCTCTTGTTGTTGATCAGAGTTTTATCGTTTGTAGTGCAGACGCCATTAAATATTTTGGCATTACTGTAGACACCTACGCTGGGATTCTCATGTTGCAGATTTGGTAAACGAATTAAGGGAGCTCATTGGTAAAGTAAAGCAACTTAAAAAATTACTCAACACGCAGTACCTAAAACTAATATTTTCTGCTCTGGTGGAAAGTCTGCTTCGATATGGAATCGTGGCGTGGGGAGGAATGCTGGCAAGCCATATTAAACATTTGGAAGTTATCCACAAACTATTCTTAAAAATTATATATGGTAAACCTTCGGTGTATCCCAGTGATCTGTCATTCGCAGAGGCCAATGTGTTAGACATGAAACAGTTGTGCTCATATTCTTCCTTGGCATATTATAATAAGCACAAGGGTGAGTTTGATATTGTGGATCATACGTATGGAGGGCGAAGAGAACAGTACATGAAGGTTCCTAGAGTGCATAAAAGGCTGGGACAGATGTATTATACCTTTATTATGCCAAGGTTGTATAACATACTACCACTAGAAATAAAAAAATTAAGATCGTAGTTTGTTTTCAGAAACAGGGTAAAAACTTGGCTCCTTACAGTACCACGAAAATTAGTGCAAAGTATTGTCGATTTAAAAAACAGCTGATATGGTTTAGTAGTTGTAATGGGAGGATTTGTAGGATATGTGTGCGTGTGTGTGCGTTTAAGAGAAAGAGAGTGAGAGAGATTGCGGGTGCAGGGGGTTGAGAATGTGTGTAGGTTGCTCTCTCTGCTTGGGTGGATGTGGTGGTAATTTAATTTTGTTCACAATGAGAGTTTGGTTTTCGGGACGCATTTCTGGTCAATCACCTGCAAGGTAGGCAAATCTATACTGAATTTGCCGACGCACAGTCTCTGACTTTGTAGGTCTGTTATTATTTGCCGGTGGTGTATAAAACGGGGGAAACGGGTAACCGTGGAAAAAATTTTTTCAATGTTGATATTGTCATTTGTTGTTAAAAAATCAGACTGGGTATTGTCGAGTATCGATTTGAAAAGCCGCGGATTTGGTTTGAAAATTGTAATAGAAGGATTTGCAAATTTTGTGTGCATGTGTGTGTGTTAAAGAGAAAGAGAGAGAGAGAGAGAGTATGCGAGTGTATAGGATTGCGAATGTGTAGGTAGCTCTCAGTGTGTGGGTGTATGTGGTGGTAATATCCCATGATATATTGACTTAGAAGAGATATGATATTGCGCATATGCCCCGCCCCCTCCTATGACGTCACGTGGTGAGTAACGTTATAGAAGTCCAACTACACACTTAAAACAAAGTCATTCGCAATCAAAAAGTTTCTATACGTCAGTTTAATGCGGTTGAAGTTACGCCTATATTGTCTTTTTCAGATAAGAAAGACCGCAGCACTAAATTTAATCGTTATCATTTGTATTACTTCCAACTGTATGCACTTAAATATTAGTAAAATACGTAATTTGTTAAGAGGTTGTGATGAAACGTCACACCCCACTGCACGACAGCATATTATTGTTGCATTGGATTCACCACTTGGCGCAATGCGCGTGACAGGTCTAAAAATATATTGTCTGAATATCATATATATCGGTATTTGTATCATGGTAATATCCTATTGTTCACTATGCGAGTTTAGTTCGGGACACATTTCTGTTCAATCACCTACAAGGTAGGCAAATGTATGTTGAAGTTTACCGACACACAGTCTATGACTTTGTCGGTTTACTATTATTTGCTCATTGTGGAAAAAAATGTCAATATTAATTAGGTTATATTGTTGTATTGTTTGTTAAAAGCCAGACTGTATATTATCAGTAAATAAATTATAAAAATTATTATTGCGCAAATGCAGTGCCGAATTTTAAGCCTTGTGATAATGGATTCTTTTCGCTCCGAACTGTAGAGATTTTGCAAATGTTTTATCTATAGTTTATATATACCTTTATTACGCATAGAGAATGTTTATATTATAGTTCTAATTGACAAAAATAAATTATTATATTTTCCAAACGTTAATTGTGGTGTATATTATGTAATGTAAGGAGCACATTATTGAGTAAATCAATTTTACGTAAAATTTACCATACCATAATCAATATTATTAATTAAATCTTAAAGGTATTTATAATATAGGGACATCTCAAACACATTCTGAATAATGATCTATGAGTATATTCCCAGTATATTGATGAAGAATTTTCTTAGGATGTGATTGAATGGATGTACTCAGAATATACAAGACGACACTTTGTAATTCCATAAATGTTAGTAGAATATTCCGAAACAAATGTTCTAAATAAAGAACGTTCTCACTTTGTGAGAATGTTCTGAGAATATCTTGTGCTGTATGGGGAATGACGCTGGAGCAGTACCATATGTCAACGTGTTTAACCTGTAATGACGTAATTCATCAGTTGGATTTTCCCGCCACACAATACGTTGAAGATCTTGTTGGGAGGAGTCCACCTTTACGTGGCGATACATTTTCGCTATATCCCCAGTTAATACAAATCAATGTTGCCTAAATCGCAATAGTATGGAAAATAAATTATTCTGAATTGAGGGACCTACCTTTAGGTTAGGTTACGTTAGGTTTGTATGTGAGTGGGCCATATCGGTCCCTCGACCGCGACCTTAAGGTCTATTGTGGCTCACGCCTAAAGTCTATATTTCGCCCAACAAATCCAGCCTCCTGCAGAGGTCGATAATCTTTGTGGGCGAAAGTTGATACAGATCTTCTGGAGCAAGCTTTACCTTGCCAAAGAGCAGGTATCTAGTCCTGTCCGCTGCCGGACAGTAACACAGAACGTGCTCTGCTGTTTCTTCATTCTCCATACACAGCCGGCACTCGGTCTCCTGACAGACCCCAATACGGTGCATGTGGTGCCGCAAGCGGCAGTGTCCTGTATACAGGCCGACTAGAGTACTCAGTTGTTGTCTGTTCATCTCTAGAAGTTTTTTAGCCCTTGACTCAGACAGGCCATTTATAAAGGCCTTAGAGTGGGCTAATCCTGGAAGATTTTGCCAATATTGGATTGTCATTCTTTCTGTCCAGGTCTTTAAGATGCGTTTTGCTGTGCAAGATGTTATCCCCAGCACCGGTTCTGGTCCAACAAAGTCACTCTGGGCCCCACTCCTGGCAAGCGCGTCGGCCGCAACGTTGCCGTCATGGTCCGAGTGACCCGGTATCCAGACCAGCGACACCTCATTACAGCTGCCCAATTCGTTAAGGGCAGATTTACAACTCCATACCGTCTTTGAATTACACCGGTAGGAATCAAGAGCCTTTATTGCAGCTTGGCTATCTGCATTTATCTTTATCGATTTGTGTGTATCCAGGTTTTTTAAACTTTCCCTTGCACACATCTCGATGGCATACACTTCTGCCTGGTGTATGGTTGCGTACTTGCCGAGGCTAGCTGATAGTCTTGCATCGGTGCTGCCCCCATATGCGCCAGCTCCTACTCCCAAATTGGTTTTGGAGCTGTCAGAGTACCAGCAGAGGTCGGCTCTCAACAGAGTCGTTGAGACCATTCCCAGAATCCCGTGACCATCAATGTCATCAAGGAGTCCGGATCCTCCCAGACTGACCTCCTTCGGCATGCTGTCTGCCGTGTGCTTTAGTCTGTACGTTGTCCACCTCGCCACCCTCTCCAACCATATGTGAAGAGGGGGAATATTAAGGAGGACCTCCAGAGCGGCTGATGGTGCGGTGCTTATCGCTCCCGTTATCATCAGACATGCTTGTCTTTGTAGATGAGCCAGTTTGGTCCTGGCGATACCACGAAGTGCCTTAGGCCACCAAACTATGGCTCCATATGTTATCATTGGTCTGATAACCACTACATAGAGCCAGTACATCTGTTTGTTCCCCAGTTGTTACCACAGATTCTCCGGCAGGTCCACAGGGACAGTTTAGCCCTGCGGATAACGTTTTCTAACTGTATGTCCCAGTTGAGCTTCTTATCTAGGGTAACTCCCAGATATTTTGCTTGGTCCGAAAATGGAATGGTTTCTCCCATAAGAATAGGTGGTTTTAATTTGTCCAACCTACTTCTTCTGGTAAATGGAACAACGATCGTTTTGCGAGGGTTCACAGACATCTGTTCCCTCCGGCACCAATCATTGATTACATTTAGTGCTTCCTGAAGAGTACTAGCCAGTTCCTCCTCAGATTTGCCTCTAACCATTATGACGAGATCATCAGCATACGCCTGGACCTCAACCTCCCAGAGTTCGAGGATAGCCAGCAGATCGTCCACAAAGAGGGACCACAGCAGGGGGGATAGTACGCCCCCCTGAGGGCACCCCCTCGCAGCCCTGACCCCGACCATCTCCCCCCGCAATGAGGTAATAATGGTCCGATTGTGCAGCATGTTTCCGATCCAGCCACAAATGGTAGGTTCCACCCCCCTAGCGATAGTGGCCTCGTAGAGGGAGATCGGTAATGCATTATTAAATGCTCCTTCGATGTCGAGAAATGCTGCCACCGCAACCTCTCCATTTTCCAGAGAGTGAGTGATTTTCTCGACGAGGTTATTGAGCGCAAACTCAGTAGATTTGCCAGTTTGGTAGGCATACTGGTGGGTATTAAAAGGGTTATTGGCTAAGATGTTCCCCCTAATGTGTCCATCCAGTATTTTTTCCAATCCCTTCAACAGGAATGATGTAATACTGAGAGGTGTCAGTGATGTGGGTAGGAGGTCCTTGCGTCCCAATTTGGGAATGTAAACCCCCCTAACCACCGTCCAGCTGGATGGAATATAGTTCCAGGCCAGGCTGGCTCTGAACAGCCTGATAAGGAAAGGTAGGAGAATCTCCAGTCCCTTTTGTAGTAGGACCGGCACCACTTCATCCTCCTCTGGCGACTTGAATGGCTGCAAATGATTCACAGCACACTCCACTGCCAAGGCTGTGACGATTCTCCGAGCAACTTGCCAGTCCTCCCTATGGGGGCGTTTAAATCGTCCCTCAGCTGGTAGGACCTCTCCGTTGCTCAGGATCAGACAATCTGGGAAGTGTGTGTGTGCTAAGAGCTCCAACGTTTCTTTCCGAGATTCAGTAAAGGAACCATCTGGTCGTTTTATCGATCCCAGTTCCTGGACACGGTCGCGTGAGAGAATCCTGTGCATTCTGGCGCTGCTGGGCAAATTATTAATGTCCCCGCAGAACCTCCTCCAGGACTCCCTCTTAGCGTTCCTTATCTCTTTGTTATAGTGTGTAAGAGCGGTTTTATATTGCTCATAGTTGCCTGTAATCTTAGCACGATTGAAGAGACGTCAAACTTCTCTTCGTAGTTTATCGAGGTTATTATTCCACCAAGTAGACCCCCGACTGTCTCCCTTTGACCTTAGTGGACAGTTTTCGTAATATACAGAGACTACAGCTTCCCTAACCTGTTCAGCCGCAATCTCAATCTCATCACGATCCCTCACTGTGGGGATAGCGGACCCAAGTCTGGCGGCGAGTGACTGTTTGTACCCCTCCCAATCCCACCTCCTCGGTTCTCGATACTCCACCACAGGTCTAGGACCTGTTTCAATCTCAAATAGGATATGGGCATGGTCAGAACATGAGGGTTCAGACGACACCCTCCATTTGAGGATTTTTGAGCTCAAAAGCCTTGAGATGATCGTAAGATCTAAAACATCTCTCCGATTAGCTGTAAGAAAGGTGGGTTCCGAGCCTATGTTGTTGACTACTAGCTCCTCCCCTAATAGGTATTCAAATAGTGACTCACCTCGCCTGTTAGTGTCCGTGCTCCCCCAAGCCAAGTGATGGGAGTTCGCATCACACCCCATTACGAGGTGATAGTTGTTCCTCTTGCAGTAGGCGATCAATTTCCGCACATCTGCTGGAGGTGGTTGATCTGCATCTCTGTCTCCAGGGAAATAGGCCGAGCAGGCCACTACTTCCAGCCTGGTCCCCCCGGATGTGATCACGAGATGGATGGATGCCATGTCCTTGGTGCAGTATTCTGAAAGTGTAAAATACTGCAAGTTGTTTCTGATCCAGATATAGGCTCTGGGGTTAGTACTAGTGCCCACCTCTACTGTCTTACCAGAAGTATTACCCAGCCCTTTAGTTCGTTCCGAATTGGCAGTCCAGGGCTCTTGGAGAAGTGCAATATCTATTTGCTCTTCCTTTAATTTCATGCTAAGGAGGTATGTCGCAGCCTTAGCATGATGCAAATTAGCTTGAATGCACCTTATATTAGTGGGCATGGGGGTGGGGATAGGTGTGTGTAAAGGATAAGGATTAAGGTTAAGGAGCTCGAAAGGAACGGGGGAATTGATCCCCCACCACTCCCGGAAGGGCCCGCACCTGTCGCCTCCGGTTTACAGGCGATGCTGGTAGCAGAGGCTGTGGGTTTAGGCTCAGTCGCAGACCCCCTAACCCTCGGCCGGAACAAGACCCGCCCGAAGCCATAGAATGGTCTGAAGCCAATTCCCTCCAGCGTGTTCATGGACATTTCGTCGACCGAAAATGTCCATATCTGTCCTGATGGTCCCGTCGCCACTCGGTGTAGTACGGTCCACTCCCGAGTGTCCAGGCCACCATTCATTCGTCTCAGTCTGGTGAGCACATCCTCGGGCGTCAATGTCTCCACCCCGTCCGGAAGATATGCCACACAGGCATGAGGTCTGGGGAGGTCCTGTCCTCTCACCAGCTTAAGACGAGCCTCCTCCCACGGCTGGAGCCCCCCAACTATTCGCTCCAGCCAGTGCGAGCTGGCCTCGTCCTTGCAATTTATAAGGAGCAATCCGGGTCGATTTGCGCAGCCCCGGAACCTTATATTGGGTTCTTCCTCTGAACTGCTCTGCACAGCCTTCAGTATAGCCCCCTGCAGTAGCAGCAGTTGTTCATTATTCAGTGATGAGGAGGGATAATCAGAGTGGATAATGCCCACTCTCACCCCTCCAGTCACCTCACTGAACGTTTTTCTGCCAGCACCCTTACGGGGCTTTTTAGCCCTCTGCTGAGGTGTGCTACCGTCCGACCGGAGTCGCTTTCCGCTGACGGCCCCATCCGTGGTGGAGGCACCAGGCTCCTCGGGTCGTTTTACCGACCCATCAGGACCCCCAGCCCCCACCCGAGACCGGCGGGACTCCGCAAGTGCCTGACTCAAGGCGGTTGAATATGGCACCCCCGCCTTGAGTAGTCGTCTGAGCTGTCTCCTTGCGGATCCAGGCAGCCGTTGTCTTTTCCTCCGTTCCTTCTTGCGTCCCACGGGAGACTTTAAAAGCTCCCGCTCCTCATCGGAGGACGGAGATGCGGAGGATGGGGACAGGATTGTCCTCGTCCCCCCTCCATCGGTTTAGCGGTAAGAGAGGGGACAACCCCCATCTCTACCTCCATAGGTTCTCCAGTTTCCTGGAGATCGAGAGTATTACCCATCTCGTTTGGGTCTGTGTCTGTCGTGTCTATAGTTGTTCCCACGAGCAGCAAGGGAAATTCAGCCTCCATGGAAGAGCCCCGAGGCATGTACACAGGGAGGTCGCCCGGTTTTCCTGGGGAGGGTTACGTTAGCGACAGAATTACCATCCTGCCAATGCCCGGCCATATCGGCCAGAAGCATAATCGCTTTGGCACCAACCCGCCAACGACCTTGCGATGTGGGTTTTTTATAGAGGACTCTCCTCGCAATGCCGGCCAATTAAGGCAAGCTTTCCCGGCCCTCCTAAGACATGACTAGGTAGGGTAACGGTCTGGTTAGTTCATTTAGTTCACGTCTAATATTAGACGCTATCCAGGGTGCACCACGGGGAGGCGAACTAACACTACACCCACCTACCTTTAGTACATCATTAAGGGATAAACCTGTCGTAGTTTTGGCCTACGCGTCAAATACGATGCGAAGTTTAGTCGTGAGACTGTCTATTTTTTCAACGGCATGGTGGGGCAAATAATATGTATCACTTGAAGGTATTTCCTTCGCAGTTAGTTGAGTCATATGTCCCAATGCCTCATACTCATTTACAGAGGCAACATACTCCCCCTTAAGTGCAGTATTTTTATGTAATTTTCGCTCTAAATTGTAAAACCTATTAATCGCAGTTTCCAGAGAATTTCCTAGTTTCACATAATTGTCCTTAACTGGCAAGTGGATGACAAATGTACCTTCATTATCGCGAGTATGAGTGCTCTGAAAACATTCTTCGCATTCCGATTCTTCTGCAGTGTACTTATTGTTTGAAGAAATATCCTCGATTTTCCAAAAATTCTCCATTAGTTCGTTTAAATTTGCATTGTTTTGCGTAAATAAACAATTTTGTTTAGGTTCTTGATACCTCAACATGAACATAGGACCCGAAACTACCCATCCTGATTTAGTTTTTTGTAATATGGACTGGTTGCGACCTAATTTCATCTGTCACACACTCATCAGTTCGTAAAATATTCCAGCACCCAATAATAAGTCAATTTTAAGCGGTTTGTTGAAATCTGGATCCGCGAAAGGTAAATTCGCGGGTATTAAGAGTTTTGAAACGTTAATTGTTTGCTGTGGTATACAGTCGGTGATTTTTTCAATTACTAAACAAGGTATTTCAGTATTATACCCTGTTTGCCCTGAATAAACATTTACTATGCATTTATTTGAGATATTAACCACCGTGCCACTAATATCGGAAACTGGCATATGAATTTTCGAAGAACGGAATCCTAATAGATTTAGAAACTGTCTGCTGACGAAGTTTGATTGGCTACCATTGTCAAGTAAACAACGGCATTTAACTCATTCCCTTTAGAATTGCTTACGTATACAATAGCAATAGAAAGAAAAACGAAGAAGTTAGCCTGATCATACGCACAATGCGTATTATTTACAAGGGACGGAACCTTATCAGCCGCCTCCGGGCTTACTTCAAAGTAAGGTTTCCGCGATGATTCTCTATTTACAATGGGGTTATTTACGAACATATTTTGTTCAGGTATATTTACCTTGTGACTAGTTACCTCGAAATGCAAAATTGTATTGTGTCGTTTATGACATAATCTGCACGAAGAGGATCGACATGCAGCAACAGAGTGACCCGGCCGTAAACAATTTGTACAAAGCCGTAATCCCTTAATCTCGTCGAGTCTTTTTTCAACCGGAAATTCTAAAAGCATTTTACAAGCGGTAATAAATGAGACCCTTTGCAATACAAACAAGAAACACTATTCATTGATTCACAGGTTTGTAACTTAAGCCGAGGCCTTTGAAATGGAGGAGGCCTAGATATACCTGACGCCTTACATTCAAAATTTTCAAGGAAATTACACCTCCCAGTAACAAATTTTATGAATTGCTCAATTTTTGGGTTTTGTACATTTTTAATTTTGTCTTCATAGTCTCGTCTAGCGTTTATGTCTAATTTAGAGGTTATTATGTAAAATAGCAATGTGTCACAAAATTCTACGGTTTCATCAAGTTTTTGCAAACAACGGTAATGTTTAAGAAAGGTATCTAAAAAGGAACGTAATGAATCATGTGAATCCCTTTGGACGTTAACTAATTCAAATATACCCTTAATATGTGAAGTAATAACAGCTCTTTTGTTTTCGTATCTTTCAATAAGAAGTTTCCATGCTGCAGCGTAATTGACTTCAGAAATGGCAATAGAACTTATTACCTGTGTCGCTTCGCCCTTGAGGCATCCTTGTAAATAATAACATTTCTGAATATCGCTTAGTGTTCTATTAGTATGAATTAACGCACTAAAAGTGTCATGAAATGGTGTCCATTTATCATAAGACCCGGAAAATTCTGGCAGTTTTAATTGGGATAATTTAGTGTTCAAAATGATACTAGTATATAGGATCAGAGGGACCGATATTAGAAGATGAAGCTACCGTTTTATTGTTCGCTAATTGCCGCTTTAAGTATTTTTTTGCTAAACCTACACATTTTAAGTACCTGTCCTCAAAATCTTGCCGGTCTGACTCGTGTTCTTCATAGTTATCTAATTCAAGCTCCTCTATTTTGTCTTACACGTTATTAAATTCGGCAAAGTAGCCTTGCATTATTTCAACCCGTTCTGTAAGCTCTTCAAAATCGGTTTTATTAATAGCACTTACATATTTTTCGAAGCGACTAAAATGACCACGCAGAATACCTCTGCGGGATTTAAGAGATTTTAACTCTGCCATTTTTTAACGAATGAAAATATAAGATTTATTCAATTTTCAATTGATGACCAGGAATCGTGTGATATAAATGATTTTTTTTATTACGCAATGTAAGAAAATGCAACGAATAATAATATTAAATGTGATTCAATTTTTCACTAATAAAAGTATTGCGAGAATGATTAGTAGGTTACGCAGTGTAATACGAAATGATGTGCAAAAAAAATGTAAATATGGGGGTTGTCTGCCAAGCACACCGCTGTGAGAAATAATTAACTAAACGAACAATTATAAGTTTACATCAAGTGGAAACGCATATAAAGGCGGTGCACCTTACCCTTACTTTAGATCCTTGGCTTGCTTGTGGAGACTGCTGCGTTGTTCCCGGCCCTTGGAAGAATCTGATTATTGTGGACTTCTCTGCTTGGAGACACTGGCGGTTTTTTGCGTCTTGGTAATTTCTCTGCGGATGCACTATCCGAATGAAAAAACCGTTTAAAAGGTAACAATCACTTTCGTAATTTATATCCGGTTCTAGAAGGACCAATGTTAGATGATGATTCTGTTTCATTAGAAACGCGGTTAATCACCTTGGGATGCACTTTTTGATAAACATGCAATATGTTAGAATTATAATACAGTTATAAACACGGAATGTGTAGAATGATAAGTATATTTACATTTTATTGTTACACGTTACAAGCTTGCACACCAGCGACCGAACTTTGGCAGAGATGTAGTATCTTCGGGATCGCAGTTGACAATGTCCAGTGCCTAGCGGACTGAGAGCAACCCTTTTTTAAAAGGGACTACTACCTGTATCGGTCGGCTACCTGATACTTTAAATGCATCGGTCGGCTACCTAATACTTTAAAGATTAAATAATAAACAACTACCATATTGTTAAGTATATTCTGTTTGTTCAATGTATGTAATGCGGGTTTTTCTTTATATTATCTATTATTTCTTTAGGTTTGTTGAAAATTTATAAAAAATGTCAGGAACTTGTTTAGGTTAATAAATTACTTCTCCACTATGATGTACTTCCATATTTTTAGTGTTTTTGTTACTTGTCTGTCTGAATTCTGAAACAAGAGACTGAGCCATTTTAATTGTATTGATTTTAGTTTGGTAAAACATTCACTGATGGGGAGATCTCGACTTTTAAATTTTGAAAAAAATTCTTTGAAATAGCACGAACTAGGACCCCTTGAACCCATATCCGGGGTCAGTTTCGATTTATATATATATATATATATATATATATATATATATATATATATATATATATATATATATATATATATATATATATATATATATATATATATATATATATATATATATATATATATATATATATATATATATATATATATATTTGTGTGTGTGTGTATCACACCGAAAACTCAAAAATAATGGTCTGATTTTGACAAAATTTGGCATGTACCTTCATTTTGCAAATGGCTTGGAGAAGTTCCTTGGCCAGGAAAATCTCACTAGGTTTTCTGGGAAAATTCTGGGTTTCCTTCCGGAAAAAATTTGTATCTCAAAAAATCGAAAAGCTATGGTAACCATATTTGATACATAAGTTACAATATTAAAAGAAAACTATATACCAAAATTTATATTTCGATGTTGTAAAAAAAAAGTTATAAAAAATATTTGTTGCCAGACCATTTATAAGAAAATTCACTACCATAACGCACTTGCTGCGTTCAGACTTTTTTCAAATTACATTTGTTTAAGCAAAACGCTAGGATGTCGGATCCCATGCGGTACTGTGAGCATTTTTTTCTTGTACAAATCTTTTTGTATGGAAAATTAAATTGTAATAGCACACAAACGCACTCTGAAACGCCGCTGTTGCGTCATATTACTCGATGTCGTGCTTCTGACTGAAAATCCTCTAAAAAGTTCTGTCTACGTGTATGTTATGTATGCATGTTATGTGTGTATGTTATGTTTGCTATAATTCCGCGTTGATTCTGATACTGTATCCCAGTGCTAAAAAACAAAGTTTTGTGGTCAGAATAAGATAAACAGACAGCATTCTCCGCAAGTTTGTCATTAATATACTGGGTGATTCACGTAACTCGTTGATTAGAAACTTTTGAACTAGTAATATGAATTTCGATCTAAAATTTTTAGCATAGACCTAGTCAACCTATCTATCAAAAAAAAAATTCTTTCAAGATGGCGGCACATCCGATTATACTGGAAACCGTAACCAACTCATTTATTTTAAATAGAACACCCTATATATTATTATATATTTGGATTCGCCGTTAAATTTAAAGTCAACTCTGTCTAAATCATCATGTAATTTTCAACCATTTCTGAGATATTCGTGAATTTGCGTTATTTATGGCATATTAACAAGTTCACGGTACTATATGTCAAATGGTAATTGGTATAAATCTAAAACTTGCTGATATTATTAAAAAATCATCAACTGGGAATTTTTCCGGAGAGATATACAGGCTCTTCATAATTTGGCCTTCAATTGGGTATTAGAAAATCTCGAGAATCTCACAATTCTCAAATGGAACCCTGTATTTTATAATATTATTTGATGGTAAAATGAAATGTTTGTATTAGGTTTTCCTATACCTATCTATCATAATTTTTCAATAAATCATTATTTAATAAATTTCACCGAATTAGATACTTCACTTAAGTTTCCCAAAGTTTTCTATAAACACAGTTTGCCCTTCCAGAAATGCCATATCGAAACATATAAAAAACTTATGGGTTTCTACCGGAATTCCGACAAGCGTCAAAAAAACTTAACCGTTGAATTATTCAATTGGTTTCGTTAATCAGACAAAATATTTTGTTCTTGTGCTTTCCTCTGATCACCAGTGGCACCCAATTTTTTTTTCTCAAAATGCCTATAACTTTTTTTCTTTCAACTTAGAGATCTGAATTTTGGCATGTTGGGTAAGTTGGATAGTAGAAACGTATATGGCAAATTTTGTTGTCATAGCTCTGTTATGTTCGGAAATACAAAAAAAATCCCAGAAAAACTGGTCCGATTTTCCTGTATAACGAACCTATCTAAGCCACTTACAAAAGGAAGGTACGTACCAAATTTCATTAAAATCTGTCGATTATTTTTTGAGTTATCGATACGATATATATATATATATATATATATATATATATATATATATATATATATATATATATATATATATATATATATATATATATATATATATATGTATATATATATATATATATATATATATATATATATATATATATATATATATATATATAAACACAGATCTCCCCATTAGTGAATTTTGCGTTTTACGAAAAATTCGCTAATAACACCAATTAAACTTGTGAGTCCTACCGATCTAAAACATGTTTACGACGTTCCTTGCGCACGTTAATTAGACCACAGGATTAACTAATGTTTTAATAGTTAAATGGGATAATTATTGTTAATAAATTAAATTATTTTGTACTTTCAAGCAGAACCCAGCACCGATTAAAACTTCGAAAGCACAAAAACGCATAAACAAAAAACGTTGATTGTTGAATAGTTCAGCGAGCAATATTCACCAATATAGATCACGTAACAGTTAACCTTTTGTGATTCTGATTGGTTCTTTGTCATCGTCATCTTATACGGATTTCCGTGGCATATTCAATTATTTCATCAAATGATCCTTATAGAAATCAAACAATACCGCATAGACTACTCTATGGATTTATACGTGGTATTCCTAGAAAGGGCCGGAATTCCGTACAACTCCACATATAATTCACAACCCTGCCACATACATTTCTCATTAACCTTATAAGGACTAGTTAAACCACATAGGTTTCCTTATACTTTTTAATAGTATTTCTATAAGTCATTTCTGGCAGAGTGTGTAAATTCACCACTTATTGCTTTACGGATTTTCGGACGAATATCCCTAAAATATGATATTCCCTACCTAAGAAGGGAAAAATGGCACAATAGGGTGAAAATTAGGGCCTGGAATACTGAACTAATGTACAATACTGGTATCACAATTTCAAATACCGCTGTCCAAGCACTAGTGAAAATGATAAATAAAGAAGCTTATTAGTTACTAATCAAACTTTAATATGTTATTTAAATGTGAAAATAAACATGCTAGCTTAAATAAGGTGTGCAATGTGCTTACTATAAATATAGTTGGAGGTATTCCATTTTACAAGTTAAGATTATTTTAAACTTTTTCCTGGTAGTAACAAACACAACAAAAAATGTGCGAATGATCTGACGACCGCAGCCAAATAATACCACACACACACACACACACACACACACACACACACACACACACACACACACACACACACACACACACACACACACACACACACACACACACACACACATACACACACACACACACACCCGCGCGCGCCCACACACGCGCGCGCGCCCACACACACACACACACACACACACGCACGCACGCACGCACGCACGCACGCACGCACGCACGCACGCACGCACGCACGCACGCACGCACGCACGCACGCACTCACGCACGCACGCACGCACGCACGCACGCACGCACGCACGCACGCACGCACGCACGCACGCACGCACGCACGCACGCACGCACGCACGCACGCACGCACGCACGCTCGCTCGCACGCACGCACGCACGCACGCACGCACGCACGCACGCACGCACGCACGCGCACGCACGCGCACGCACGCACGCACGCACGCACACACGCACACACGCGCACACACACACACACACACACACACACACACACACACACACACACACACACACACACACACACACACACACACACACACACACACACACACACACACACACACACACACACACACACACACACACACACACACACACACACACACACACACACACACACACACACACACACACACACACACACACACACACACACACACACACACACACACACACACACACACACACACACACACACACACACACACACACACACACACACACACACACACACACACACACACACACACACACACACACACACACACACACACACACACACACACACACACACACACACACACACACACACACACACACACACACACACACACACACACACACACACACACACACACACACACACACACACACACACACACACACACACACACACACACACACACACACACACACACACACACACACACACACACACACACACACACACACACACACACACACACACACACACACACACACACACACACACACACACACACACACACACACACACACACACACACACACACACACACACACACACACACACACACACACACACACACACACACACACACACACACACACACACACACACACACACACACACACACACACACACACACACACACACACACACACACACACACACACACACACACACACACACACACACACACACACACACACACACACACACACACACACACACACACACACACACACACACACACACACACACACACACACACACACACACACACACACACACACACACACACACACACACACACACACACACACACACACACACACACACACACACACACACACACACACACACACACACACACACACACACACACACACACACACACACACACACACACACACACACACACACACACACACACACACACACACACACACACACACACACACACACACACACACACACACACACACACACACACACACACACACACACACACACACACACACACACACACACACACACACACACACACACACACACACACACACACACACACACACACACACACACACACACACACACACACACACACACACACACACACACACACACACACACACACACACACACACACATACACATACACGTATGCCATTAGCTGTGCCATCCAAGCAATATACCCAATTGTGGCACTCGCGTTCGTGCCGCGCCAAGGTTGTCACCGAGGTGTAGGCAACACAAAAATCTAACCGGCACATCTTTACACTCCCTCTGTGGAAAGATATAGTCCATGATAGAAACCTGCTATTTCCAAACATGTGGCATCCGACGTCACAGTTAATGAACTTTCTGCAATGTGTAAACAGGATGCCAAAGTTAATGAATCACACTACAGAGTGTAATCAGGAGGCCACTGTTAATTCTCCTTTGAGGGTGTGTTAATGGGATGTCACTATTAATCGATAATTATTTTTATAAATATTTATACCAAAGTAAATAATTATTGAAACATACCTATACGTAATAAGGGTATGTGCTAAATTACTTAAATTTATACCTAGTTCATCATAATTTATCTCATAAAATAAAATAGAATTAAAGAAAGAAAATTCCTATTATAGGTATATGGTCTGTCAGGCAACTGGTTCATTAAAAGTTTATGCACTTGTAGGCATATAACAGTCAGAATTTAGTTAAGGAAAATTGACTTTGGACATATAGTTATTTTGTTGAGATATTCCCAAAATTGCGACGCTTCCATTTATAGCGGAAGTTGCTATCTGAAAATTGAATGCAGATTAGGTAGTTTATGATTTTTATTATAAACAGGCCAAAATCGTTGTTGAAAATTTTTCAACTTTATAGCACTGTACCCCTATCCTAATTATTATTATGTGGTATCCTTAGTGAACATTTTTACACATACTGATGAAAAATCTGATAATTTTCATCACCCCGTATAAATATTTCAACTACACAATATGATATTATGTACATGAAAAGTTAAGATATGAACATGTATCTGTTTTTATACAGGTTGTACCACAAGCCATGGATAAAACGAAACCCAGTGATAGGAGTGGTCATTTGCAACAATAAAATCCCAAAAGCAGTGGTTTGATTATTTACGATTTTCGAGTTATTCGATATTTAATGATTTTTGAAATACTTAAGTGTTACATTCGAGAAGAAAAAAATAAAGAAGGCTACTTGTATTCTATCTACTTATAAAAATGCCAAGGGCCTGGATTATAATAAAAAATAAATATATCCGATGTACAGGGTTGTTCCCTCAGTAATTTTGTGACGACTTTTTTTTACGTTCCGCGGTCGGTAATTTTGTTTTATCCTATAGTAGGAACGGGCGCCAAATTTTTATAGAGGTTTATTCCTCTTCTTGCCACGAGTAACTAGTCGAAGAAATGTTTCGTCGAGGGTCCAAGTGAGAAGAAGTTGAATTGTTTTACCAGGTTTTATTATTTACAAATATCTATAAACACAGAAACAGATAATATATACAATTATATACAATTATACACAAAGGTAAATTATTCGGTACAAAGTTCCGTAGTCATAATGTCAACCTACGGTAAATATCAACAAAAAAAAGATGTGCTAAGCATGAAATGTAGACTATCAAACGGTCGGTCCCTTGTTAGTGGCTTTAGGCTAGAGCTCCCTTTCGGCGTATGGGACACAACTTCCACACGACTTAAGAAAGCACGGGCCGCTTCACTGAGGGGGTCATACCAGGCTTGCTCGCCGCAGGTGCTCGGGACTCATTTTCCGTGCCCTGCAGAGACCACGCTGGCACTCTAATGCGTATTACAACGGGTATCAGGAATTCTCAGGAGAGGCACGGGACACAACTCCCGCACTCCAAAAAGAACCCCGACGACGGTTCACTCACCTAGCCGCGTTAAAATGGGACACAACAACCACTTCTTCAAGGCAGGCAAGCAGAGCAAGCCCAGGAAACAACATTGGTCCAACTCTGCCTGGTCTCGTGAACTACACAGTATTATATACTGGCTGACAGCTGATAAGGCCAGAGGAGAAGGAGTACTTGATAAAGTTATCTTAACGGTTTAACTAAGAAATCATACAACATGGAATAAATTGTAAAAATAAAATATTTTAAATACACGATTGCTTAATTATATACTACATTACAATTTCAAATATAAAGAATTGATTCCTCCTCTTTTTTACTAGTTTTTCCACCGCCTTATTTTCCTCTCTAAATAAATAATAAAAAGCGTAAGTTGTGCCGTGATGTGCTCCTGTTGTGCTGCCATGTGCCATAGAGAGAAAAAATTGTGAATTTGCGATTCTTATGGACTCAAATATGATTTTTTTTCTGAAGTTAGCAACACCTTTTTTCTTGTCTTAAAAATCCAAGTTGTGTCTTAAAGTGCTCTTGTTATTACAACTTTTTTATTTTAAATAGGACATCCTGTATATTATTGCATTATCATAATGCCTAAGAAAATTAAAAATGAATGGTTTTTACATTTGAAGTTTCTTATGAATAATTCAGAAGTTCTAAACAAATGAAAGACCCAATTTTCCATTTTCAAAGCAGCTTGCATTGCTAAGAGGATTAAAACAGAAGCAAACTTGCGTTTTTGAGAAAAGAAAATAAGACGGTGTAACTTCAAAAACAAAACGTATTTTGGGCCATAAAAATCACAAACCCGGAAAGGCAGCACAGCAGGGGCGCATTACGGCACAACTTGCGTTCTTAAGAAAAGAAAAGAGGCGGTGCTAACTTCGTAAAAAAGTGTTGCCCTATACAAACCACACCCTTAGATTTTTTTGTGCAGCATGTGCACGTGATACCACATCGCGGCCACATCTCAGCACATCCTTTTTTTAAGTTTTGTATTTTTTTCAAAATATAAAATTACGGTGCTAACTTCATGCACATAATTGTTTTCTAAAATACTTACAAAATAACTGTAAATTCATTTATTTCTACAGGGTGGGGCGCCAAGAACGCCTCAGTCTGTAAAGCCTAAACCGTGTACGATTTAAAAAAAATTAAAACTGGGTTTTATACAGGGTTGTAAGATCTATAATCAAGGGTTGCGGTGCTATTGGGGCGGCAAGGCCGCGGACGAGCCCTGAGGGAACAAAAAAAAAGATCTATAATTTAAAATTATTTTAAACTGGACAGGATATTCCACATGAGAGTGTCATATCAAAGTTAAGTTTTTTTTTAATGGAATGCTCTTTATGTTATTATATTTTTAGATTGTGTCAAAAGAAAAAAATATGGCAAGTTTTTACAGTCAGAGTTTAAACTAAATAGTTTTAGTGTTATAAACAAGTGACAATAGCGTTTTTCAAATTTCAAAGCAATTCACAGCGGAAACGGCTCAAAATAGAGAAAACGGCTTATATGTCTCTATCTTCACTTTTCAAGCAGTATCCTATGGTGTGGAGGTAGTTCTCATACAAGGAGATGAAAAATTTGAGACTTCGCGACATCCCACTAAAAAATGCGAATTAAAATTTTACAAATGTTTATAATAGTAAAAAGTCTGGACGCAGCAAGTGCGTTATTGTAGTGAATTTTCATAAGTATGTTTTTAATAGCAAATATGTGTGTTTTTTAAGAAAGCAGGCATAAAAACCTATATAGTAGAAACAATGTGCCATGTTTCATAAAAATAACTTTATTGTTTGAAAATGTACAGACCCTTCCAAAAGTAAACTTGTGTTCCTGAAAAAACTGATTTCTTGGTCAATCTTATAGGTTAATAGCAAATTGAGCTATTCAAATTTGAAGCATTTAATCAAAATTCTCTACTATAACGCACTTGCTGGGTCCCGAATTTCTTTTTTTACAAACATGCATTATATTTCGAGGGAAAATGCAAAAATGCAATGTGCAAATGTACGATTAAAAAAAAAAGAAAATTTGTATCACCAACGACTTATGGGCCAGCCTGTGATTGTAGAAATATTTTTTAAGATGTAACTCAACACACCTTATAATTAATGTATACATTTTTTGTATCTTGTATAATAACGGATATATTGAACTTTATTGATTTTTTTACGAAAATTCGACAAAAATTATATACCATTAAACGACAAACTCTACAGCTAAGACTACTGCTAAAGTATGAGAGTATATTTGAAATGAATTTTCTGGAAATATTTCAGTAAAATGAAGGATAATGACTTCTTGAGACATTTTCTTTCCATATCTCGTATTAGTCTCAAATTCTTTGCCTAAATGTTGCCAATTTTTACGTTTTAAATCGCGGCTTTGACGTTTTGAGGAAAACCCCAATTTATTTTTTTAATGCCTGTAGCTTTTTTAACTTTTAATTTACAGAGCTAAGTTTTGGCAGGTGGTTTACCTATAATGATATAATCCTGTGTACCAAATTTGGTTACCCTTTGTTATATCCGGAGATATGATTTTTTTTTTAAAGGAAACACAAAATTTTCCAGGAAAACCTGGGCCGATTTTCCTAAATAACGAACTTATCCAAGCCACTTGTAAAAGGAAGGTATTCACCAAATTTAATCAAAATCGGCCTATTATTTTTTGAGTTATCGGTATATATATATATATATATATATATATATATATATATATATATATATATATATATATATATATATATATATATATATATATATATATATATGTATATGTATGTAATACACCGATAACTCAAAAAATAATAGGCCGATTTTGATTATATTTGACAGGTACCTTCCTCGTAAGTGGCTTGGATAAGTTCGTTAGCCAGGAAAATCGGACCAAGTTTTTCGGGAAAATTTTGAATTTTCTTTCGAAAAAAATTTTATCTCAAAAAATAAAAAGCTATGGTAACTTAATTTGGTAGGTAGGTTTAAGATACAAAGAGCAAACTATACACCAAAATTTTGATTTCTATGTTACAACAAAAAAACAGATCATTTCTATGAAAATTCACTACCATAACGCACTTGCTACGTCCAGACTTTTTCTCTATCCTCAGCCGTTCCCGCTGTGAGTTGGTTTGAAATATGAAAAACGCAATTTTCTATTGTCTATAACTTCAAAACTTTTCACTTTAATGTAGGTATAATAAACTATTTTGTAGGCGTTGCTCAAAATGATTTAAAAATAGGCGTTGCTCAAAATGATTTAAAAATGTGACAAGGAGAATTATTTCTGATAGTCAGGTGTCACAAAAGTAATTATCTTGAACCTTAATACAAAATTTCGTTTTGAATTAATCGAATCCTAATCCTAAAATGTCACATTTCATCTTGCAACGGCGCGCGAAGAGTCGAGCAGTGGAATTCGTTAGTCCGGCAACCCGGGAACCGAGAATACAAAATTATTGTCATATATGCCTGAAACTACAACTACTAAGGCAAGCGGAGCAGACAGACCATTCAAACAGTGATGCCAGTTGAAATAATTTTGTGTAGGTACTAGAAATTAGTTGACATTGTACCTACTAGATTTGATGAAAACGCACTAGATTAAATTTTTATCCGTTTGTTGTTAACCACCATCTGTTATTTCGTATTATATTATAGAAACTCCAGCAACGTAGCATGGGAAATTTTTTAAATGCTCAATTGTCACGCAAGCGGTGGAAATTATTTTCATTTTAGGTATTCATGTAAAAAAACTTAAAAACGGAAAGACTTCAATTTAAGGGCCATTTCCAAGATATTATTTTTATGTAATCAATTTCAAACTTCAAAAATAAAAACATACTAGATTCGTCAAATGCGTAAGAAACTAGATTTAGTAGGTACAATGGTAATAGACTGGCAACGCTGCACGCAGCAGAGAAATGAAACCAAGAAAAAGCAAACCCATGCGCTCTCCAGGCATCACAAATGTTAAAACTATTATAAATCGCCCTCGAAACGAGTTAACAGAAAATTATGAAATTTCGTTGGCTTAATAAACTCGCCACGCTCTATTTACGTAGGTAAATGAAGGGCAACCGGTTGTACCGGCCGGTCACAATAACTTTATTTTTTTTAATAGCAGTGATACATTTTTTTGGCATTTTCGAATAGATAGGGCGATTCTACAACAGAATTATATATCATACACCCGCTATCATTCAACACATTCACAAAAAACGACGGGACTCGTGTACTTTATTAGGTTGCTATACGGCCCATTTATTGTTTTATTGTGTCGAAACGTGTTATCAGAAAATTATGAAGGCAAGCTATCTTAATAAACACGCCAGGATCTATTCACGTTGTCAATGAAAAAAATGTAGCGCAATCGGTTGTACCGAAAGTTGACGGTAACTTTAATTTTTTTATGGCAGTGATACATTTTTTTCTTTTGGCATTTTCAAATAGATCGGGCGATTCTACACCAGAATCATGTACCATACATCCGCTTGCTTCAACACATTCACAAAAACGACGGGACCCGTGTACTTTAGTAGGTGAGTTTACGGCGCATTTGGTGCTTTGTTGTGTTGAAACGAGGTAACAGAAAATTATGAAAGCAAGCTATCTTAATAAACACGACAGGCTCTGTTCACTTAAGTGAATATAAAAAATGTAGCGTAACCGGCTGTACCGGCCGGTCTCAGTAACTTTATTTATTTTAATAGCAGTGATAATTTTTTTTGACATTTTCGAATAGATCGGGCGATTCTACACCATAATCATCTATCATGCACCCACTATCCTTTAAGGCGTGTACAAAACGCGACGGCACCCGTGTACTTTACTAGGTGGGTATACGCCACATTTAAAGGTTTACTGTGTCGAAAGAAGTTAACAGAAAATTATGAAGTTTCGTTGGCTTAAGAAACACGCTATGATCTATTCACGTAAGTAAATGAAAATAATGTACCGAAACCGCGTCACTGGGAAATTAATTAATAACATGACTCCCAATTTTATCGATTAGGTACCTACTTGATAAAATATTTTAAGCACAGTTCCTGAATGGAAATTCAAAATGCATGTCAAACTAAAAATAGGAAACGTAGATACAAATGTCACGTACACGTAGGATAGCCCTTTAATTTTTGAGCTTAAGTGGGAAGCAATCAAATCCGGTTATACCAATTCAAGCGAGTGGTATCGGCGGATATGCCTGGTAGCCGTACATAATGGCTGAGTGCACCACGAGCCAACAGTTGAATTGTTGTGCCAACATTTGTCAACATTTCTTGACATAACAATTGAACTGTTGCCGCCAGTTGAAGTCGGCAAATGGACCGCATGGAGGGTCTTCCTTTTCGAGAATTTTCGTAGAAAAAAATTACTAAGGGGGAGATCTCGACTTTTGGATAATATATATATATATATATATATATATATATATATATATATATATATATATATATATATATATACATATATATATATATATATATATATACATATATACATATATATATATATATATATATATATATATATATATATATATATATATATATATATATATATATATATATATATATATATATATATATATATATAAACATATCAACATTGACAGTGACCCCGGATATGTGTTCTACGGGGCCTAGTTCACGCTTATTTGAAGATTTTTTTTCAAAATTCGGAAGTAGCGATCTCCTCATTAGTGAATTTCAAAAATTCACTACAAATTATACAATCTGATCTAAATAAAGACGTACAGACTTTCCTGTGGCTTCACAGAAAAAACATTATTTTGCCTGACGATGCCGTAAACAACCGGTTGTACCGAAAGTTGACAGTAACTTTATTTTTTTAATGGCAGTGATACATTTTTTGGCATTTTCGAATATACTGGGCGATTCTACACCAGAATCATGTATCATACATCCGCTATGCTTCAACACATTCACAAAAAACGACAGGACCCGTGTACTTTAGTAGGTGGCTATACAGCGCATTTATTGTCGTATTGTGTCGAAACGAGGTAACAGGCAATTATGAAAGCAAACTATCTTAATAAACACGCTATTCACGTAGTCAATAAAAAATGTAGCGCAACCGGTTGTACCGAAAGTTGACAGTACCTTTAATTTTTTTAATGCCAGTGATATTTTTTTTTCTTTTGGCATTTGCATTTCTACACCAGAATCATGTACCATACATCCGCTATGATTCAACACATTCACAATAACGACAGGACCCGTGTACTTTAGTAGGTGGGTTTACGGCGCATTTGGTGCTTTGTTGTGATACTTTTTTTACATTTTCGAATAGATCGGGCGATTCTACACCAGAATCATCTATCATGCACCCGCTATCCTTCAAGGCATGTACAAAACGCACGGCACCCGTGTACTTTACTAGGTGGGTACACGCCGCATTTAAAGGTTTACTGTGTCGAAAGGAGTTAACAGAAAATTATGAAGTTTCGTTGGCTTAAGAAACACGCTATGATCTATTCACGCAAGTAAATGAAAATAATGTACCGAAACCGAGTCATTGGGAAATTAATTAATAATATGACTCGCAATTTTATCGATTAAGTACCTACCTGATAAAATATTTTAAGCACAGTTCCTGAATGGAAATTCAAAATGCATGTCAAACTAAAAATAGGAAACGTAGATACAAATGTCACGTACACGTAGGATAGCCTTTTAATTTTTGAGCTTAAGTGGGAAGCAATCAAATCCAGTTATACCAATCATCAAGCGAGTGGGATCGGCGGATATGCTTGGTAGGCGTACATAATGGCTGAGTGCACCGGGCGCCAACAGTTGAATTGTTGTGCCAACATTTGTCAACATTTCTTGACATAACAATTGAACTGTTGCCGCCAGTTGAAGTCGGCAAATGGACCGTACAAAAATTACTAATGGGGAGATCTCGACTTTTGTACAAATATATATATATATATATATATATATATATATATATATATATATACATATCAAAATTAAAAGTGACCCCAGATATGTGTTGTACGGGGCCTAGTTCACGCTTATTTGAAGAAATGAAGAATTTTGTTCAACTCAGAAGTCGCGGTCTCCTCATTAGTGAAGTTCAACAATTCACTGCAAATTATACAATCTGATAATATATAAGACGAAGAGACCTTCCTGTGGGTTCACAGAAAAAACATGATTTTGCCTGACGATGCCGTAAAAAGAAAAATTGGTTGCTGAGAAAAAAACAAGCACTTGTGAAGCCACACAAAAGTCTCTACGGCTGTATTAAGTATGGAACGGTTTCACCACGTTAGGAGAATAACAAACAACCGGATCAGCTATTCAAATCGAATTGAGTCTTAAAAGTTTTCATCCCCCAGAAATTTGCAAAAAAATTTCATCGGAATTACACAATCTGATCAGACAACGGTAAAATGAAATAAAAGATGAAAAAAAGACGTGAAGTGACTGCTATAGGATTACAACTCGACTATATTATCTGATGGTAAACGCTTTATTCACTGCACTACGCTTAACATGGCAGGTGTAGTGTACATAAGAACGAAAATTAAATCCCTTAAACGCCTACCTGTTGTAGTACTAGTTTTTCGCCAACTTCGTTAATTCTACAACGATACTTGTTCTTAGCGAATTTTTAGGGGAAAAAATTCGCTCATATAAAAACAAAATTTTCAAATGAGCGCGAACTATGACCTCTAAACCCATATCCGGGGTCAGTTTCAATTTGTATATGTTTATATATATATATATATATATATATATATATATATATATATATATATATATATATATATATATATATATATATATATATATATATATATATCGACACCATAACTCAAAAAGTTATTAATCGATTTTGATACAACTCTGCAGGTACCTTTATTTTATTAATGGCTTGGATGAGTTCGTTAGCCAAGAAACTCGAACAAGGTTTTCCGGGAAAATGTTAAGTTTTCTTAGAAAACAATTAGTATCTTGGCGGATTACAAAGGTATTTTTTTGAAAATTTGTGGATATGTTGCCTTGGCAAAGAGCTTACTACATACCAAAATTTATCTTTCTAGGTTTATAGAAAATTGAGTTATTCAGATTTGAAGCATTTTACGAAAATTCGCTACCAAAACCCATCAACCTTGGCAAGAATCTTTCTTTTAATAATAGCTTGGATGAGTGCGTTAGCCAGCCCTGTCGGACTAGTTTTTTTTTATTTGTATCTCAGAAAATAACAAAGTTGTTTTGATGAAATTTGGTTGATATCCTGCCCTCGTAAATACCTTGCTACACACCACAATTAAACTTTCTAAATTTATAGAAAAATGAGTTATACAAATTTGAAGCACTTAATGACAATTCGCTACCATAACGCACTTACTGCGCCCTGAAATGTTTTTCGTATTCATCCTCTTCACAATGTTTGAAAAAAAGAATCTACCTTTCTTATTGATTAATTGAAACATTATATAATTATGCTTATTCTAAAAAACAAAATATTGTGGTCAATCTTTTCTTAACAATGTTAATTCAAAAGGACTGTTATTTAAAAAAATGTGTTAGACTACAATCATCACATATCAACTGAAAAGGGGCCAAACAGATAACAATAGGCAAGGTTGAAGGCAACTCCCTTTTTTTATTATTTATGTTGAACGCGGAACGAATTTTTTAAGTAGCCACAGTCAGGACTTGCCGTTCCAGGAAGACCAACAATACAGTAAACCTGTCCTGTTATAGTAGTATACAGTTTTTATATACCTAAACCACCTGTGAATTTCTGATATGTTACCTGTTTTACATTCATACGATTATTGATTTTTATTCTGCCTGTTTCTGATTAGAAAATGGAACTCATAATTATTTTTTGTTATATTTGTTAATTATCTTACAAAAATTCCCTAATGAGGAGATTCCGATTTTTTAATTTTGAAAACATTTCTTGAAATGAGCGCGAACTATGACCCCTAGACCAATATTCAGGGTCAGGTTATGTATATATATATATATATATATATATATATATATATATATATATATATATATATATATATATATATATTGAAACGGACCTTGGTTTTTAGTTCTATTTTTTAAATAAAAATTCGCTAAAAAGTTATAGTCATTAAAAAATGGGGTTTCCCTGAAAACGTGAAAGCGGCGATTTGAAACGTAAAAATTGGCAATATTTAAGGAAAGAACCTCAAACAAATACAAGTTATGTAAAAAAAATATTGCAAGGAGACTGTTCTGCAAACCCATAAGTTTCAGTTTCAACAGTCATTGTCCTTCATTTTCCTGAAATATTTCCAGAATAATCTTTTTAAATAGACCCTTTCCTCAGGAAGCATCAGGCTTTGGCAGTAGTTTATTTAGGTTTATGATTTAACGATCTATAATTTTTACCTAATTTCGTAGAAAAAATTCATTAATGAGGAGACGGTGACTTTTGATTTTTAAAAAGATTCCTTCAAATGAGCGCAAACTAGGCCCCATAGAATCCATATCCGGGCTTAGTTTCAGTTTTTATGTATTTACATATATACAGGGCGACGCATTTCTACGGTAAAGCTCAATATAATTGTTATAAAAGATACGAAACACAATTGTATACGTTAATTATAGGGTGTCTTGAGCTGTATATTATAAAATCATTTTGACAATCACAGGTGTCGCATAAGTCGTTGCTGACACCTACAATTTTTTTCCGAACATCCCTAATATTATTGCATTTTTGCATTTTTTATCAAAATATCATGCATGTTTGTAAAAAAATGAAGATGGAGTAAGTGCGTTTTGGTAGCGAATTTTTATTAAACACTTCAAATTTGAATAACTCATTTTTCCATAAACCTAGAGTGTTGAATTTTGGTATGTAGTAAGGTCAACATATCTACCAAATCTCTGCTAAATAGCTTTGTTCTTTTTTGAGCTACAATGTTTTTTCTGGAAAAATAATTCTTTTTTTTTAGAAAACTGGTCCGATCGGGCTGGCTAACGAACTCATCCAAGCTATTAAAAAAGGAAGGTACTTGGCGAATAATATACATGTAACCATATAAACATGCAAACGGACCTTGGTTTCGCATTCTAGCGCCCAAATTCGAGCTCATTTGCAAAAACTTTTGCAAAGTCGATATATAATAGCGAATTATTCTTTTTTTTAGTTAGATTTGATTGCCCTTGAAAGTAATAGCGAATTTATTTCGAAAAAAAAACTCAATTTCATTTAAATGTAAGAAATAAATATCACAAGTTTTGTAGTCAATAATGAAAAGTTTCCAGCGCAAAAGGTAAGTACCTTCTATTGCCAAACATGTGGCTTCAGACACCACAGTTGATGAACGGTTTGCACAGTGCAAACAGGATTGCAGAGGTAATGGAGTAAAAGTAAAAGAGTGTGTTAATAGGATATCACTATTATTAACTGATCATTCTTGAGTTTGTAAAATAACATGCCATCTTTAATAGATATAAATAATCTCTGAAATATACGTAATAGGGATGATTGCTAAAAACGCTTAAAAATGTATGATAATAACTTCTACATTTTGCATACATGTTTTTCTCAGAACCCCTTAAATTTAGTTAAAAATCCTTTATATGTACACCTATGGACAAAATTATCGCATATTTTAAAATTATCAATTTTTTTGTTATTAGGGGTGCATTAAGTGACATTTAAAGTTACAACATGCCAAAATATTTAATTATGTTGTTTCACCAGACTATTATTTATCAATTAAAGTTACTTATTTTGATAATTCAATAAGATGTTATTTGCTAGTGTAGGTTTTGATAATTATGAAAAAAAATCCAACCAAATAAACAAGTATTACATCAAAATATGATAGTTTATTGTGAATTTCAGGTCACTATAATATTAGTATTAACAAAATACCTTTGGAATGGCCATCATTTAAATATCTATAGTTGTATGGTAAGAACATAATATATTAAAACTAAAAGTGCAAGCAAATATTCAATAGAAGAGGATGGAGAATTTGACTAAGAGTACAAGTGTGTGAACTGCAGAGGGCGCTTCAGTACAGGATGCCACTTGATGGTTAGAAAAATGGTATTACTAACCAACATGTGGCATCCTAAAACACACTGTGACGTAGGGATTATTAATGTGAAATGGACAATGAAAATGTATCATATGCTTCCTTGTCTGATACAGAAGCGGTAAATTTGAACTGGTGCCACTCTGAATCCATTTGCCTTTGAAAATTCATGCTTTATCTGTGGCATCGCAGTGTAAGATGCCACAAGTAGAACGGATGCCACAGCTTAGCATATTTCACACACAGAATGCCACACTTAATATCCCACAAGAACACACACACACACACACACACACATACACACACACACACACACACACACACACACACACACACACACACACACACACACACACACACACACACACACACACACACACACACACACACACACACACACACACACACACACACACACACACACACACACACACACACACACACACACACACACACACACACACACACATACATACACAACACACATAATAAAATGGTCATATCTACTTGAAACATTAGAATGCATTTTTAAAACTGTGTAGCATAGGCTCACTCTTACCGACATGTATAATATCTAGTTAGTGGAATATGTACAAGCATAGTAGTTTTATGAATATGTTGGAAAATAGAATCTAAAACAAACAGTTTTTTGTAGTTGTTATATTTAAGAAGTAAACACTCTTTTTTAACCTTCAAATACTATTGTTACTTATCATAGTACACTATTACTAATGTCGGTCCGTACGGACCCTAATTTTTGATAAGTCAGTATATCTAACACAGATAAGTTCGAATAGTTAATCCTTCTTTATTTTATTTGATCTTAGTTATATCTACAAATAAGTGTATCATTAAATTTAACCGAGAAACTCCCTAAGTTATCACAAGATTAAAAGTGTGCTTTCGAATAACGTCGATTATTGAGGTATGTCGAGATAAGCAAAAAAATTACAAGCGATAGAAAATGTAACTTTTATTGTAAGAAACCTTAAAATCTAATAAGGATGGAACGCAAAATTCTTTATAAAAAAAATAAATAGAAAAACATGTAGTTTAGACCTCTAAACTTACAAATTAACAAAAACTGCGAACCTTCTCTCTTGACTGTGTACCTTAGATACTAAGACACCTTTTTCTGTCAAGAACATTCATGTAAATGTAAGAATATATACTCTACTTATTTGGGACACATGTATTATACACAACAGTGCGATGGTTCTCACACAAAAAAGCATTACAAGAATGGCATCGAACGCGTTCCTTGTTGTCAGTCTCTCTACAAAATTTACATCGACCTCTCTTGCCAACAGTGACTTTTTCAGCTCGACCTTGCACTTCTTCGTCCTCATTCAAGTGCTGCCTTTCAGACAGATTACGTATTTCTTGACAGTGTTGTATCAAGTCGCGTATGTTTATTTTTACATCCAATCTGATATTTGATAGGTGGGCTCTTTCTTTCAAATGCGGAATAATAAACTGTAAAGCTAAGTTATATAAAAACTGACATCGTTCGGATTTAGCACGTCCTTGTGAAATTGCATTTTGGTTTAGTATTGTGTGGGAACTGACCTCCATTAGGTTTATATTATCATAAAAAACTGCAAAAGGTCATCTTTTTGTTCGTCGACTGCAATTATATGAATGACACATCTGGTCTATTGAATCTACTCTGCCTTTAGTGGCATTATATAATTCTATTACTTTAGGTTTCTTGAAAAAATCTCGCAGAGCAAATTCGTAATGCATACTTGACAGTAACGCCACAATTTTACCTTTTCTAGGACAATGCGTTACTAGCTGCAGTTTATTGTGTGTGTTGTAAACAAAAATGGAACTTCCCACTGGGCGCCCTTTTGTTATCAACATTTCTTTAGGTATTTACGTTTTGTTCTTCTTTAGAGTCCCAACAATTGTAATACCATAATCATTTAGTAAACTCACGGTGGCTGTAATTTTGGTGAACCAGTTATCACATCTGATATTTGTATTTGTGTGATGTGCTGGCTTTGACAGTTCTTTTAAACAGTACTCGCCTAAAGGTACATCACCATTAGGTGTGGCATTGTCGATATACGGTAATCCTGATACCACATATCGATCACGCGACTTAACTTTACGGTTAACACGTTTGAATTTTTAAAACAATTTATTTAATACTTTAAACAATCAATACTTAATTACTTAATACAAAAATGAATAATACAAACTGATGATAAATGTAACGATCAACATACATGTGATCTAAAGTCTAGCACGCGATGTGCAGAGTCTAACTACTCGGAACAAGAATGAACGGTCGTATCCTTGTGAGCAGCCTATTTATACACTGCACTCCAGGCGTGGCACTATTGTCTCTGGGTGTAACAAAGGATCTGCTGATGTAGATTCTCACGAGCGATATTCCGTTCAAACTGCTAGCCTGAGCCTGCATACTCGTGGGCTCCTCTAAGTCTACAGCTGACTCAACGGTCCTTACTGTGGGAAGGCAACTTTATATTATAATGGGCCATTGTTTGGGCTCCATTTATCTCCTCCCTTTTTTAAAGAACTAAGCTATGGTTCGTTCCGGATTTTCAATGGAAGCCCCAGATAACCCGAACGGCATCGTAGTGTACTCCCAATGGCCAGTATCCGTGGTAAACGCTGTTTTTTCTATGTCCCTGGGGTCCATTTCAATTTGGTGATATCCAGAGATCAAATCGATCGTCGAAAAATATTGGGCTCGACCAATTTTGTCCAGTATTTCGTCTATTTTGGGAATTGGGTGTCTGTCCAGTATTGTTTTCTCATTTAGCTTCCTATAATCCAGCACAATTCGCCATTTTTGTTTATTTGACTTGTCCATTTTTTCTTTCTCGATATAACCCAAATAGGTGAGCTATATGGGCTGCGGCTTTTCCTAATGATTTTCTGTTTTAGCATGTCATCTATTTGTCTGTCTACTTCCGGTTTATGTACGTAAGGGTATCTATATAATTTGGAATGGACGGGTATGTCGTCGGTCGTCCTTATTCTATGTTTTAACGCATTAGTTCGTTTTTTTTTTCAAAAATATGTCCTGATATTCTGATAATAAACTAAATAATAATTGTTTTTCCTCATCATTTAAGTCGCCTGTATATATTTGTTCAATTAATGCATCCTCATTATTAATTCGTTTTTGATTACCCCCCGTATTGTGGGTGTTTAAATTATTAAGATGAACTGCCCGAGAATTGCTATTATGTATAGTTGCTGGCTTTGCATCTGGCTATCTCTGATTTCAGAGGCATATTATTTACTTAATTTGCTGAAAGGCCTGTTCTGTATTGTATAAGCTTCTTGGTTTGCATCAAGTATGTGGTTTACTATGTCAAGTTCGTTATTACGTACGAAATATTGCTGGGTTATTCTATTATTTAAATCTAAATGTGTTTCGGGTGATAGTAAATCATCTGCTTTGGTTTCTATCTTTACCGATTGATTACCGTTAAGATCTGTAAATTTTATTAGTATAATATTCTTGCCTATATACAGCTTGTGATCCTTAAAATCTATTTTAGCTTCATTTAGTTGGAGGAAGTCCATCCCAAGTAGACCAATGTAGTCATTGTTAAAATTAAAAAGACAGAATTCTTGTGTCTCCTCTGAAATTGATTTAAACTTAATACTTGCACGTTTTGAGTGCGCTGAAATTTCATGCACGGTGCGTAAGGTAAAATTATGTGTAAATATATTCTCACGGAACTTATAATATGCTACAACAAGATTCAAAAGATTTTTTGAAGATCCTGAATATAATAAAAATTTATCTTGTAGTTCATTTAATTCTATATATGGCAACGTACTTAATGTATTAATATTATTTATATCTATCACGGTTCTCGCGTTGAGGGACCTGCAATTGGAAAATTTCGCTGTTGGATATCGTATTCCTCTGCTGGCGAATTTTCATAATTTAATTCATCATTTACATAATTTAAATCGTCATTTATTTCATTTATGTCGTTATCGTTAAATTCCGTGTTATTTACGTGAGCTGCTGGCCTTGGTTGCTGTTGTGACAGTCTAGTATTAGAGCTGTCTACTTCCATGGGTTCGTGATAAGTTCTGTTCGCATTGTGATTTATATTGGATCGTCCCGGTTCATTATTGAAATTGGGTCTCCTAAATTCACTCGAGAAATTTTGTCTAGGTTGGAAGTTTGTTTGACTATTTTGAGCGTTATTATTTGGTTAAAACGGTCTGAAATTTGGTTGGAAAGGTCTTTGAAATTGTACGTTATGAAAAGGCTGGTTATTTTGTTTCTGGAAAAATGTACTGTTCTGTCCTTCCGGTTTATTATTACTGAAATTCTTATGTATTGTTTTATCTCTATAATCGAAATTTTCTTCTGCGAATACAAATTTCAAAGCTTGTTCTATGCTTTTCGGCGATCTACTACGAAGGAAGATCCCTAAAGGGTTGCGTAATCCACCAAGGAATGCTTTTAAAGTCTGGTTCTGGTAAATGTCTTTTTTAATTAATCTTACGCCCTCGTTATGTCCGTTTGCTATTAAACTTGAGATGAGCAATTGCTCTATATGACGGCATCTGTTTGCGAACGACAGTGCGTCCTCCGCATTACGTTGTTTCAACGTAAGCATTTCTGATAATAAACTGTTATCATCTCGCTGATCACCAAAGTTCTGTACAATAGCCTCTCTCAGGTCTGCCCACGTATTAATTATCTTAGTGTTTACTATAAGCCGTGTTGTTCATGTTAATTTTGTCTGAATATAATTTAACAAAAAATGATTTATATACAAATTCTCGTTCGCTACGTAGAACTGATTCATGACCAAGTCAAAAGATTTTAAAAAGTTGCCTACGTTGGCTGGTTGCCCATCAAACTCTGGAATAGCTTTCAGGAAAAATTCTTTGAATTGGTCTGTCATGTTGCTACTATTACTACTACTATTAAAATTTGAACGATTTACTGTTATGCTATTGCCGCTAATACTGATTGATCTAAATCTATATTCTATATTAGATAAACTTTGTGATTCTTCTTCTGAATCAGACATATAATATTTCAATACAACACATATATAACATTATATGGGAAATGTAAAATGGGATAACAGTAAACTTCCATAATACGATGGTTGATGCTTCCATTTGGCTCTGCTTGGCTACTGTTTCTTCTTTAACTTGGCTTTGCTTGGCTCGAATTGGTTATTAGGCGTCGATACGCTTAAAAATCGATATGCTTTCGGTTTTCTAACCATTACTAACGACCGCGCCACTTAACTTTACGGTTAAGACGTTTGAATTTTTAAAACAATTTATTTAAGATTTTAAACAGTCAATACTCAATTACTTAATACAAAAATGCATAATACAAACTAATGATAAATGTAACGATCAACATACATGTTATCTAAAGTCTAGCACGCGATGTGCAGAGTCTAACTACTCGGGACAAGAATGAACGGTCGTATCCTTCTGAGCAGCCTATTTATACACCACACTCCAGGCGTGGCACTATTATCTCTGGGTGTAACAAAGGATCTGCTGATGTAGATTCTCACGAGCGATATTCCGTTCAAACTGCTAGCCTGAGCCTGCATACTTGTGGGCTCCTCTAATTCTAGAGCTGACTCGACAGTCCTTACTGTGGCAACTTTGTATTATAATGGGCCATTGTTTGGGCTCCATTTATCTCGCGCATCACACATTAGTATCAACTTTAGACCATACTTACCAGGTTTATTAGGCATGTACATTCTGAACATGCACCTTCCTCTAAAACCTACAAGTTGTTCATCTATTGTGCACTCGGGAGACGGTTGATAATAACGTGTGCGCGAGGCCATGAACACCTCCCACAGCTCTCTAACACGCGTAAATAGATCCGATTTCTTTCTGGTTTCACTCGTTTCACGATCGTCGAATCTCAAACAATTTGTTATAAACCTGAACCTCTCCTTGGACATTACAGCGTTGTAAACTAAGCCCCCGCACAAACTCCACAAGAAGTCTGCTGAAGCTGGATTATCTTTTTTTACAGTAAAGAGATAATGTAAACCGATGTAAGCCCTGAGTTTCGCCTTGGTAAATTATTTTGTATGTGTCCGTTCTTTGGTATATGCAGCCTTCTGCTTCAAGATTTCAGAATTAGTGTGAGATAGTAGAACCTCCAGCATTTTGTTATCACAGAATAAATCAAAAACCTTTTTAGCTGTAGAAACTCCTCTTGCGGAACCTTTTGGCCCAGGTGTTATATCTAGAATATTTCGAGCTGTTGTTCTATGTGGAGGTGGGGGCACGGTTGTCCATTTATAAGGCGTAAAATTACGAACCTTGCGTGTAGATCCCGTCATCAAGTTTACTCTGGTCAATGGAATTAGAAGTTGACCTCGTACAGAAACGTTTGTTTTTCCTATCGTCAGCTCTGACAAGTAATTACTAGCACGTGATGTCGATGTTTCCAGATTCAACTGTTAACTTTGTTCGAATGTAGTATCCAATGTACTGGTATCATTTTCGTCACTTTCTAATCCACTCTGCACATCTTCTACTACGGAATCATTTTCGACATAATCCTCATCACTGCCACTTATTTCATTGTCTTCAACTTCTTCATCGCTTTCTTTCAAGCAAGAGCGCAGTTCTTTTTCGGACAAACCACGCCTTCCCCAGATGTTTTAGCTGGAATAGCAAATAAAGCAAAATCCAGATGAAAAAAAAAACTGAAGCAATTATCATAAAAACAAAACACAAAATAACAACAATTTTATCCTATAATTTTGACATGCCCTTAAATTATATAACCACAAAACAAAAGAAGGTATATATGGAAGAAGTTTTGAGCTAGTACAAAAATAAAAAGAAACTTACCTGGATAAACTAACACCCTCTACCAATATTGTGGGTCTGTACAGACCCGTGTTTTCTAAAATCTCGAGAACACAAAATAATTACATGCGCGTCGTATCACTGTTTGGCGAGCACTGACAAACTATGAGGGTACACGGGAGGAAAGGGTTAGCTCACTAAATACTTGCATTATAAACAGAAACGTGATTGGCTTCGGGTTTAAGGGTTAAACAAAAAAGTATATCAACAGATTCTTTAAAAATGCTGGCAATAATCTTATATAGGTAGGGGGCATTAATGAGCTATGAACAAGGCAGGCAGGAAAATGAGTAAAGTACTGTTTGGCATATTTCACTAAAAAATTTGGAAAATTGATTAAAAATCAATTGGCTGATATCTATATAAAACAGCTGATAATTTTCAAGGTAGGAAGTCGATTTTTAGTTGTAAATCGAGGATGTTGTGAAGGTTTTGGAAAAGTTGTGAGGCTAAAATTGACCGAATCCAAACATAAAAACAAATTAAGATCTAATGTGAAATACCTGTGAAAGTTGATGTACAGTAACAGACATCTCAATATACAACAATGGAGAGTTACTACACATATACGGTAACCCAGTAAATAAAATCCATATATCCCATAAGGAATATAAATATGTTGGTAAGAGCAATAATCACCAAATGTTGATAGTTGAAATGTCAGCCAACTATCCAACACAGTATTAATGGCCGAGCTCACCAGGCGCCAACAGCTACTAATAGCTGCCAACAGTTAAATTGTTATGTCAAAAAATTCAACTATCCGCAGCTGCTGGCGGCTGTTGGCGTCTGGTGAACACAGCCAATGCCATCTTAAAGCTGAGCATTTGTATCTTGGTATATAATAAGGATGTGATAAAGCTTAGACAAATTTAAATCCAATTATGTCATTTGTGAAAACTTACCTTTGCTTACAAAAAATGCATTTATTTGTAACTTTGATAATAAAACTAAAACTCTCAAACTTGTTCATTTTGTAATAAGTTTTTATGATCAATTAATAGAACAGGTAATAACAAACTATACGTATATCAGTTGGTGAGTGGTGAGTGAGTAATAATTTTAAACTTCGATAATATGCCCATTAAAAGTATCTAAAATTAATAAAAAATATCTGGTTTTTGGTGTTTTTTTTGCTGTGAATGTGTGTAGCTACGTTTGATTTGTAGCTAGGTATGTGAATTTTATATAATGCCATTATATTTTCCTTGAATATGGTTTCTGTGATTTTTTTTGTCATTCCTATATATTTTCATTGCATATGCTACATTATATTCGAAATATTCCGCTTAATTTATGTGTGCTGTGTTCTTGTTTTTTATTTATTTTGTTATTGGTTTTGTAGCTCATTGTTAAGTCATATTGTTTGAGTGTTTGTGTTATTTTTTGATGTGGTGGTTACAAGTGAATGTTGTGTATTTGGTGTTTGTTCTGTTGTTTTGTTTTCGGTTTTGTTGATTTGTTTGTTTTTTATTTCTTTTACTAGTTTTTCTATTGTTTTATTGTATCTATTTTCTTTGTGCTATTTGTATTATGATGTATTCCTTTCGTCATTATGGAATGGCATATTTAGCATTCTGTTTTTTAGGTATCCCATACAGCACAATATATTCTCAGAATGTTCTCACAATGTAAGAACCTTCTTTGGTCATAATATTTGTTTCGGAATGTTCTAATAACATTTATGGAATTTCAAACTGTATCTGGAATATTCTGCGTAAATGCATTCAATCACATTCTAAGAAAATGCTTCATAAATATACTGAGAATATTTGAGTAGATAATTATTCAGAATATTCGCCCAGAATGTGCTCGAGATGTACTTATAATATTATATAACTATAAAATTTAATGAAAAAGATAGATGATTACAGTATAAATATAGTGGTGAGAATTATAAGAGGAACTTTTTGCATGTTTGATTGTGTTATCTGTTCTGTGTTAAACACATACAAATACATACAAAAATTGTATATTTAGGCATAGAGCGCATTTCCATACCGAAGCAAGATGGCCGATAGACGTAAATGTAAATTAATGTCAAGTTGAATGATGTTAGGTCATGCTGTATAAGGTTCCTGTATAACACTTTTCCAGTAGAGAAGACAAATAAGCTGGAAGATGTTCTCGGTTGTTTTGATGAAGCCCAAGACAAATATTACTATACAAACGGTAAAATTTTATTACTTCTACAAAAAACCAGACCATTTACTCTTTTGTAACGAAACTTAAAAAGCTACCCGCTAGTTATGGATGCATCTGTATAATTATAGAAATCCATACACAGGTTGAACGATCAAAGATACATTAATTCTGGGTTTCTTTTTTTATATATATTCAACAACACACCAAGAGGGCTTACAGCCTACATACTATCGTACCGTGGGTGTCGACAAGGAGAAAAGAGGCAACTTGTTAATTGTGGACTTGAAGGTTTGGAGGTTCGGAGGAGAAGGAAAAACTTGTGCCGGCAAGGAATTCCACAACTTGGAAGTCCTCAGGACAAAAGAGCGGGCATAACAAAATGTTGTAGAAGCGGCAGCGGCACCCCAGATGTGGAAGCAGTATTCGAGGTTTGGCCTTATTTGTGAAGTATATAAGGTATAGAGATTAGCTGGTGAAAAGTATTTGCGAGCCCAGAAGATGAAACCTAATTTCTTAGCAGCCGCTTCTGGTTGTTGATTGTGAAATAATGCGGACATAGCGGTTTCTTGCGTCATTAAATGCTTGACGGTTTTCTTGACTGGAATTTTGTAGAAGCGTTTTGTGAACTTTGACCTTTTTAAGTCTGGCCTTGTCGCAGGATTTAGAGAACTAGGGCTTTTGAGTGGCTCAAGAGGTTTTCTGTGTACATGTATTAAATAATTCCATGTCAGCTTGGATAATTTCGGTGACGTTTTGTGAGATATCAGAGGGGTCAGGATGAGAGAAGCAGACAGACTCCCATGGAAATGAGGAAAAGTAATCCCGCATTTCGTCCCAGTTCGCGGAGTTGTAGTGCCAAACGATAAGTGGGTGTGATGACTGTGTGACCTCGGGTTGCATTCTGCAGGAAGCAGTTACCATGCCGTGGTCTGAGCGACCAAGGGGGGCGGTGACTGATATCTTATAGCATTCAGGTTGTGTAGTAAGAAGGAGATCCAAGGGATTTGAGCTGTGTGTTGGGATGCGAGGGAAGTAAGTAGGTTGCTGAACAATATTGGCTAAAGAATTGCTGACTGGAAAGGCCTCGGTTGCTCTCCCTTGTGGATCGGTTATTAAAGATCCTAGCCATTCCTTATTATGGGCATTGAAGTCACCAAGAACAGTGACCTCGGAGGAAGGATATTTAGAAATCAGATGGCCGGTTTTTTCAGAAAGGTAGGCGAGGGCTGGACAAAGTTGTTGTCAGGTCCGGTGACCGGTAAATGCAACAGATGAATTTCTCTCTCTACGACAAACAAGTACAACAAAGGGTTATTAGGGAAACTGATATTACTCTATCACAAGTGCAAGAATACTGCAAATCTATAGAATTGTGAACGAAACATCTGAGGCTTTTTCTTCAGGAAGAAGAAGTTAATGATGTAAGAAGTATCAGAACAGCGAAAATCTGGACCTGAACATATGGCTGGTAGATGAGCTGTACAATAAAACTTTCGATTTATCAGATACACAATCACTTTGCCAAAGTATGCTTTCACAACCAGAATATCCAAGCTGCTGGTGACAAACATCGGACATCGGGATGAAAATTGCTTTAGAAGTCAAAATCAAGTCCGTGGGAGCAGATCAAAGAGCAACCATTCAAGGGAAGGGTCAAAAGATCTGATCGATGACTTTCAGTTGTAGTTTTTTGTAAGTGCAAGTGACTGTGAATTTGTGGCATATTCTGTCCAATTTAGTTGTATTCTGTAAAGGTATAAGTACTATTATGTAATGCAATTCCTTTAATATCACACCCAAAGCCCGTAGGATCAATAGTCTAGCCAAATTTCAAGTTACTTCAGTGGGGTAACCTCGATTATTCATCACGGAAACTTTGTCTTTGGCTATTAAATTTGCTGGCAACTCGAAGTACTGTATCTTTATTTATTTAACTTTTATGTTATTGAAATTTTAGTTGTTTGATTAATGTTTCATTCATAAACATTTCTTTGCATTTGCTATCTTAATTCATCTGAATGTGCAATACCCGAATTGTTGACTTATTAAGTATCTGAACGTGGTTTACGTGTGTGTAGCCACTGGAATAATGGTAACGTACACAAGGTGAGTGATATAAGTTCAAATTCCAACATATATGGCGAGTTGGGGATGCTTATACGAAAATATAAACGAGTCCAGTTAAATGGAGGAAAATTAGTAAATTTTGAAGATAAATCAAATATATCATAGCTTTGCATTTCCTTAATTTCTGTCATTTAAAAAATGTACATAGGGTGTTCCGCATAAGAACCGACACAGAGCAGGTCCATGTAGGTAAACCTAAAATATGGTGATTTAACGCAACTAACCCCTATACTAAGTTGCACCACTGAGAAGTTATAGGCCTTCAAAGTGGGGTTTTCAATTTCGAAAAAAATCAATATCTGCGTAATACTTTAACTTACAGAAATCAAATTTGATACATACCAAGATCATTAATCGATGGTAAGTAGAGTTCAATTGCGGCATTTTAAAATGTTGATTAGGGGTGGTGCACCCTTAAAATGTCAATTTTTTAACATATTGGCAGATTTAATAAATGATTATTTAATTTTATGAGGAATTTAACTTTAAAACTTTTGTTACTCCTTTTATTTTCAAAAAACTTTGTTGGTTTCAAGAAAAACACGAATAACTAAAGAAACATATTTTATCCATGTTACTAAAAATCATAGAAAATTCAACATTTCCCAATAAAATTATGTATACATCAAATTTGACAATCAGGGAAAAAGTGTGAATAAGCATAATCTATTAGAAAACAAACAACAGAAATAAAAAAATTGCTACCGATAAGTTATAGAAATTCTTCAAAATGATAATTTCATAGGCATCTATTTAATTTTGATGATTTTAAATTTTAACTAACATTGCTAAAATATATGTGTTCAATACTGCGTTTGAATTATTATTGTTTATTTTTAATTTACATAGATATTTGCAATTTTTTTAAATAGAACATACAATTGTTTCGGTTTTGGTAATTGTATGTTAATAATTGTCTGCTCTTGAAACTCTGCGATATATTCCGTAAAAGGCGCATGACAGCGATAAGAAGAGTCAAGATGGAGAAATTGAACCAGGTGGGTTGTAGCTGTAATTTGCAATAATTTTAATTAAATCGTATACAGTCCAATCAATGTTAGCACTTGTTTATCGTGCGTCGTGACAATTTGTGTTTAGTTATTCGGGTTTTTCTTAAAAACGACAAATGTTTTTTAAATAATAACAAGCGGAAAAAGTTTTAGAATTTACTTCCACATAAAACGCAATAATAGTTTTTTAAATCCGCCAATAGGTTAAAAAATTATGTTACATTTTATGGGTTCATCACCTTATTGGACCCTTTGAAATGCTTCAATTGAAATCTACTCACCATCGGTTAATGCTCTTGGTACACCCAAAACGTGTACCAAATTAGGTTTTTAGAAGTTGAATATTACTGAGATATTGATTTTTTTGAAATTTAAAACCCATTTTGAAGGCATATAACTTCTCAGGTGTGCAACTTAGTATGGGGGTATGTTGCATTAAATTACCATATTTTAGGTTTTCCTACACGTCCCTGCTCTGTGTCGGTTCTTATGCGAAACACCCCGTATATCTTTAAAAAAAGCAATGTTCCCATGAGTATATGTATGCACATTTTGAGAAGATTCATTGAATGTTCGTGGCACATTTTCAGAACATACTTAGAGCTCCTAAGAATATTATAAATAACATTATGAGAACCTTATTAGTATGACAGAATCTGTCCTATTGTCATGTTCATAGAATGTTCTATGGATATATATATATATATATATATATATATATATATATATATATATATATATATATATATATATATATATATATATATTGTACGTTGTGAGAATGTTCTGGGGACGTTTGAATATTCTTTCGAAACATTCCTGGTATATTCTCAGAATGTGTCTGTGCTGTCTAGGTATCTGTGTTGGGCTATTTTTTTTGTGTGTGGGTGTATTGAGTGTTTAGGTATAGTGATGTCTGTTTGTGTAGGTTTTCTGTATATTTTGTATTCAATCTGGTTTCTTTTCTAATTAGCGTTAAGTCTAGGAAGTTTATGGTGTTGTTTGATTATTTTTCTAATGTGAATTTTATGTTGTTAATTTGGTTTATTTTTTCGAGGATATTGTCTATGTTGGTTTTTTGATTGTCATATATTACTACTATCTCATCGACGTATCTCATCCAGTTGCATTTTTTTGTTTAAATGGAACACCTGTATATTATCAAATGTCCTGAAAGACACTAAGTGAAGATTGAAACCTATGATAAGCACTGATAAGTATACTTGGAGAAACCCAAATCACCACAACATATCTTTTAAAGACCTGACGATCATTTTACTAACAAAGTTAGCATCATCAGAGGATGAAAAATTCTAAACTACTTAACTACTACAAATTATATTTATACTACGTGTTACGTAAAAGACCGGGAGGAATCACAGGCGAACACTCTACGTCTATGTTTTACTTGACAGAAGACCTTTGTAAAATACTGTTTTAACTGTACCTATCGAGTTTCGGAATATCTTTTACATCAAAGAGGCAGAGTAACCAGCGAGCTCTAGCCAGTGACGGGCACGGTGTAAGCAAATTTTGCTGTTTTTGAACAAACCGACGGGAAAACATTTTCTCTTTCAAGAAAATTTACTAATACAGTAAATTAAAAATTCAGAAAAAATTATAGAATCTGACTTAACTACAGACGTAGATACTTTTTTAGTGGCTTCATATAAAAAATTATTTTGCCTGGCGATGCCGTAGAAAGGGAAACCGGTTGCCGAGAAATCACGAGCATTATTTAAGCCACAGAAAAAGTCTTTACGTTTGTAATAAGTATGGAATGGTTTAACATAATTAGGGCAACACCAACACACCTAATATGCTGTTACTATTTAATAAAGTCTTAAAAGCCTTTTTCTACAAAAAATTGCAAGAATTTGATTTGAATTGCATAATCAGACCAGATAATGTTTAAATTGAATAAAAAACTTTAAAAAATCGTCACCATTATGATTTGAATCAGCCTTAGAAGACGATTATTTCCTGATATGGTACTTCTCTTTTCTACTCACACACAGAGAACATGACAAGTATAATACCAGGTATATTTCGCGACCATAGTTTGTTAGTCTTGAGTTATTGGTAACAATAAGGACTGCTTCAAGTGAATTTTTTGCTCATATTTTAATCAAATGAAACAAAGTGATAGTTGAAACAACTCCAAAACCTTGCTAAAAATACTTCATGCAAGATTTTCCACTCATAGATCACATTAGTTCCATAATCTTTGTTTAAGTCCATTGTCAGATGTACGACAGGGTCACCATCTCGTTGCGGAACCAGGTAGTATGTTGTCATGACAGCTCCACATAACACAAAATGTTATAAAATAGAGACTGTGTACAAACAACTAACAATTTTGTAAATTGTCAGCACTGCCCATTTCTTCACTAATATAGGGACAGTGTATGTAAGGCTAGATGTATTGTCACCACAATTATAACCACAGACCGGGTTTGCTCTAATTAGAGTTCGTCAATAAGGTATACTATTTACAAGTAGAACAGACTTATACAGTAATACGGCTAAACTATAGTCACGACTAGGTCCAACTGGTTTTGTCACGTGTTTAATTCCGTGGCTTTTTTATTGCAGTAAACAACTTTACTAATATAAGAAACCTCAATTATTTCATGAAAGATACTAATCTTTATCAAATAAAAATTTAATGAAAATATAGCCATAAGCTCGATTTCAGAAATATTCATCATGTGGTTCATACATAATTCAATAATTGCATTATAACTGTTTTGTTGTCGGTTACAGAAATAACCCAAAATATTTTTTTAACTGTTTATGTAGAACTTAACAGAATTCTTCTAACAGTAATACCCCACTTTCTCCATAGAGATACAAAAAAGCCTAACTTAAAAATCATTTACTCAGTGTTTGAGTGTGCCATGAAAGTTAATTGGTTACTGTAAGGTTACTTGCAAAGAAAAATAATTAGGCATGACCTCATGATTATGTGGTATTATGTTTGTTAAACATTTTAGCACATTAATGGCAAATCACAAGTCGTTAACATTTGTAAAGATGTTGTGATTAAAAATGACTACTGTTATTCAAAACACGGCTATGGTTTCTACTTTTTTAAAAGCACGTGGCATTATACTTTCCGTGATGCACAGTTGTTAATACATATGGTCAAAAGAGCATTGGATAGTGCCTTGGATGTAGTTAACAGAATCTTACATAGGAGATTACCAAAAGATAAAAAAAAAGCACAACATTATTCTACTATGGTTAAAAGGGAATTGGAATTAAAGGCTTTTTTCTACAGACAATTGCCCTTAATCATGTCTAACCCAGACGTGTTGACGGTTAGAAATAAGATTATTCTACTATAACTACAAAAATATAATTTTTTATACATGATTATTTTGAAGTAAACAAAATACATAACTGGAAGTACGACTGATTACTATATTGTGGAATAACCCCTTCCATTAATGTGCTAAAATGTTTATCAAACATAATACCACAGAATCATGAGGTCATGCCTAATTATTTTTCTTTGCAAGCGTAATTAAGAATAGTTCTAATGTATAATTTCATTTTAATATATATTTTTTAATGACTATGGATTATTATTATTATTATAGTTATGTTATTATTGTTTACTTCACTTTCCGGTTTGTATAATTACAATTACCTTTATGAAACTGTGTTCACTTTCTGTATGGTAAAAAAAAATAACAAGTCCCATATAAAAATCACTACAAGTAGTTGCATTCTGTAAGTTTTTGTGTCGACACCTTATCTAGTTACGAGGACAGGATCGAATAATTTACCTTGTGAACGGCTCATTTTATTTATGATAATTCTATTCAAATTACTGTTAAAACAAACATTTATTAGACGTAAGTAAACTCAAACAATGGTGATGTAAAAACTGCTAACTTCCTTGTTAAGGAGACGCTCATCTGTCACCTGACATTATTCACATGCTCTGTGATATTGGGCGACTTCACCAGGCGCCAGCAGCTGAATTGTTATGTTTATGACATAACAATTCAGCTCCTGGTGCCTGGTGAACTCGCCCAATACCATTATTTTTACAAGTGAAAGTAAAACTAACCACTATAACTCTAAAACTATCAACTATAGCTATAGGGAAACCCATACTACATCAATGCAAAATTTGATAATATACGTGACCAATCCATAAAAATGGGGTATTCCATTTAAAAACACACTTATGTCAGATTAAAGTAAGTTTTGTTGTAACCAGTAACCAAAAAAATACACCTGTACAATGATGATAAATTATTTTTTAACTAGTTCAAAGAGTTAAATGTCGTCTATAGATAGTTAGCAAAACTCAGCCTACAGCATACGTTTGAAGATACATAAATTGGAGCAAAAAAAAGTCTGGACGCAGCACGTTGGTTATGGTAGTGAATTTTCATAAAAATATTTTTTACACCAAGTGTTTTTTTTAAGAAAGCAGGCATTAAATTTGGTAACCAGTATAACCTATATAGTAGAAACAATGCGCCATGTTTCATCAAAATAACTTTGTTGTTGTTGTTCGCGCTTTTCTTGGCTGCGGATAATTATCCATTAGCCCAAACTTTATTGTTAGAAAATGTACAAAATTTTCGAGAGTAAACATAAAATGTTCCCGAAAAAACTGGTTTCTTGGCCAACAAACCTTATGGGTTAATAGTAAATTGAGCTATTCAAATTTGAATCATCTCATGAAAGTACGCTACCATAACAAACTTGCTGCGTCCCGAATTTCATTTCTTACAAACATGCACTATATTTCGATTGAAATGCAAAAATGCAATAACATAAGGCGTGTTCGATTAAAGAAAGAAAATTTGTATCATCAACGACTTATGGGCCATCCTGTGATTGTAGAAATATTTTTTAAGATGCAGCTCAAGACACCCTATAATTAATGTATACAATTTTTTTTCATATCTTGTATAATAACGGATATATTGGGCTTTCTTTTTAGGAAAATTCGCCAAAAAATATACACAATTAGACGATTAGAACTCTATAGCGAAAACTATCGCCAAAGCATCAGAGAAAGGGTGTATTTGAAATGAATTTTTTGGAAATATTTTAGTAAAATGAAGGACAATGACGGTTGAAGACTTCAGGGTTTGTAAAACATTCTTCTTCGGCATTTTCTTTACATAACACGTATTAGCTTCAGGTTCTTTACCTAAATGTTGCAAATTTTGACGTTTGAAATCGCGACTTTGACGTTCCTTTAAGTGCCTGTAACTTTTTTGTACTTTAACTTACAGTGCCTAATTTACTTTTAATGGTATAAGCTCGAGTACCAAGTTTGGTTGCCCTTACTTTGTTATTCCCGGAAATATCAAAATTTTCTAAAAGAAAACACAAAATGTTCCGAGAAAAACCGGGCCCATTTTCCAAGCTAACGAACCTACCAAAGCCATCCAAACAAAGAGAAGGTACTCACCAAATATTACCACAATCGGCGCATTCTTTTTTGAGTTATCGGTGTAACACATAAATAAATAAATAAATAAATATATATATATATATATATATATATATATATATATATATATATATATATATACATATATATATATATATATATATATATATATATATATATATATATATATATATATATATATATATATATATATATATATATATATATATAGGGTGGCGCATTGAAAACGAAACAGACTGATTTGCGTCCAGAGAAACGCTGAAACACGTCAATTTTAATATTGACGGGGACATGCTTTCACATAAAACTCAACTTTGTCACATCAACCCCTTAAGGGTGGTGATAACAACCTTTATATTTTAAATAAAGAACATGGGTCGAATGTTACATCATTTGAAAGCCCTTTCTTTTCTGAATTCACAACACTAATTTTTTTGGGAGTTTTATAAGTTCCTTTAAAAATTGTTCACAGTTGAAGATGCAAAAACGCATTTCACTCATTCCGATAAGAAATGTGCTGATAGTCAATGTTTTGTTGGTTTGTAAACAAAAAATTGACTATCAGAACTTTTCTTATCGGAATGAGAGAAATGCGTTTTATTATTTCAGTTTATCGGTCGGTTTGATACTTGATAGTACTACCGAAAATTAATTTCACAATGGTGTATTCTGTAGAAGAAAGAAATTATATAAATAATTACTCTTTTTTTTTAAAAACGATGACTGTGCCAACCGTACCGCAAATTTGTTTAATGAACGACATCCGAACAGACATGTTGTGCAAAGTTTCGACAAAGTGGTTCAGTAGCCAACAAAAAACGGGATCCGGAACGTGAATTTCCGGTTAGAAATGAGACTACTGTGATTGAAGTTTTAGGACAAATTGCTGCAGACCCAACTTTGAGCACGAGAAAATTGGCCATTGTTTCAAACATCAAAAGAAGAACTATTCAGAGAATATTGAAGCATCATAAATTTCACCCGTATAAAATTTATCTTGTACAACAACTAAATGAAGATGATTTTGATCGGCGGCTGGAGTTTTGTGAAGTTATGACTGCACGAATAGCTGATAACGGGAACTTTCTGTTTAATATCTGTCTTTCAGACGAGTGTACGTTTTTATTAAACTCTACAGTCAATCGTCATAATTGTCGTTATTGGGCAGATAATAATCCAAGCAATTTTCACGAAGTTTACACTCAAACTAGACAGAAATTGAATGTCTGGACTGGCATTTTTGGAGGCCGTTTAATTGGACCAATTTTTCTTGATGGCAATTTGAGTGGCGAAACGTATTTGGAGTTACTAGAAGATATCGTTTACCCTCTACTAATTGACATTGTTAAAAATGATGATCGCTGTCAAGAAAATCAATTAGTGTTTTAACAAGATAGAGCTCCTCCGCATTTTTCACAACGTGTTAGGGAGTTTTTCAACAGAGAGTTTCCAGGACCATGGATTGGGCGTAGAGGTTCTATTGAGTGGCCCCCTAGATCACCGGATTTAACTCCTTTAGACTTCTTTCTATGCGGCCATTTAAAGAGTAGAATTTACGCAACAGAACCGGAGTCTCTGGAAAAATTACGACGACGCATTGTTGAAGAATGCCGTCTAATAACTCCACAAATGCTCCAGAATGTCAGAGCTCGTTTTGAACAAAATGTGTACTTTTGTATGGAAGCTGGTGGTCAACAATTTGAACACTTACTTAACTGAATAAACATTGTTGAACGTTTGGTTTTGTTTTTTAGTTTTTTTTAACGAAAAATTTACCAATTAGTGCATTTCATATCACAATGAATGAAATACGTTCTTTCAACTCCAACTGTGAAAATTTTTAAACGAGTTGATATAAACAAAAATTTTAACAAAATGGAAAACCGACTTCACAAAAAAATATTCTAAAACAAAAAATGCACCAAAAAGCAAAAAATAATTGCGTATTCTTCTGTCTACAACTTACAATCAACTTATTTTTTCCACTCAATCTACGATCAATGAATTTACCACGCAAGAATGTAGGTACCCACTTAAACTTAACCTCTAACTCCACACATACCTATGGCTAACAAACAACTATCAAAATATTTATTTAGAGTTCACCTAAGCAGAAAGTTTTAAATATATGTGTGGACTGCTTAAAAGACAAGCAAATTATTAGAATCATATAATGTAAAATTATTGTTATTTTTGGAGTCGGTGTCAGCCAAGGAAATACGAAAACATACCTTACATTAATAATACGAGAATACCTTATGAAATCTATTTTACAAATGAAATTTTATACAATATACTGTGACAATATCCTGAGACCTTGAAACGACAATATACCAATACCTAATTAAACCTTTTTACAAATGAATTTTAATGCAACAAAACATACACACACACCTAATTAAACCTATTTACAAATGAACTTTAATAAGATATTATGCTGTGACAATACCTCTCTCAAGACCAAGTGCCATTACCTCATTCAACCTATTTACAAATGAAATTTAATACAAGATCAAGCAACATTGATACGAAAATGTAGCTATAATAATAAACATAAAGAATTATCTTAAGACAGACGGTATAGAATGAATAAACAAAAAATTTAACAAAATGGAAAATCGACTTTACAAAAAAATATTCTAAAACAAAAAATGCACTAAAAAGTAAAAAATAATTGCGTATTCTTCTGTCTACAATTCACAATCAACTTATTTTTTCCACTCAATGTACGAGCAATGCATTTACCACGCAAGAATGTAGGTACCCACTTAAACTTAACCTCTAACTCCACACATAACTATGACTAACAAACAATTATCAAAATATTTATTTAGAGTTCACCTAAGCAGAATGTTTTAAATATATGTGTAGACTGCTTAAAAGACAATCAAATTATTAGAATCATATAATGTTAAATTATTGTTATTTTTGGAGTAGGTGTCAGCCAATATGGGTTTGTAACTACTTAAACGTGAAATGTCTTACTATATAACATTTGGCATACACACAGCACGCGGCGCCGACGGGTCGATTGCGCGCGCGCGCCGGGAAGAAGTGTTGGAGGGGTATAACCGAGTGAGCGAGGCAAACGCGTACGCCGGCCATACTCCAGTCAGTCAAGAGAAAGAAGCGATAGAAGTTACTTCATTATAAACCGATTGCGATTCTTTTTCATTCTATACCGTCTTTCTTAATATAATTCTTTATGATTATTATTATAGCTACATTTTCGTATCAATGTTGCCTGACCTTGTATTAAATTTCACTTGTAAATAGGTTGAATTAGGTAATGGTACTTTGTCTTAAGAGAGGTATTGTCACAGCATAATATCTTATTAAAGTTCATTTGTAAATAGGTTTAATTAGGTGTGTGTGTATGTTTTGTTGCATTGAAATTCATTTGTAAAAAAGGTTTAATTAGGTATTGGTATATTGTCGTTTCAAAGTCTCAGGATATTGTCACAGTATATTGTATAAAATTTCATTTGTAAAATAGATTTCATAAGGTATTCTCGTATTATTAATGTAAGGTATATTGTCGTATTTCCTTGGCTGACACCGACTCCAAAAATAACAATAATTTTACATTATATGATTCTAATAATTTGATTATCTTTTAAGCAGTCTACACATATATTTAAAACTTTCTGCTTAGGTGAACTCTAAATAAATATTTTGATAATTGTTTATTAGTCATAGGTATGTGTGGCTAGAGGTTAAGTTTAAGTGGGTACCTACATTCTTGCGTGGTAAATGCATTGATCGTACATTGAGTGGAAAAAATAAGTTGATTGTAAGTTGTAGACAGAAGAATACGCAATTATTTTTTACTTTTTAGTGCATTTTTTGTTTTAGATTTTTTTTTGTGAAGTCGGTTTTCCATTCCGTTAAAATTTTTGTTTATTTCTTTATTTTTAGTGAATCTGAAGCTTTATCTCTGATTTAATTAGTCCGAATATGGGTAGACTTACTAAACGCGCTGCTCATATGAGAGCGCCCTTTAAATGAGACCAACGGAGAAATGGAGAAACGCCTATCTCAAAATAGGAAATCCACCTCCAGGGCCATTTCAAAAGAGACTTGTGAAGATCGCAAAAATAAACTTTCGAAAATGCAGGCTTACACGAAAAAAGTTTTGAACAGGGAAAATTTCCAAAAACGTACTCACCGTCTAGGCTTGACCCACGACCGTCAATCCAATGAGACGGAAGCGCAACGTGCCCACCGCCTCGGCATGATCCACAATCGTCTATCCAATGAGACGGAAGCGCAACGTGCCCACCGCCTCGGTGTGATCAACAATCATCATCAATGTAGTCGAAGTCAATTAAATACGCATTATTAAGGATAACTCAAACACTACTGGTCAGATCTTGATCACATTTATATGGGACCACAGGACAAGCACTAGCTTTCAAATAAAAAAAGAATAATCAAAATCGGCCCACCTAGAATTGAAGTCGGTTAAAAAAAGCAAATAAAAGCTATTTGGGCTCTTCCGGGATTTGAACCTGGGACCTCCCGCACCCTAAGCGGAAATCATAACCCTAGACCAACGAGCCACCTGCTGGAACTTTGTTTTAATGTCCTATTCCAGCGGACGTTGTAATCATTTTAGTCATAATTAATGTTTAATGATTTATATAAAAATTATAAATTAGTACCTAGTTATTAAATTAAATACTGAAATCTCGGATAAGTTTTGTTTCCGCAGAAACACTGTTTCTTTCTCAACAGAAACACTCTTTTCTGTCCCTCGCTTCTCTTCCCCTAAATAGGTGTTGTTTATTTGTAGGATGACTGCTGACACAAAGTCTTACAAAAATCTTCTATATATTATTTAATTATTACCATGCATAAATAATTATGTATCCCTGATTATTACCAAATTTAAAACTTCCTAATATAAAGCAGCGGCATGTGAAAATATTATATACTCGACTGAATGGTTGGTTGTGATCCACAATCATCATCAATGTAGTCGAAGTCAATTAAATACGCATTATTAAGGATAACTCAGAAACTACTGGTCAGATCCTGATCACATTTATATGGGACCACACGAGAAGCACCAGCTTTTAAATAAAAAAAGAATCATCAAAATCGGTTAACCTAGAAAAAAGTTCTGAGGTAACACACATAAAAAAACATACAGGCGAATTGAGAACCTCCTCCTTTTTTTGAAGTCGATTAAAAACTTCCAAAAAATTAGTGTGCCGAATTCAGAAAAGAAAGAGCTTTCAAATGATGTAACACTAGACCCATGTTCCCCATTTAAAATATAAGAGTTGTTATCACCACCCTTAAGGGGTTGATGTGACAAAGTTGAGTTGTATGTCAAGACATGTCCCCCTCAATATTAAAATTGACGTGTTTCAGCGTTTCTTATTTTTTTTTTCTCTGGACGCAAATCGGTCTATTTCGTTTCCACCCTACATATATATATATATATATATATATATATATATATATATATATATATATATATATATATATATATATATATATATATATATATATATATATGTCTATCGTACACTTTGAACACATTTTGTATGATACATCGCACAGTTTGAGCACATTTGAACAGTTTGAGCACGGTGTCCGAACTAACTTTGTCATGTATAGCATTCTTCAAGCACGGCAAGTGTCCAAACTGTTCAATGGGACACGTAATGGCCAGTTTCGACACCTGTTACGTGTTCGTTTTCCTGAAGTGTCAGAATACCAAAATTGCAAGTAGTTCAAACAAAAATTTATCAAATTGACCTGTATCTATTCAGAACTCAATCCCTTCAACAACATTCTTAAATCTCGTAAATTATTAACTTCTCAAATTTGATTAATTTTCATAATTAATAGTTTGTTTATTCTGTTAAAATACTTTCAACTTTTTTCATTTCTTAACTTCTGTATATCTGACAATACTAAAAAAGATTCAATTTAATTTACCTTCTCTGATTTAATAGGGAGTGTGCAACACGAAGGTCCTAACTTAGTGCATTGACTAACATTAGAATGTTAATGTTAGACAAGTGTATCTGCTTCTTTCTAGCATTGACTAACTAGAACATAGACAGTGGATTCTATCTATGAACCTTGGGCTGGCTTGGCTATTTTTTACCATGTTGTCAATACATTTTTGAAGCAATAAGAGTATTAAGACAAATTACGTGCAGAGCAGTAACTCAAAATCTGCATAGGGGCATAAAAGATATTATTGCTACAATATATTTTTTATTCTGCACTTTTCGAGCTTGAAATTCATATTTCAAAAGTTAATCTAGGTTGGATTGAAATGAGCTGTCCGATATGCTGTCATCACAATTCTAATATGGCTGCTGGTAGGCACACATTTGGAACTACTCTATTGTTTTGAATAGCGGTGTATGACGTTCTCGTGTTTTTTAAAGAGTCTAGTTTGTAAATTGTTTATTAATGTTTCTATTAGTTTAAAATTGGTGTAAATATAAATATAGTAGACAGTAGTATGTTATCAAATAAAGTACTATTTTTTTAACTTCAAAAATATGCCTACGACGTGTTGTGTTGTGAAATGCGGAAGTCGTGGTAATCGCGATAGAGTCAAGTTTTTCAGAATACCGAGTGGAGTACAATTTCCACATAAACCAAAGTTGAAGAGCTCTCCAAAATCCGGAGATTAGGGTGGATACGCAATTAAAAGAAAATATATAACAGAATTTACACTCAAGTATAGCAGAGTATGCAGTAAGCATTTTATCACAGGTACAACTTCATTCTTTTCATGTATTAATGCTAATTAACTTCACTGCGTAAAGAAATATAAAAAAAGTAAGTCAGTAAATTTTAATCAAGCCACATTTGCAAATTAAGTTTATTACCTAATATGGAAGTAAATTATTTTTGAGCACAAAAGAATTCAGGTATATAGGTATATTTTTTAAATAAGTATGAACATAAAATAAATATTATATTTATTACTAGAGTCCGTTTAATTGAATTGGGGTAATTTAAAAATTATACATCTTGTTCAAAGTTCATAACATATTTAATGAGGCCTAAAGGTAAGTAAAAAATTCGATATTAATGTAATAATAAATATTAATATAAAGTATGGATTATAATATTGAAACTTTATACGATAAGGTAGATACATATCCACAAAATAGTAAATAAATGTAAATAAAATCAATACTACTAGCCAAATGCTGATGAAAACATCACATTATTTCATTGTAAGCAGATAGACTTTTATGGGCTTTCATTTGTTGATTATTGTAAAAACTGTGGGTAAGCACTAAATAGTTAACGATATCAAAAGCATCAACTGGTGGGAAACTATATAGTTCTTCACAAGGAGGCATTGGGCCCGTCGTCAGAGTATAGGTATCAATTCCTTCAATAATACGAATTTTCTCTCGATATCTTCTAGCAACGTCTTCATTTTCATTTTAAAGTGATAATAGATATTCACTCTTGTCAACACAAGCCATTTTTAACACGCGCAAAGCACAATTTCAAAAGTTAACATCCATGGAACACGAGTTTGTTTGTGTTTCTGTGCCTACCAGCGGCCATATTGGTGGTATTTAAATCACGTGTACTGGACAGCTCTATATGTAGTTTATCGTAGATATTCGTGACATATTTCTGATGGCTCATGCAATGAACAGCATGTAGGTACATATGTTTTTTAAATGGTATAAATGGATAAGGACAGAAAATATATTTCTAATTTTTGTTGTTTCAAAATTTTCTTCACAATAATAATACATGGGTAAAAGAACAAAATTACAGCAATAAGTTTAAACTACCTAGAAAACTGAAATCTTTGCCGTGTGACGTAATTCGATAGTCAATCTCCAAACGGGCGTTGCGCTATTATATTGTGAATTCCAAGTTTAATCGTTTGCTATTTATTTGACTTGTCGCTGAAATGGAAACTAATAATATAACTAAAAAGTTCCATAAAGTATTGCATCTCACTTTATGTACAACAGTTTTAGACAAAGCTTACCATCTTACATGCAAGTTGTATTTTTACCTTATGGTTATGTTCAAATCCTCTGTGTAAGGTCCCTGGTCGGCAAGATATAGATCTTGGTGGTCGGTAGTGAAGGCGGTTGGTCGGAAATTTTCCCTTCCCCTCAACTTCTTGTGTGAGATGTATTGTTGTGTGGTTTTTACTTCCGCTAGCTTTTAAATTGGGCGAACCGAGCTTTATTTATTAGGGAACGGGAGGGGTGACGCGAGGTGAGTTTAGAATGTTTTTTTTTACAAACGATGCTTGAGCTACTTCCACTAAATTTCTGTAGGGGTGCATTTTAATCTGGTTATTCCTTGCCCCAGCTTTTCATTTGTGCGAACCGATAATCTTTGGGGAAGAATAAAAGGGGTGGCGAAACGTCCGATCTTTTAAATTTTTTAAACACTCATATAATTACCCCTGTATATCTATAAACCGCCAGAGATAAATCTTGTGGTTTTTAACCCCCAAAAAAGTTAATTACGGGAGTCGTGGGGTTGTATGGGGTACATATTCAGAAAGATGATTGGGGAATAATCTGCAAATTTACAAGCATATTTTTTAGCACTGCCAGATACAAGTATCTGACAATAAAGTGCTGCCAAGCAATGAAACGGCTATCAGAAATTACTAAACTTAACGCTTCTTATCACTTAAAGTGATTTTGGAGCTATTTCTGAAAATTTGCAATGATATTTCCTGAGTATGCTAGAGAAATTATGTTTGTTACATAGCATTTCAAGTAGATGGTTCAAATCAAACTTTCAATAGTCTCTAAATCTAATAGATTTAACTTTTGTCATACAGTTTGGCTTGTTACAGTGGTTACTTTATCTTTATACCTGGAATATTATTTTAATTGCACGTTATATCGTAAATACAAGTGGATAAATTGACTGAAATTAAATAAATCATAGTATAAATAAAGGAATTTAAAAAGAACCTGTACCTGTAATAATTAAGGGTAATCCTGCTTTGTAGACATTTCAGAAGTAAACAAAGAATCGGGTAGATTCGAAATGCAGAAATAAACGGACCACGGGCGACGATGTGCACTGTTGCCACATGAATATTACCAAGTGTCACTTTAAATAAAGAAGGAAATCAAGGGGTACACAAATGTTTTCATAATGTAAATAAATGATAATATGACGTCATCGACATACATCGATATATGACATATTACGGAAAGCAGTAGGAAAACGTAAATGTAAACAGTACATTTTGAGCCTCAGTGGTCCAGTGGAAAGAACGTGTGCCTCTGGACCCAAGAGTACCGGGTTCGATTCCCAGGTTTCAGCAAATATTATCGATCTCACTTTAATTCTAAAGGTGCGTCAGAAAATTTTTATTATTAGAGAGCACATTCGGACAGCCGGGTTCCTTTTAGTTCAAGGTTATATTTGAATGGATGACTATAAAGCTGTGTTGCACAGTTCCGATATGGTAGCAGCTTTTAGCCTTAGCCCTTGTTAACAGCGGTAAACATTTTATGTAGCGGAATTGGTGGAGAACAGAAATAATAATTCACAAAAAAAAATTGGCTTATAGAGGTAATACATTTATAAGCGCCTGCCTCCTACATCTTGGGAAATTCTATGTGAATACATAGCAAATAGTAAACTGCAGTGAGTCAACAAGACAGGAAGTCAGCCATGTTCATTTTACGATCATATGAGAAAGTCGACTTTACAGCATCTACCTATTAGGTACGATGTTGCTTGCTCTACGCATTACTGTTATGATATGAGAAAGTCTACTTTATATCAACTATCAACGTAATGTTAAACTTTTAGATGTCGTACCTCGTACAGTAAGTCATCTCATAACGTCGCCGTGTTTCATTATAGGGTCGCAGTGTATTGTAGGCAAATATATTGTTTAACGATGAAACTGATTCGGTATAACGTTGTTATTCTAAAATAAGTCTAAAATAGTACGTAAAAAAGGAGTAGATCATATATTGTGTAAGCATGTACATAATACATACGTAAATGAATACTGTTTTTTAAAATAATTTTGCAGTCACAAATATGTACATGTGTTTGTACATTATATTCATTCCCAATGATTCGTTTTACGTCGCTTAACTTAACGTTGCCGTTGGTAGATCCCTAACTAGGACGTTAAGCGGGGACTTGCTGTACCTGTAGAGTATATGATAACTGTCAGGGATGAAAACCCCTAAATATATGAATATAATTATTTTATCATCGACAGTTGTCAGTAGAAATTGCTTCATTACCATGAAACATTGCAAAATATATATGATACTGTCTGCTATGAGCATATATAGTTGTACTTATCATCAGCAACTCGCAACGGAAATTGCTTCCCTGCCTTTTTTTATTACTCATTTAAGGTTGGAACCTAACATAAAAAACAATCACTTCGAAGGGAAACCTATTTTGAGCCATTTTTCGGTTATCTTTACCATCGACAGTTGTCAGCAGGAATTGCTTCATTACCACTAAACATTGCAACTTTCCAAAATATATCGGATACTGCCTGATATGAGCATATACATAGTTGTATTTATCATCAGCAATTTGTAACGGAAATTGCTTCACTGACTTTTTTATACTCATTTAAGGTTGGAACTTAAAATAAAAACAAACACTTCGAATGGTAGGGAAACCTATTTTGAGCCATTTTTTCGGTTATGTTTAGCATCGACAGTTGTCTTTAACGTGCCCAACATCGCATGGGCATGGGACCGGCGGCTTTACGCACCCTGGGAAGGGCGGAACGTGCAGTCATTAACTTGCTCAATCACAATGGCACAACCTCTGTTGATGTAACTGATTTACTGTTCTTTCCACTGGGCCACCGAGGCTCAAATTTTACTGTTTACATTAACGTTTTCCTACTGATTTCCGTAATATATGTCATATATCTATGTATGTCGATGACGCCCCATTACCATTTATTTACATTATGAAAACATTTGTTTACCCTTTGATTTCCTTCTTTATTTAAAATGACACTTGGTAATATTCATGTGGCAACAGTGCACATCGTCGCCCGTTCATTTCTGCGTTCCTAATCTACCGGATTCTTTGTTTACTTCTGAGGTGTCTACAATACAGGACCATCAAATGTTATTGTATTTCACAAGGAGACATCTGTTGATTAAAACTATTAGGTTTGTGTGGTGTGTTCAAAGTCACTTTAAAAGTGGTAGGTCATGTAGAGGTTCCCATTGCGCCATAACCTTTGTTAACAGTGGCCGATTTCACCATGCGCCAATAGCTGATTTTAAGCGCTTATATGCTAACCACTGATACGTTTAAGCGGTTGGAGACAGATGAATCAGATGAACGCACTGTTGACTTCAAGCACTATTTTGTGACGTTTGTCTGTCATTTCTCTTCAACAAATTGGCAACAGTTGAGTTCCAACAGAAGCCCAACGGGACTGATGAACGCATTCGTTGACACAGCCATTGAACTGCTGGCGCAGGCTGTTGTATCCTAATCAGAGAATATTAAAGTTCGTTTACGTTAATATTCTTTGTCCTAATCGTAAGGCGTGTCGAAATCGTAAATCCTAACGGGTACAAGGAACTAACAAAAGAAAGCCTAACTGCGCCATCTGTCAATGGGATAGATTAACACAAGAACATAGGAATCTATTAAAAAGTTTACTAGAGATCTGTTACAGGGAATTAAGTGTCTAGAGCAACACTAAACACAATAAAATAGAGTGAGAAATTATGAATATTAATTTATATGATCAATCATTTGGCGATTTTGATTTACTTCAGCTATTGAAAGCAAAATACTAATACTAATGAAAATCCAGCTATTATTCAGTCTAATAACGTTGTATGTACCTACCTAGTTTTCATTATTTCTCGTCGTTTAAACACCTACTTACACACGTTTTTTTAAAATTTAATTTCGGAAGTCAATACATTTTCTAATGAGTTTTCACATTACTTGCTATTTGCTTCAAATGAGCATAAGCATAAAAACATAATATATTAATTCAAAATTATACTTGTCTCCATAATTACCTCCACCTATGACGTAAAATTTTATCCAGTAAGTAAATGCAGAGAATGGTGATTTTTCATCTACAATGATTTATAGGAACTGATTTGATCCAATAATCCTCATTTTACATACTGTACAGCGAGATGGTTATTAACTTTTGTGATATACACATGCAGAATATATACAAAGTGTATAAGGTCTATGAAGTGTATAAGTGCTCAAAGTGTACCATGGACATATATATATATATATATATATATATATATATATATATATATATATATATATATATATATATATATATATATATATATATATATATATATATAAACATATAATGTCTTAAACCGACCTCGGATTTGGGTTCCAGGGCTCCTGAATCGCGCTCCTCTGAAGAATTTTTTTGAAAATTCTTCATAAATAATATTTTCCCAAATATTGAAGATAGCCATATGGAATGCTACACAAAGTCACGCTTACTTATTAATCTCTATCCAAAAATGTAATTAAAAGTATAACATTCCATTTGAAATAACGAAGTTGATAACTACTTCCGTTGTAACCGGAAGCTCCACAAAGCTGAATGTATTTTCCCGGTATAGCCTAGATACATTTGTTTGTTTTTTTCGACTAGTTCTTAGTTCTTAGGGTAAGGGATACAGGGTGATTCACCCAAACCGTTTGTTAGAATCTTTGATACCTGTAATCGGAATTTTGCAAATTTCAGGGTAGGCCTAGTCAAGGCTGGTCTTTTAGGCTAAAATATTTGCAAGATGACGGTACATCCGGTTTTACCGAAACTACTATCAACTAGATTTTTTCAAACGGAACATTTAGGGCTAAATTCTGTGTCAACTTTGTTGAGCTCACTATGTCCCGAATATGAACTGTTTCAGAGCTATTTGCAAATTTAGGAAATTTTTTACCGACAAATGCCACCACATGAATCGGGGTATCTATGGCTTGAAAATAACGTATAACCTGAAATTTTCGGGGGGCCATATAAAAAGGTCGTCTCCTCTATTCAACTGAAAACTTTCCTCAAATTACATACAAGGTGTTCAGAAATTGACCTCAAAGTTGGCGATGTAAAATCTGAAAAAAATGGAAATTTCGATAGGAAACTTCAATGTCTATGGAAGTGTATTAGGTTTGCCTAAAGATAAATAGTACGGTTTCCGAATAAACAGATATTTACTGACTATCAAAACATCTCCAAGAAGTTGGCCATGGAAAAAAATTCAATAAACAGACAACTCCTAGTGACACTTTCATTTCAATTTTTAGTTGTCAAGTTAATTATTATTGTGGTTGATCTTCAATATTGTTGTGCAAAATGGGTATTCAGGTCGGTGGTTATACAAATCCTGTTATTTTAGATTTATTTTACATTCACGGGGAATGTAGTAAAGTGGTAGGCAGAACTTGCCGTGCTTTTAATGATACGTATCCTTAACTAGCTGCTATATATTACCTACAAATATTACTGGTTATCCAGCAGGCAACAAGAGTCTAAATTACTATCAATTTTATATTGATGCACGTTTAAATACTCAGGACTACTAGTAGGTACTTGTAAAAGCTCATATCTTAACACCGCTCAGACGAGTTTAATTCACAGACTTTATGCACAAAAATTGGTGGTCGAAGATTCTAAAAATATTTGGCAGATTTCTTGCAGATTCATTCCAAGCAATTACAATTTATCTCACGATGTACTTCAAAACCTAAAAGTACACTGTTTCAAACAAATAAAGGACCACAATAATCACCGCATTATATCAGCTGTTGACTTTAATTGTACGACCAATCCTGAATTCGAATTCTAAAGAAAGAGGCTTTAAATTGTCACAGGACCTTCTAAAGCTGGTCAACGAATCTCAACAAGAAGGCTGCTGGAGATTGTTTCACAAAGGACAGCTTTACCTTTATTTCACAATCGTCACCTGAATTAGATTGGATTCAATGTGTGTGGTTCCTCCGGACGCGACACCCGCCAGTGTTTGGCTCAAGGCGGTATCATACGGAGTCCGGCACTCGAGCGGCATCCAAGCGAGGTTGTTTGCCCGTTTCGAAGCTCACAGAGGAGGCCTCAATCCTCAGTTGTAATCTACCTCTAGAGGTCTGAGTTCTCCTCTGGGGTTTGTCTAGATCCCACACCCACCAGTGCTAGACTCAGGGAAACATCCCACAGAGTCCTGCTCCCGAGCATCACCCCGAGTTCTTTGCCCGTTTTGAAGCACACAGTGGGGGCCTTAAAATCTGGGTGTATACCACTTCCCAAAGATGTCGACCACTTTCGGATTCCGCCAGCGCTTAACCCAAGGCGGTACCATTTGGCACCCTGCTCGCGAGTAACTACAAAGCGAGGTCAATTGTCCATTTCAAAGTCTATAGCGGAGGCCTTAAAATCCGGGTGTATATAACTCCCCAGAATGTCCGCCTCCCTCCCGGCTCATCTGGACCACACCCTGGCCAGTATTTGACTCCAATTAGTCGCCTCTTACGACAGGTAGAAGTTACCTTGTGCCTATTATTTTAGTTCGTCCCCAGAACCACAGAGATGATCGTTACCTAAATCAGCCTCTCGCAGACAAGATGTACTGTAGCTATAACCTACTACCACTACTACCACTAATCGTTAAAACATGCTATATGCAATTGTAATTCTCTGATGATTTTGCAGTTAGATTCGAGTTGATTAAATCATGTACTGCACAAAAAAATGCCCGGACTGGCAATTAACTCCTTACTAGATGACCTGGACTATGTAGAATACATGGAAACATTTTGGAAACACGAAACAGAAACTATACTAACTACTAATATAGTAGAATGGTGGAAAAAATTAAAAATAAGTATTAGAGATATAGCAGTATTATACATGTGGCATAGAGAGCAGATTAAAATATATGTGTTTGCAGAAACTTCCTTCAAATTGAGATTATTAAACATGCAAGGTTTAGTCTGCAAACTGAGAATTTATGCAGGTTACGCGAGATAACAATAGCCAACTCATACAATGTATATAAGAAGTACAGATCCCGATTCAACACCCAAGGTCGCTGACGAATGGGTTAATTAAAAGCAGCGCAATTAGACGAATAGACTATTCATAAATGGGTAAACAACTAGACCTTCAATTCAGCAACCAGCCACCTGCTAGGATCACCTTCAAGACTGCAACTTAGGTGGAAACCGCCTCTCGGTCCACGCCCCACCGGAGACTATATATGGAAGTTACCAGACCACGGACGGACATTCCTACATTGTTATTGCTTGAGTCTCTTTTAACTTGTCATAATTTATATTTATCATTTTTTATTATTATTCATAAGTATTTTATGTAACTATAATCAATAAATTCTTTTAAAAAGTCAAGTGTGTTAACAAGAAAGTTAACTGGCGCAGTCGCAACGGATAGTGCTGAAGAATCAAAAGTATATTGATTCTTTGCGTTTCAACGCTTAACAGCCAAAGAACCGATCAAGAGAGACGTCATGAAGACAGCAGCAATAGCATCGATTCTGTAAGTTGTTTGCTTCCTTTATTTCCTATATATATATATATATACTGTATCTCCTCATATATTGATAATATTATATGTCTGATAGCGATATTGATAATTTAGAACATTTGGAATATAGATTAAGAAATATTAGTATTGGCGAAATTGATATTGTAGAACAACCCGATATAAATAATTCTAGAAACAATTTAAATATGGCAAATCAATTCCAAGAGTTTTACCTTAAAGCAATCCCCGAATTTAACGGACAACCTGAAAATGTAGGGAACTTCTTAAAAGCTTGTGATCTAGTAATGAACCAATTCTATGATGCAGATAATCCAAATCTATATCTTAACCATTTTCTATTAAATTATATTCAAACGAAACTAATTGCACAAGCCAGGTTAATTATTAACACTAAAATTATAAACACATGGGTAGACTTAAGACGGGCAATTGTTGAGAACTTTACAGACCAGCGAGATGAAATTAGCTTACTAGGCGAATTATTGACACTGAAACAGAGACATAACGAGGATGCCTTAGCGTTCAGTAATCGTTGCAGACACATTGAACAATTACTCATCTCTAATTTAATATCTAATGAACGTAACGAGGGAATTTTAGTATTAAAACAAAACATGTACAGACAACAGACACTGAAAGCGTTTATCGGTGGATTAAAAAACCCCCTTGGTATGGTGGTCAGATCCACTCGACCAGACAGCATAGAACAAGCTTTAAAATTTATATTTTCCGAGGAAAATTATGAATATAGGGACAGATTATTACAACGGTCAAATTTCAACAATAATAACAATAACAGGCACGACAAACAACAAAAACCAGTTTTCCAAAGAAATACCCCAAATTTTAACAATATTCAATTTCAAAAACCCTTCCAACAACAAAATTATCGTGCACCTTTTAACTATAATTCAAACAGACCCCAAATGTCTCACCCACAATTTCAGGGGAACCCTTCAAATCAATTCTCAATGAGAAGACCGACGTACAACCCTAATGACAATACTAGAAGATATCCACAGGCTATGGATGTCGGCAGTAACAACACGAGACATACTAATTTCAGCCGACAACAACCCTCACAAAATAGACGAAACAATTTTCCTTCCAACAATTTTCAAAAAAGACAAAATTTCATACCAGAAGAAATAAACTATAACGAAACGAATAATTCTTTTCCTTTCAATGAATTAGAAAGAAGACAACATTTCTTACCAGAAGAATTAAATTATGACGCAACATATAATGAACAATCACTCTCCGAATTATACGATGCACAGCATCAAAATTTTCCGATAGCAGGGAGCTCAAAAACAGAACCGTAATAGATATTAATAATTTTAACACAGTATCCCAATTACCCTACGTAATAATAAAAGAACTACCCGGAAAAATACTGCTCGACTCCGGTAGTACTAAGAGCCTTTTAAACCCGTCCATAGCATATAACAACTTTTATAATAAGATTTACAATCACCCGTTTTTAATAAAAAGTGGGCATGGCTACTCCAGTCATAATAATCGAGCCAAAATAATTTTAAACTCACTAACGGACAGTGAACAAGAGTTTTGCCTATTTGAATTTAACAAAAATTTCATAGCTCTTATTGGAATTGACTTTTTGATAAAAAATCAAGCGAACATTGATTTTAAAAACCAGAGACTCAATTTAAAAAATCGAAGCATTAAGATAAACTTCCCTTATACAAAGGATCATGAAGATAAGATGGGTAGTAATAGTAGTAGCAATAACAATCGGATAAGTAGGATCATCAAAGCAAATGATGAAATGAATCACCTTAACGTAAGTAATACAATAGACAGAAGCATTATTGCACTTGAACTCGACCTAGGAAAGCATAATCAGCCATTAAATGATGACGATGGAAGGTTACAACTAATAAAGGACACAGGAGAAATCTTAAACCATAATAAATGTAAACGGGATCAAGTTTCATTAAACACATATGAATATCGTCGAAATAAAAATGTGAGTGATACGAGGACGATACAAAACGATATAACGGATCAAATTCAAAATAAAACGAATAGGATATTAAATAATTTTTCCCATCACCAGAATTATAATAGGAATTATACGGGGAAGGTACAAAAAAATATTACAGATAAAATTAGGTTAGATGTCTTGCACAAGCCTCGACAAGAAGCGAGCAATGCAGACAGTATAATGAAATATGTATATTCAATGTGTAAAGAACACAATAAAATCGACCAACCCGTTAAAATCGAAGAGTTTATCCCAAATACAAAAGCACCTTGTTACAGGGCGGTTATTCCGAACAAAATAAAATATACAGGCACCACGCAAAATGATAAGTTAAGTAATAATTTGATTCAGGTAGAGGACTACCATCGGCAAATAGGTACGGAACCAATTTCAGAAATAATAAAATCAGAAATCAATAACGAAAGGAAATTCTCACACAATAAGGTTTACAAGTCGGAAGTAAATCCCGTAAATATGGAAACTCAATCAAAATTAAATAATATAAATAAACCAGAGAAAATCATGAAGATAAACGACAATGAAATTAACGACGCAATAGTTTTATTTCACGGAGGTAAAAGAGATCACAGAAATGCGAAGGAGACATATTTAAGAATGAAAACTAAATTTCTTTTTCCAAAAATGAAACAAAAAATCAAAGCTTTTATTAGAGCTTGCCAATATTGCAACAACGAAAAAAATAACTCGTTCCAACTAAATAGATTAAACAAACAGTCCGATTATATCACCTAGCTAAGTCGAACCTAGATATTCGGATAATCGACTAACGAGACATGACGTAAGAAACGGACTAATAAAGCCATAATACTGAACGACAAACTTGACAAACAGACGATCACCAATTTAAATAACGTTCACCTTGCAGGTTTATTCTCTTCACCAGAGTAAAACCACAATTAGAAGACCTAACAGACAATCCAGGCATACTGCCACGCAAACTGGGACAAGCCTTTTCAGAAAACGATAAATGGAGAATGATTCATATACATGACCTAAGACAACTATACGACGACTTTAACAGACTAAAAACTTACTTTGACAACATAATAAGCGTAATGAATGCAGAATACAAGTTGGAATACAAAAATTTTATTTTAACAATAAATTTCACCATCAGCAATATTGATGACACATTTTATCGAATATTTCCAACAACGATTAGGAACAAAAGAGGTATAATAAACGGACTAGGATCGATATTCAAATCAATAACTGGGAACTTAGATGCAGATGACGGCGACAGAATATATAAAGCTCTTGAAATTTTGAGGAAAGATCAAAATCAAGTACATCAACTTTTTAGTTCACAGACATCCCTAATGATAGATGCTATAACAGAGTTCAATAAAACAATAGACAACCTGAACCATAACCAAGAAGCCATAGTAGCGAGAATAAACGATTTGGAATATACAATAGATAGTCTAAAAAGCGACCAACTAACAAATTTTCATAGAGTAAAACATTTGGAATTACTCACTCAAATCAGTTATTTGTTAAATAATGTACTAAACATGATATTAACAACAGAAAATGCAATTACTTTTTCAAAATTGAACACGTATCATACGTCAATACTGAAACCGAAATTTATATCAAAAGAATTAGAAAATATTGAAAACCATATCTCAAAATCAAGATTAATAACAAAATCCGACATTTCACTTTACGAAAAAATATTTAACATAAAAACCGTTCAAATTGATTTTAAAATTATATTCCAAATAGATATACCCTTAGTAGACAAATCAGATTATATTTATTATCAATTGTATGCATTACCAGTCCCTAAAAATCCATATACCTTCAGAATGATTGTCCCTAGAACCAAGTACCTAATCCTTAGCAGCAAACACTACGCTTACAGAAACGAAAAGTAGTAGGTAGGGGGTCACTTGGGACAGACAGGAAGTGACGTCACTGTCGGGCGCCGGCGCCTAGCCACGCCCCGGCGCCTAGCCCCGGCGCCGGCGCCTAGCCACGCCCCGGCGCCACGCCCCGGCGCCTAGCCACGCCCCCCAAGATGGCGTCCAAGATGGCTTCCAATGTATTCTAAGGTCATTGACCTGTCTAGGAAACTTTGGCCAGGTCGTCTCCAAGATCTTATTTTTCAGTGGTTATCTTGCTCGAGGCATTTAATATCCTGGCCAGACAGTGACGTCACATGACTTGGGCCAGACATGCAAACATTTCAAAGTGTCTAACCTATTACTTCAAATTATTATATTTTGAAAAAAACCATTTGGTGCAGGTGAGTTTCGAACCCGGGGCATTCAGATGGGAGGCAACGATGCTACCCGTTGAGCTAAGCAGACGCTTGTTAATTTATTGTTTTAGGCTGGTATATATATACGACTTTTAATTACAAACAAACCATACATGTAACATAATTAAAGTTTTTGTTATTATTAGACAAATGGATGATTTACAAAATAATGTTTAATATTAGAGGCGAAACCAAAACGGAGGAACCAAAATGGCGGAATAAAAAATGGCGGAATGAAAGATGGAAGCCTGTGATACCTTAAGCTGACATTATAAAAAATGGCGGCTTTCGTTCTTAAAGATGGTGCCTTTCGCTGATAAAGATGGTTGAAGACTTATTTAAAAATAACACACAGAGGTCGTTAGCAAACAAAAGAAGGAAGTTCAGAAACATACTGTAGGGGGCCCCTTGATGGGTAAATGGTATTCGTGTTTGAGCTTGTCTAGAATACAGCCGTTAGAAGTATGACATCATCCACAAACCTGTTCCACAAACCTGTTTGAGTTTTGTCTGTACGGTTGTTATCTAGTGTAATTTCCGTTGAATGACATCACCCCATTATTTGTGTTTGAACTTGTCTGTGTATCTGTTTAATATACGCAAGAGAGAGGCCCGCTTAGGGTAAATAACGTGTCAGTTGATGACCTTGGTGAATGTTATCTTGTGTTATATCTGTTCAATCACCCCCATTACTCGTGTTTGAGCTTGTCTAGTACAAACCGAAAGGATGACATCATCCATGTAAATTGTTCACTACACACTGTTAAACTCATTCAAAATTTAGTTATCGTAGAGGTAAGACGTGCTTCAGTTAACTCTAACGTATCCAAGTGCTCAGTAGTGTGTTTAAAATGGCTACATTAAATGATGTGTGCTACCAGCAAATTAAAGACAACTTCTGGTATGGTTTATTTGGAGACTTTCAATTAATTATTGATAAAAACACTGGTTATTTTAATGCGACTAAGCTGTGTAAAGATGGTGAGAAAAGATTCAGACATTGGTTGGAAAATAAGAAAACTAAAGAGTTGATTACCTATTACAACGGTCAGGCGAAGAAACATTTAGGTAGCCAGAATACCGATTACCTAAATATTTCAACCGAAGGTGTCCACTTAGAGTCACATCTAGGGGGCCGGAATTCCGGCCCCCTAGATGTGCTGGAAGCAACATCTCAACTAACACCTACAACCGCTACATACTTGGTGGACTTTGGTGGAACACATACTGAAAACAACTTGATATCTGGTACATATGTCTGTAAAGATTTGATATTAAATTTGGCTTGTTGGATATCCAATAGTTTCTATGAAAAGTGCAACCAAATTATTTTTGATTTTTTCGTAAGTGAATTTAATCAAAAATACAAGGATAACCTCAAAGAAATTGAAGTGAAATTAATGGAGATAGATGATGAAGTGCAGCGTATGCGAGAAACAAATGCTAAAATCACAGAACATTTAGAAGATATATCTCCAAAACCAAGCAACCCTGGAAAACTTTGTGTTTTTGGTTTGCTTTCAAGAAATGAGAAGGATACTACCTATCCATATCATGCTGTAAGGACTCAGAAGAAAAGTTTTAAAAGAGCTGTCAAGAACTTTAAAAATAAACACCCTGATTCCGAAGTAGTTTTAAACATGTTGTATGATCCAAATTCTGTAAATCTCTTTAACAGAATAAAGACCGAAGTCGAATACCTCAAGGCGAAGAGAAACGATCTACAGATAGCAGATGTACCTCAGGAGAAGTTTATTCAGGATATTATTGATTTACGATATAAATTGTAATTGTTCACTTAGCTTAATTGTATGTAACCAGATGAAAAATAAAATAACATTATTTTAATAAAGACTTTTATTTTATTCTAAGTACATTAATACATTAAATATATAAGCTTATTTAACATCATCTGAATTTATCCAAGAATTCTGAGATTTATCAAAACCCAGCCATTTTACATAGAGCTGCTTGCCTTTCTTCCTCAAGATGCGTTCAACCAGATAGATGTCTGTTTGTTTAGTCGTTTGTAGTTCTTCCTCTCAACAGTTTTGCGTCTCATGGCGATGTTGGATTTAAAAGTATCCACTTATCATGTAAATCTTTTAGTTTGCTGTCTATTTCTCCCAGCTTATTCTTTAGCTTCTTATTCTTTAACACATCAATATCTTTTAAAACTTGAGTAGTTATGTTCTTAGCTAAAATTTTCAATTTATTTTCAAATTCGTTTTTTAAATCTTCCAACTCAGGTTTGTGTACAGCTTCAAGTAGTATGGCAATGATTCTTTGTGTTACCTCATCTTTGTTCTTCTGATAGTCGTCTATCCATACATCAACAATTTTTTTATTTACACCATCTGTTGCATCGACTGGATCAGCTATGTTACACAATCTATGGCTTTGCAAATCAAAATCACCACTAGTAGTTCTTGGGAAAATCTCTCTTTCAATAATTTTATACTTAGAACCTTTATTGGATTGGGAACGTCCGAACTTATCGATAGACATTTTTATACTAAGCACTAAGGTAGGTATATCTTTGATATATGTAGGTATACTAGGCGATAACACCAACCTCCTTCAGTTCTTCAATGATTGACTGAATTTCATTGTTATGAGCATTATTACCAGCAGCCTGGGAAGCTACTAAAAGTCTAAGTCTATCAACCAGCTCATTTATGTCATCCCAATAGACATATTCTATTTGTTTGTTATTTTGTAGCATATAGTTGTTAGTGTTGCTGCTTACATTCTGAGCTCTAGGTTCAGTTTTTTGTTCTGCGTTATGATGTGTGTCGTAACCAAAACCTTGAGGAGTTGAGGATCTACGACCTCGTGGATTTATCACCGGTTTTATTAGAGTCAGATACTTTTCAGAGGAACAACCCTTGGTTCGTGCGTTAGGATCATAGTTCATTTTATGCACACTAGTTGCTTCTAGAATATCTCTATAGTGTTGAAGATCGTCATAGGTATACCCTCTAGGGGTTTTCATAAATATCAATTCTAGCAGACCTTGTGTTTGCGGATATCTCCGTTGACCTAGTCGAATGTCATTATCAGTAAAATCCAAGTGTTTATTGCCAAGACTCCAGCTACCGGTATCTTTAGCGTAGCGAGCACCATACGTTTGATCAATGGTAGCGAGCCTTGGTGGTTCAGTAAAATACTTGTCTACATAATATCGAACTCGTTCAGGATATTGCTCCAAAAATTCTTGATATGCAGGGTTGGATGTGACAGTTTGTAGGTCTGCCTCAAGCTCTTCAAATGTTGGGATATCCTCATCGGAACTTGTCTCCTCAGCCTCTTCCCTAGGTTCAGCTTCAAAAACTTCATGGTCTTTAAGGAACTGTACTTGGGGTTTCGTTTCTGGTATATCGACTTCGTCTTTGATTTGTTCAGCCTTTGGTTGTTGCTGGGGCTGCTGCTGCTGTGCTGCTGTGTTTTTAGATATTTCACTTAGGGGCTCAACAAGTGGTTTATATAAACGTTGCAGAGCATCATCATTCTCGGCTCTGTTAAGTTTAAGCATTAAATGTTTTTTTCGAATATTGTCAGCAAGTTGTAAAATCCTTTTCTTAACTTTTCGCTCTTCCTTACCCAGTACTTCCATTGTGCTACAACTGGTCGGTATTACCAGCTGGTCTAATAATTTGTTTGAGCGATACAGGTTGTGTGGTGGTTTAACATATACTGACTCCTTCATGGTACATGCCTTCTTATTTATCACGATGTCTGGCTGTCTTGTTAGACAGCTGTGTTAGACAGCTGTGTTAGACAGCTGTGTTAGACAGCTGTGTTAGACAGCTGTGTTAGACAGCTGTGTTAGACAGCTGTGTTAGACAGCTGTGTTAGACAGCTGTGTTAGACAGCTGTGTTAGACAGCTGTATGACAGCTGTATGACAGCTGTATTAGACACCTGTGTTAGACACCTGTGTTAGACAGCTGACTGTCCTGTCTATCATCGTTTGTTAGAATAATATATATCTATCGAATCCTTTTCTATATCGACCTTTGTGTACATCGTTTTCCTTCACAATCACCAACACACCATACTTATTATCTTTCCAGCATTGGTGGCAGATAGTTTTAAATTGTTTAAAGTCCATATCGGTGGTCACATGATCGTCGTACACATGTTTTAAATTGGTTTCATCTTGCTTGAATAACACAATAACATTGGTGTTGTCACGTACCAGATGTTTGGGTATTCATGTATATGTTTGACAGAGATAGAATGAATCAATATTCTAATGTCTGCCCATACTGAAGTATGCTCTTATTTTATCTTGTTTGTCACAAGCTACATCATCAAATATAAACACAGAGTTGTCCTTGGCATCTGCCGGATCTAATATTTCATCGTTTTCTCTATAAGGATAGTAACCAACACCTTTTGTTGCATTCATCACCTCCTTTAACATCTTGTATTTCGGTTGATACAGAGACTTTGAATACACATACACGTTATCAAATTTTAAACCGTTTGCTTCAAACAACAAACTCAGCATGACATTAGTTTTACCACACCCACTCGGACCACATATGATACAGCGAACGGTGTTTGGAAAGAGAGGACCATGCCTCAGTTGTTGTTGAGCTGTGTCCGTAACAACATCGTCTATATTTGTAATGGGTAAGGCAGAAGCGTGTTTGCTGGTACGCATCTTAACTTAAACTAAACTATATTTTATTTGGGTGTGTATATATATGAATGCAAGTGAGACACCCAGTCAGTATGCATGTTGGTGTCACAGAGTGAGGGCTGTTATTAACAAAGACAGATACAGGTTTTGCTGAAACGTTGCGGGGCGTTACAAACACCATGAAAGTTAACAGAAAACTTAATGAGGGGTTTTATGTAATCAACTCGAAGCCAAAGAAGAAGGTTCCCTTTAAAAACATACTAAGTCTGATTGAGGAAGTTATAAAAGATAGAAATCTTATTCCAACAGCGAACGCCGTATTTGATATAGCTCATACAATCGTTAGAAACATTGGTGGACTATAAGCATATTCAATAAAAATGTTACTTCCGGTAGACACTTCCGGTATAGCTATTCTTAGAGCTACATACATGTGTGACACATCAAAATAATCGTCTTGTTGAACAGAAGAAATATAATATTTAAGTAAGTTAGAACAAGCTGTATTAACACCTAAAACCAACACACACTCTCTTGTACAGGCTGATTACCCTGCCATCCAATTGTTAGTAAGGTTATGTTTGTATTTGTTATTTGAATACAAACAGACATAATAAGAAGAGTGTACTTACATAAAGCAAGACACGTCATCCTTGTTTCACGACTTAACACATACTGAACAAGTGTCTCTCTCTCTCTTGTATTGAGGAAACAAACTGATGTAAGAGAGAGGGGGTCTTACAAAGGATAAACAACGTTTTTTACAGTTGTTAACCTTACAGAAAGGGGTTAATAAAAATGCAACAAAATAAAAATAAAACAACTGATTTACATACAATAAAAATTTATTAGGATTAATTAAGTTGTACATATTGATACATAAATGACATACATAAATGACATACTATTATTACATAATGGCTCTAACGATACCCGTTAGAGGCTTATATTCCATTACACTGTCATGAATAACCAAACAATAAACACGAGTATTTTTTGGGAAGTTGGCGTGACTCATGAACTCCACCTTAATGTCCACCGTTGAAGACTTGATTGACTCGTTCTGGTGCTGACAGTCAATCACAAATAGAGCTCTGTCTTTAAACTCGTCATAATTCAAGATAGGCTCCGACATGTTTTTATAACAGAAGTTTTTTTGAAAATCTGTATACATGTTATAGGCTTCTGCATATTTCGATTTCTCAAAATCCATATTCATAGATTCATAAGGGTAGCATTCTGAATTTAGAAACACTCTGAGGTCCAACATACCAATGTTATCGAAATAGTCTGACCTCTTCTTCACGTTATCCTTACGATCTGTTTGAAATGCTATAATCACATATCGAGGTCTTTCCAAGTTGGTTGCAGTTTTAACAGCCCACACATCTCTGTTGATATCTCTGAGTGCTGGTAACTCATATATGTCCCATTTGCGGTATGCGAGAAATATAGAGGTGTCTTTGGCTATTTTATCCATCAGTTCCAATTTCATTTTATCATTGGGAAATACATGTTTTACCTTTAAAAACATATTGGTTACGGTAATTTTTGCTCGTGCCGTACCTGTGCTGTAATAGCCGTTGGAATCGTTTCGACTTCTTGTAAAGCGGAAAGTATGTTTGCCACAGAGAACTCCTTTGAAATGATGAAAGAAACTGAAGAGGAACCAGACAGGTATGAGCATGTGAAACTTGTTATCATTTAAGGTGATGTGCTCCGACGACACATTCAGACCGGCGTTGCTAAGAGATTGGGCTTCATTCTTACTGAACGATAGCAGACTTTTGATGATGGTTGTGGTGTATGGGTCTCGCACTCGTTCCACTTCCTTGTTATTTAACTCATAGGTCATTGATTCAAACAGAGCTGCTCCTCCATTATTTGACAGATAACAAGCACCAGTGGCATTTTGGATTGCTACAGGTTCCAGAGCACCTTCGATTATTAGAGCTGACTCGGCCAGACATACGAACGCATCTTGTTGGTTGATGGCTATTTCAATTTCATCGCTGTTACCAAACGATTTAGTTGGTGAATAGTAAGAACGCAGCTCTTCTCGATCGATGCCATCATCAAACACGGGTTCTTTGAATATTTCTAGTTTTGACGACATGATAACCCAGGCTTTGCAGGAACTCAATATTATCGGGACGAAGCGTACCCTTTGACGTGTCTGACTCAACTGAATTTGATGTGGTAGATGCACTTGCTTTTATATCCTTGAAGACCAACATACTAAGCAACTTTTATAAGTTTTAAGCGAACAGACACCTCTTCACCTTGAAAGTTGACAGGAACTGAATCTTGGTCGACGATGTCGATGCTTATATTGGAAATCTCTTGCTTGTTCACCGGCAAGTAAATTAAATTTTTAGGTTCTATGTCGATTGCGTAGCCAGGATCAACCATCGGAGCAAACTCATACAGCGTATGTGAGGGTTGTCCGTTATAATAGGAACCAGACACAATATTGGTTTCGATGCGAATCTGTCTAACATCCACTATATCAACAGGTAAATCAGATTCATAAAAGGTGTCCGGCTGAAGAACTTGTTTTGAAAAGCCCAACATTCGCCCAATCGAACCATCAAATTCAAAACTGACATTTGTATAACACTTTAGTCTACATTTGATGGTGTTCGGATTAGGTCTCAGAATCAGAGCCTGTTGCTTTTGTTCGTGTGTTGCTGTAGCACCAACAAGTTCATTTTGAAGTAACTCTTCCAAGTGTGTTATTTCATAAGCACCGGTGGGTATCGTGATGGTTCGCCAACCGGTTCCTTCTTTTACATGAAATTTGTTTTTACCTTCATAGATGTTGGGTATGTTGTTGTAGGTGTGAAAGCCTATCAAGGCAACAGCATAATTACCATCCAAAACAATTGGTGGATGGTAGTCTGACGACAGATGGGAGCTGCGGTCTTTCAACACAAAGGTGTGTGCCATGACTGATACACACAGGCTACTGTTTAAGGCTTTTATTTAAAAATTTTAAACATAAGTGACCACAATTATAAGTATTATATTTCTGATACACATCATGATTGTACATTAGAGTAGAGTCTTTAAGATAACGCTGCAGCTCAACTGGTGGCTTCAAGTTTCCATATGAGTCAAAGTACACGGCTGTGTCACCACGTTTCTTAACTGCAACCCAATGACTGCCAGGTTCCTTGTTTGTTTGCAAATTCATGATAAGTGATTCATTCTTGCGTGGCCCATTCGATGGCAAAGTATCTCGCATGTATACACCTCTAAAATATGGAATTTTCATTTTACCAGCAAATTTCATAAGGTCTTCATTTGTTAGAGGTCTTGCTGGTAAACATCTTACTCGTTTTTTGGTTTCTGCAGATACAACCCATAACCGGAGCGCTGTTTCTTGAGATACATGCCTTTGCCCAGTCTCTTGCATTTTGGCTTAAATTTCAAGCCACTCCCTCTCCTACCCATCGCGATGGCTTCCATTGTTTTGTTGTGCCGTTCTTCCTCCTCTAGTTTCTGTTTCGCAGACTTGGCATCGTTCACGGCTTTGGCAATACCTGCAGCACCACCACCCAGAGCTCCTAGTGCTGACAGCCCACCAAATATCAGAGGCAACAGCGGAAGGAAGCCTCCACTTTTAGGTATTGGAATAACTCGAGGTTTCTGCACATTCTTACGTCCACCAATGTTTCTAACGATTGTATGAGCTATATCAAATACGGCGTTCGCTGTTGGAATAAGATTTCTATCTTTTATAACTTCCTCAATCAGACTTAGTATGTTTTTAAAGGGAACCTTCTTCTTTGGCTTCGAGTTGATTACATAAAACCCCTCATTAAGTTTTCTGTTAACTTTCATGGTGTTTGTAACGCCCCGCAACGTTTCAGCAAAACCTGTATCTGTCTTTGTTAATAACAGCCCTCACTCTGTGACACCAACATGCATACTGACTGGGTGTCTCACTTGCATTCATATATATACACACCCAAATAAAATATAGTTTAGTTTAAGTTAAGATGCGTACCAGCAAACACGCTTCTGCCTTACCCATTACAAATATAGACGATGTTGTTACGGACACAGCTCAACAACAACTGAGGCATGGTCCTCTCTTTCCAAACACCGTTCGCTGTATCATATGTGGTCCGAGTGGGTGTGGTAAAACTAATGTCATGCTGAGTTTGTTGTTTGAAGCAAACGGTTTAAAATTTGATAACGTGTATGTGTATTCAAAGTCTCTGTATCAACCGAAATACAAGATGTTAAAGGAGGTGATGAATGCAACAAAAGGTGTTGGTTACTATCCTTATAGAGAAAACGATGAAATATTAGATCCGGCAGATGCCAAGGACAACTCTGTGTTTATATTTGATGATGTAGCTTGTGACAAACAAGATAAAATAAGAGCATACTTCAGTATGGGCAGACATAAGAATATTGATTCATTCTATCTCTGTCAAACATATACACGAATACCCAAACATCTGGTACGTGACAACACCAATGTTATTGTGTTATTCAAGCAAGATGAAACCAATTTAAAACATGTGTACGACGATCATGTGACCACCGATATGGACTTTAAACAATTTAAAACTATCTGCCACCAATGCTGGAAAGATAATAAGTATGGTGTGTTGGTGATTGTGAAGGAAAACGATGTACACAAAGGTCGATATAGAAAAGGATTCGATAGATATATATTATTCTAACAAACGATGATAGACAGGACAGTCAGCTGTCTAACACAGGTGTCTAACACAGATGTCATACAGGTGTCTAATACAGCTGTCATACAGCTGTCATACAGCTGTCTAACACAGCTGTCTAACACAGCTGTCTAACACAGCTGTCTAACACAGCTGTCTAACACAGCTGTCTAACACAGCTGTCTAACACAGCTGTCTAACACAGCTGTCTAACACAGCTGTCTAACACAGCTGTCTAACACAGCTGTCTAACACAGCTGTCTAACACAGCTGTCTAACACAGCTGTCTAACACAGCTGTCTAACACAGCTGTCTAACAAGACAGCCAGACATCGTGATAAATAAGAAGGCATGTACCATGAAGGAGTCAGTATATGTTAAACCACCACACAACCTGTATCGCTCAAACAAATTATTAGACCAGCTGGTAATACCGACCAGTTGTAGCACAATGGAAGTACTGGGTAAGGAAGAGCAAAAAGTTAAGAAAAGGATTTTACAACTTGCTGACAATATTCGAAAAAAACATTTAATGCTTAAACTTAACAGAGCCGAGAATGATGATGCTCTGCAACGTTTATATAAACCACTTGTTGAGCCCCTAAGTGAAATATCTAAAAACACAGCAGCACAGCAGCAGCAGCAGCCCCAGCAACAACCAAAGGCTGAACAAATCAAAGACGAAGTCGATATACCAGAAACGAAACCCCAAGTACAGTTCCTTAAAGACCATGAAGTTTTTGAAGCTGAACCTAGGGAAGAGGCTGAGGAGACAAGTTCCGATGAGGATATCCCAACATTTGAAGAGCTTGAGGCAGACCTACAAACTGTCACATCCAACCCTGCATATCAAGAATTTTTGGAGCAATATCCTGAACGAGTTCGATATTATGTAGACAAGTATTTTACTGAACCACCAAGGCTCGCTACCATTGATCAAACGTATGGTGCTCGCTACGCTAAAGATACCGGTAGCTGGAGTCTTGGCAATAAACACTTGGATTTTACTGATAATGACATTCGACTAGGTCAACGGAGATATCCGCAAACACAAGGTCTGCTAGAATTGATATTTATGAAAACACCTAGAGGGTATACCTATGACGATCTTCAACACTATAGAGATATTCTAGAAGCAACTAGTGTGCATAAAATGAACTATGATCCTAACGCACGAACCAAGGGTTGTTCCTCTGAAAAGTATCTGACTCTAATAAAACCGGTGATAAATCCACGAGGTCGTAGATCCTCAACTCCTCAAGGTTTTGGTTACGACACACATCATAACGCAGAACAAAAAACTGAACCTAGAGCTCAGAATGTAAGCAGCAACACTAACAACTATATGCTACAAAATAACAAACAAATAGAATATGTCTATTGGGATGACATAAATGAGCTGGTTGATAGACTTAGACTTTTAGTAGCTTCCCAGGCTGCTGGTAATAATGCTCATAACAATGAAATTCAGTCAATCATTGAAGAACTGAAGGAGGTTGGTGTTATCGCCTAGTATATCTACATATATCAAAGATATACCTACCTTAGTGCTTAGTATAAAAATGTCTATCGATAAGTTCGGACGTTCCCAATCCAATAAAGGTTCTAAGTTTAAAATTATTGAAAGAGAGATTTTCCCAAGAACTACTAGTGGTGATTTTGATTTGCAAAGCCATAGATTGTGTAACATAGCTGATCCAGTCGATGCAACAGATGGTGTAAATAAAAAATTTGTTGATGTATGGATAGACGACTATCAGAAGAACAAAGATGAGGTAACACAAAGAATCATTGCCATACTACTTGAAGCTGTACACAAACCTGAGTTGGAAGATTTAAAAAACGAATTTGAAAATAAATTGAAAATTTTAGCTAAGAACATAACTACTCAAGTTTTAAAAGATATTGATGTGTTAAAGAATAAGAAGCTAAAGAATAAGCTGGGAGAAATAGACAGCAAACTAAAAGATTTACATGATAAGTGGATACTTTTAAATCCAACATCGCCATGAGACGCAAAACTGTTGAGAGGAAGAACTACAAACGACTAAACAAACAGACATCTATCTGGTTGAACGCATCTTGAGGAAGAAAGGCAAGCAGCTCTATGTAAAATGGCTGGGTTTTGATAAATCTCAGAATTCTTGGATAAATTCAGATGATGTTAAATAAGCTTATATATTTAATGTATTAATGTACTTAGAATAAAATAAAAGTCTTTATTAAAATAATGTTATTTTATTTTTCATCTGGTTACATACAATTAAGCTAAGTGAACAATTACAATTTATATCGTAAATCAATAATATCCTGAATAAACTTCTCCTGAGGTACATCTGCTATCTGTAGATCGTTTCTCTTCGCCTTGAGGTATTCGACTTCGGTCTTTATTCTGTTAAAGAGATTTACAGAATTTGGATCATACAACATGTTTAAAACTACTTCGGAATCAGGGTGTTTATTTTTAAAGTTCTTGACAGCTCTTTTAAAACTTTTCTTCTGAGTCCTTACAGCATGATATGGATAGGTAGTATCCTTCTCATTTCTTGAAAGCAAACCAAAAACACAAAGTTTTCCAGGGTTGCTTGGTTTTGGAGATATATCTTCTAAATGTTCTGTGATTTTAGCATTTGTTTCTCGCATACGCTGCACTTCATCATCTATCTCCATTAATTTCACTTCAATTTCTTTGAGGTTATCCTTGTATTTTTGATTAAATTCACTTACGAAAAAATCAAAAATAATTTGGTTGCACTTTTCATAGAAACTATTGGATATCCAACAAGCCAAATTTAATATCAAATCTTTACAGACATATGTACCAGATATCAAGTTGTTTTCAGTATGTGTTCCACCAAAGTCCACCAAGTATGTAGCGGTTGTAGGTGTTAGTTGAGATGTTGCTTCCAGCACATCTAGGGGGCCGGAATTCCGGCCCCCTAGATGTGACTCTAAGTGGACACCTTCGGTTGAAATATTTAGGTAATCGGTATTCTGGCTACCTAAATGTTTCTTCGCCTGACCGTTGTAATAGGTAATCAACTCTTTAGTTTTCTTATTTTCCAACCAATGTCTGAATCTTTTCTCACCATCTTTACACAGCTTAGTCGCATTAAAATAACCAGTGTTTTTATCAATAATTAATTGAAAGTCTCCAAATAAACCATACCAGAAGTTGTCTTTAATTTGCTGGTAGCACACATCATTTAATGTAGCCATTTTAAACACACTACTGAGCACTTGGATACGTTAGAGTTAACTGAAGCACGTCTTACCTCTACGATAACTAAATTTTGAATGAGTTTAACAGTGTGTAGTGAACAATTTACATGGATGATGTCATCCTTTCGGTTTGTACTAGACAAGCTCAAACACGAGTAATGGGGGTGATTGAACAGATATAACACAAGATAACATTCACCAAGGTCATCAACTGACACGTTATTTACCCTAAGCGGGCCTCTCTCTTGCGTATATTAAACAGATACACAGACAAGTTCAAACACAAATAATGGGGTGATGTCATTCAACGGAAATTACACTAGATAACAACCGTACAGACAAAACTCAAACAGGTTTGTGGAACAGGTTTGTGGATGATGTCATACTTCTAACGGCTGTATTCTAGACAAGCTCAAACACGAATACCATTTACCCATCAAGGGGCCCCCTACAGTATGTTTCTGAACTTCCTTCTTTTGTTTGCTAACGACCTCTGTGTGTTATTTTTAAATAAGTCTTCAACCATCTTTATCAGCGAAAGGCACCATCTTTAAGAACGAAAGCCGCCATTTTTTATAATGTCAGCTTAAGGTATCACAGGCTTCCCGGCGCCGGGGCAGGCGCCGGGGCTGGCGCCGGGGCGTGGCTAGGGGCTAGGCGCCGGTGCCGGGGCGTGGCGCCGGCGCCGGGGCTGGCGCCGGGGCGTGGCTAGGCGCCGGCGCCCGACAGTGACGTCACTTCCTGTCTGTCCCAAGTGACCCCCTACCTACTAAAAGTGTAGGAATCTAAAAGACCAGACATACTTTTGTGAAAATGACAACCCGACAGCACTTAACGAAAACAACCCATGCGAAATTAAACTGATCAACTTCCAGAAACCGATAAACAATTGCACGCAAGAACTTGTCAAAATAACAAAAACAACAGTCTCTAAATATGGCAATACCCAATACATAATAGTGGCACCCGAAGAAACGAAAATCAAACTTAGCTGCGAAGAAAATGAAGAAACCAAAATAATCAGCGGAACAAAACTGGCGACTTTGAAACCCAAATGCCAACTTATCATCAATAACGAAAGATTTAGTTCAGTACAAATGGCATCGGAAACACAACAATCATTCAATCTCCCAAACATCGAATTGGTAACAAATAAAGCACCCATATTCCCAGACAAATTACCAGAACTAAAATTAGAAAATGTCCAACTGCACGACTTGAACAATATCAAATCCCAGTTACAATCCATCAATGGCAAAATTCCAGGAACCATCGATTTGCCCATATACCACCCTAGTGTATGGACAATTATACTATACCTTGTGATAATAATAACAATAATCACAATAACTGCAAGATACTTCTGGCAGAAATCAAAAACGAAAACTGCTGACTCCAAACCAATTACTGGATTCCCGATGACTATTCGGAACGAACCATAGGCTTCGTTCTCTAAAGGATGGAGGAGATAACAATAGCCAACTCATACAATGTATATAAGAAGTACAGATCCCGATTCAACACCCAAGGTCGCTGACGAATGGGTTAATTAAAAGCAGCGCAATTAGAAGAATAGACTATTCATAAATGGGTAAACAACTAGACCTTCAATTCAGCAACCAGCCACCTGCTAGGATCACCTTCAAGACTGCAACTTAGGTGGAAACCGCCTCTCAGTCCACGCCCCACCAGAGACTATATATGGAAGTTACCAGACCACGGACGGACATTCCTACATTGTTATTGCTTGAGTCTTATATATATATATATATATATATATATATATATATATATATATATATATATATATATATATATCTATATATATATATAATATATATATATATATATATATATATATATATATATATATATATATATATATATATATATATATATATATATATATATATATATATATTATATATATATATATATATATATATATATATATATATATATATATATATATATATATATATATATATATATATATATATATATATATATATATATATATATATATATATATATATATATATATATATATATATATATATATATATATATATATATATATATATATATATATATATATATATATATATATATATATATATATATATATATATATATATATATATATATATATATATATATATATATATATATATATGCATATAAATATTGAAACTGACCTCGGATATGGGTTCTGGTGGTTCTAGCTCGCGCTCATTTGAATTTTTTTTCAAAATTCTAAAGTCGGGATCTCCTCATTAGTGATTTTTTCTAAGAAAACTCACTTATGCGGCGAAGAAATTTTAAGGTCAAAATATTAGACACTTGTCAGTCAGGATATTCCTACAACAGAAACAGTGCAATCCTTATAAGCCAGTGACAGACATTCGAGCGCCTCATGGCATTGTGACATATATTAATCAAATATCTGAAGTTGTTCAGTGTTTCCAACTGAAACATCAAGATAGCCCTTCTTATAGCTTTAATGAAAACAATATTTTTTACACCAACCTAGCAAAAATATCAGATAGTGCAAGCGAACATTAAATAAACTGATGAGATAATTGCAGCCACAAAATCACTTTAATAAAAATGTCGTCCTACTATGCGCTCATTTCATGAATTACTTCGAAAATATTACCATCCTTATATCTATGTTACCAAAAAAAAAAAAACAATGTATCTTGTGTTCTAGCTCCTTTTGAGACAAATGCCCAAAATGAAAATTTCGTCTGTTTAAAAAAGCTTGTGTTACAAATTTCATTAAAGTGACACAGGCTTTCCAAAAGAAAACAATTCATATTTTGGAAAAGAAAGTATCTGCAAAATTATAAACGTGGCAGGTATTTTTCGTTATTAATCCCCTGGATGATGTTGTTTTAGTTAACCTAATCAAACCAGTTTTGCCAACAACAAAAAAATATCTGATGAAAATTAAAATTTTAGACTCAAAGGTGGCAAAGTTACCCAGATATTTTAAAGCAAAATGAGATGTTGGTCCAAACGTATGAAATCTGGACAATATTGTTTCTATAAAATATAAAGTTAGTTAAAAAAAAAACGAAAAAAAAAACGAAAAAAAAAACGTTACATGTGGATCGCGCGGGGATAGAACCCGGGCCGCCCAATCAATCAATCAACAAGCTTAATTATCTAATAAACATTTTAATAAAAAAAAAAGTATGGACGCAGCAAGTGCGTTATCGTAGCGAATTTTCCTAAAAATGCTTTTAATGGCAAATATGTATTGTTTTTAAAAGTAGTATATTTGGTTGGCAGTATAACTTATATATTAGTAACAATCTACTGTATTCTATTAAGATAGCTTTGTTGCTTCAAAAAGTACAAACATTTTCCGAAAATAAACTTTAAAAGTTCCAAAAAAAAAACTGGTCCGATTTTCCTGGCCCGAACCACTTTAAGCTGTTTACACACCTGCCAGCATATAATTATTCACAAACAGCTTTAGGACCAAAATTGAAAAAAAATGAAAATTTGCAAACATTTCTTTTACAGAAAATCACCATTTTTGTTACAGAAATTGCCCTGAGTAATGTTACACTAAATTCTATTTTTCACACAAATTCGACAACTTTTTTTTACAATAACTTACTGAATATTTATTATTAATTACAAACATATCACAAAAATCTTACAGAAATAAGTTCCACAGAAACACTAAAAACATTTCTACGAATACTTTTAAAATTCAGCCACTCAGCCACTATTTGAGCATGCCCGTATACGACAGCACGATTTTTTCGACGAGTAATACAAACAAAAAGCTCTCTGAATGAGTCATTTCCATGGGGCTCCGCTATCTATTGATAAAAACGCCGTTACACAATTTGTGATATGTTTGAAATATGTGCCAAAAACGTGAAAAGTTGCAAAACAATTGAAATAACTCAAAAGCGATGAACGATATCAATTTTTTTTCTTACAAACATGCATTATAATTCGCTGGAAAACACAAAAATGCAATAAAATAAGGGAGTGTTCTATTAAAAAAAGAAGGTGTGTACCACCAACGAATTATGGGCCACCTTGTGATTGTCAAAATACATCTATAAGATGCAGCTCGAGATACCCTATAATTAACGTATATACTTTTTTGTCATATCTTATGTAATAACGGATAATTAAGCTTTGCCGTAGAAAAGCGTCAACCTGTATATGTGTAAACAGACAAAAACTGAAACTACCCCGTATATGGGTTTTTGGGGTTCTAGTTCGCGCTCATTTGAAGAAATCTTTTTAAAATTCATAAGTCGCGGTCCCATACAGCACAAGATATTCTCAGAATGTTCTCACAATGTGAGAACATTCTTTTTTCAGAATATTTGTTGAGGAATGTTCTAATAACATTTATGGAATTTCAAACTTCAATCTTGAATATTCTGAGTACATTCATTCAATCACATCCTAAGAAAATTCTTCATCAATATACTGATAATATGGATGAAGAATATAATATAGATTATTATTCCGAATATTCGCTTACAATGTGCTTGAAATGTACTTACAATATTATATAACTTTTAAATTTAATGAAAAAAGATAGATGGTGATTGCGGTATAGTGGTGAGAATTAAAATAGTAACTATTTTGCATATATGATTCTGTTACCTGTCTATGGTAAACATATTGTATACTTAGGCAAACCCTTCTTTAGGCATAGAGCGCATGTCCATGCCACGGGGAAGGAAAGATGGCAAATGGCAAGATGACCGCCAGACGAAAATGAAAATTAATGTCAAAATTAATGGTCTGTGATCAATGTTGTATAAGGTTTTATTCTAACATAATTAATTGAAAATAATAATGTGACGTAAACAGTGTGTAATTGCAAACATAAATCCAGAGTACAGAAGCAACTGAAACATGGTGTCAGGTTAACTAAAACCCAGTAAAGAAACAAGTTTTAAAGCATCTCCTAAAGGACACTGACGATGGGTTCGCCAATTTTGCTTGAGACTTGATCATCTTACGAATTAGGTATTTTGTGAATTGTTTTATTTTCAATAGTACCTAAGTCATGCAATATAAACCACCACCACCGTTTTATGTGGATGGACTGGAAAAGTGCAAGAATACTGCAAATCTATTAAATTTCAACAACAATTTTTTGTACTTAATGAATTGAATAGATCTTTAGAATTAGTTTTTAGTAATATAGATAACATATGTATTGGTGCTTCTTTGGATCCGGTTTTTCCTGCTACTGTACATCATCTGCCCCTGAACATTTCTTTTTTATTTGAGACTCCTCCAGCTGAACCCTATGAAGAGTATTTTTATGATTTTCGTAATGCCGATTATTGTGCCATAAATTATTTTCTTTCCAAGTTTGACTGGGAATATCTTGAGTCATTAGAGATAAATGATGCAGTGAAATGCTTTTATGACGTTCTGTTTATTGCTGTGGATCGGTTTGTTCCAGTTAAGAGATGTAAAAAATCATGTTTCCCTACTTGGTTTAGTGTCGAGCTTAGAGGCATGATAACTGAGAAGAAGAGGGTACACAGTCAATATAAGAAATATGGTGGAATAGATGATTATATTAGGTTGTCTGGTCTCCGAGAGGAACGTAGGAATCTTCGTGATACTTGTTACAGAAATTTTATTGCTTATACTGAGAATAATTTTGAAAACAATCCGGGTTCTTTCTGGTCTTATATTAACAAGTTGAGGAGGGTTTATGATATTCCTGAGGCTATGTATTATGATGATGTTAGGAGTGGTTCTTTGCATGATTCGGTGGGTCTTTTTGCTAGTTTTTTCTCATCTGTGTATGAGGGTCAAGCTGGGAGTGTCGATCCCGATCCTTTTTTGCTTGAGTCGGTAAATATGACTGTGCCTAGTGTTACTTCTGCTGATATTATTGATCGTATCTGTAGTTTGAAAGATAAACTTACTTACGGTCCAGATGGAATCCCCTCCCATCTGTTAAAATCTTGTGCCTTCACCTTGGCAATTCCACTGAGGATTCTCTTTAACAGGTCTTCGTTGTCTGGTGAGTTTCCACATGTTTGGAAACATTTTTATTTGATGCCCGCTTATAAGCAGGGACCAAAGCATTTGGTTACTAATTACAGAGCTGTTTGTATTCAGTCAGAGATACCGAAACTTCTTGACTTTTTTGTCTCTAGACATATAACTTGGGACATGTTTTCGTCGAACAGCAGCATGGTTTTCTTAAAGGAAGATCTACAACAACCAACCTTCTTCTTTAACAGAATGTGTTGGTCTCAGCTTTGTAGAATAGGCTACAGGTTGATTCGGTGTATACAGATTTCTTCAAAGCGTTTGATAAGGTTAACCACGCCTTATTACTGTCAAAACTTGCATTGTTGGGTTTTAATGCCAATTTGTTGTCTTGGGTGCGCAGCTTCCTTACGGGTAGGTCCCAGAGTATAAAGATCAGAAACTTCATTTTTGATAGTATTACTAGTTGATAAGTGTTTCTGCATTACATTCACTAGAGCTCAGTTTCCCATTGACCTTGTGTACTTCATGGGCTCTAGTGCTTTACAGCGGAAGGAAATGATGAAAGACTTGGGCATTGTATTGGATAGGGAATTATCTTTTAAGGATCACATAGAATACATAGTATCCAAAGAATATAAAATGTTAGGATTTATTCATAGATCAACTCTGGATTTTTCATGAAATAGCTTGAGAAGGCTGTATTGTGGTCTGATTTGCTCTTTGTTGGAATGCTCCTCTGTAGTCTGGAGTCCGAATTACAATATTTATATCAATAAGATTGAGGCCATACAAAATAGATTTTTAAGAATTTGTGCTTACAGAATGGGCTTGAAGAGAAATGATCTTAACTTTTCTTATTTGCGGAATCAGCTGCACTTGCAGTCACTCAGTGGTAGAAGGATTTTAAGTGATGTTTGTTTTTTGCATAAATTATTAGTGAATAAAATTGATAGCCCTTCTTTGCTTGAGTTAGTCTCTCTAAGGATTCCGGACCGCACGAGTGCAAGGGAGATTTTTGTGGTTCCCTTCCATCAAACCAATTATGACTTTTTCAGTCCGATGTCGAGAGTGGCGAGAACTGCAAATGAGTATTCGGAGCTCTTGGATATGTTTGATGATTCTGACCGTTCAATTAGAGGCATTTTGGGAGGTGTTATTGATTGAATTGTCATACATACGGTGTACAGGTTATGTTTCCTTTTTTGTTATGTTCTCATATTGAGATAGGTTATTTAAGACTAATGTAGTTTTAGATGTTCTTATTATTATTGTAAATGGTTGATCCGTTGAATAAATTAAAAAAATTGCCTAAGCAACATCTCGGACTTTTTGCTCCTGTGGAAAAAGTTAATGCTATGAGAAGTATCACTATAAAGTGAAGAAAATGTGGACCTGAACATATGGTGGCAAGATGAATGTACAATAAAACTTGCAATTTATCAGATACGAAATCACTTTGCCAAAGTATGCCTTTACAACCAGAATATCCAAGCTGTTGGTGACAAGGGCAGGGTCAAAAGGTCTGATCGATGATTTTCAGTTGTAGTTTTGTATAAGTGGAAGTGAGTGTGATTTTGTGGCATGTTCTGTCCAATTTACTTGTATTCTATAAAGGTGTAAATACTATTGTGTAATGCAATTCCTTTAATGCCACACTGAAAGCCTGTAGGAACAATCGTCTAGCCAAATTTCAAGTTACTTCAGTGAAGTAACCGCGATTATTCATCTCGGAAACTTTGTATTTGGCTATTATATTTTCTGGCAACTCCAAGATCTGTATCGTGATTTATTTGATTTTTATGTTATTCAAATTTTAATTGTTTTACTAATATTTTATTCAGACATTTCTTTGTATTTGTTATATGTACATACTTAATCTGAATAAATGTGAAACACTCGCATTGTTGACTTTTACGTATCTGTATTTGAGTTTACAGGTGTGTGTAGCCACTGGAACAATATGGTAACCTACACAAGGGTGAGCGATTGAAGTTCAAATTCTAGCCTGTTGGGCTTGCTTATACGAAAATATATAAAAGGCCAGTTAAATGGTGGAAATCAGTAAATTTTGAAGATAAATCCAATATTTCATATGTTTGCCTTTTTTTTAATTTCTGTATCATTCAAAAAATATATACAGGGTGTTTTGCATAAGAACCGACGCAGGGCAGGGGCATGTAGGTAAACGTAAAATATGGTGATGCAACGCAACTTACCCCTATATTAAGTTGCAGCCCTGAGAAATTATAGACCTTCAAGTAAGGTTTCAAATTTCGAACAAAATCAATATTTCTGTAATACTTTAACTTATAAAAACCAAATTTAGTACCCGTTTTGAGTGTACCAAGAGCTAATATTATCAAATTAATATCAACGGTAAGTAGAGTTCAATTAATGAATTTGAAAGGGTTGAACCATTAAAATGTCACAATTTTTTAACAGATTGGTAAATTTAAGGAAATATTTCATATTATGAGGAATTTAACTCTAAAACTTTGTTACTCCTGTTATTTTCAAAAAACTTTATTCTTTTCAAAAAAAAAACACGAATAAGTAAAGAAACATTTTATCAATCTTACTAAAAATCATCGAAAATTAAATATTTGCCAATAAACTTATGTATAGGTCAAATTTGACAATCAGTGAAAAAGTGTGAATAAGTATAATTTATTAGAAAACAGACGACTCAAACAACAGAAATAAAAAAAACTGCTATCAATAAGTTATAGAAATTCTTCAACAGGATAATTTCACAGGCATCTATTGAATTTTTGGTGATTTTAAGTAACATTGATAATATACGTGTCTTTAGTTATTCGGGTTTTTCTTGAAAAGGACAAACGTTTTTTCAAAAATTACAAGAGTAAAAAAGTTTTATAATTTAGTTCCCCATAAAATAAAATAATAATTTTTTAGATCCGCCAATAGGTTAAAAAATTATGTCACATTTCATGGGTGCATCACCACTATTCGACCATTTGAAATGCTTTAATTGAACTCTACTCACCAACGATTAATGCTCTTGGTAACCCAAAACGTGTACCAAATTTGGTTCTTCTAAGTTGAAGTATTACTGAGATATTGATTTTTTTTTAAAATTTAAAACCCCACTTTGAATGCCTATAACCTCTCAGGGATGCACCTTAGTATAGGGTTAAGTTGCGTTAAATCACCATATTTCAGGTTCCCCTACATGCCCCTGCTCTCTGTCGTTTCTTATGCGAAACACCCTGTATATCTTTTTTTAAAACGCAATGTTCCATGAGTATATGTATGAACATTTTCAGAAGATTCATTGAATGTTCGTGGAACATTTTCACAAGATACTGGGAGCTCCTAAGAATATTATAAATAACATTCTATGAACCTTATTAGTATAACAGAATCTGTCTAATTCTCATGTTCTATGAATATATCTTGTACCTTGTGAGAATGTTCTGGAAATATTTGAATATTCATTCGAAACATTCCTGCTATATTCTCAGAATGTGTCTGTGCTGTCTGGGGATCTTCTCAATAACGAATTTTTTCTACGAAAATTTGCTAAAATATAGAATCTTACACCATAAACTCTATAGCTGAAACTACTGCCGATGCATCAGAAAGAGGGTCTATTTGAAACGGATTTTCTGAGAACATTTTAGTAAAATGAAAGGCAATGATGGTTGAAGCTGAATCATAAGGCTTTGTAAAACACACTTCTTACGACATATCGTTTACATAATCCGTATTTGTTCCAAATTCGTGGTCTGAAAATTGCAAATTTTGACGTTTTAAATTACGACTCTGACGTTTGAAGAAGAAAAATGATTAAATTTTCAAAATCCGTTTTCTGCTACTTTTTGACGTTTCTTCGTCAAGAAAACTTAACCGTTGAATGTAATATTCAATTGGTTTTGTTAGTCACACAAAATATTTTGTTCTTGTGCTTTCCTCTGATCACCAGTGGCACCGATTTTTTTTTCTTAAAATGCCTATAACTTTTTTTCCTTTCAACTTAGAGATCTAAATTTAGGGTAAGTTGGATAGTAGAAACGTATGTGCCAAATTTGGTTGTCATAGCTCTGTTATTTCCGGAGATACGAAAATGTTCCGAAGGAAAACCCAAAATTTTCTCGGAAAAACTGGTCCGATTTTCCTGGCTCACGAACTTATCCAATCCACTTACAAAAGAAAAGTACGTACCAAGTTTTATTACAATCGGCTCATTATTTTTTGAGTTATCGATACGGTATATATATATATATATATATATATATATATATATATATATATATATATATATATATATATATATATATATATATATATATATATATATATATATATATATATATATATATATATATATATATATATATATATATATATATATATATATATATATATATATATATATATATATATATATATATAGTGTGTGTGTGTGTGTGTGTGTGTGGTTTTTTTTTGTTTCTTTAACGTCGGCCTATTTCCGCAACTATGGCCAATCACCGACGCCAGGGAGCAGTTTCACCTCACCGTCCTGGAAATTTTGCTGAACCCCTTCCTTTCTGTAAGGAGGGTAGGGATCTTTAACTTGTCCAACATCGCATGGATACGGGACCGACGACTTTACGCCCCCTCCGAAGGTTGGAACGTGCAGACATTCAGCTTGCTCGAATACAATGCCAGAACATGATATTAATGTTACAGTTTTTACTGAAAAAGTTACCTCTGAACCACCGAGGCTATATATATATATATATATATATATATATATATATATATATATATATATATATATATATATATATATATATATATATATAATAAACACAGATCTCCCCATTAGTGAATTTTTAGTTTTACGAAAAATTCGCTAAAAATATATACAAGTTCAAATTGAATATACTTTTTTCTACAATGTCCCAGCCATAAAACTATTACACTGTTGTTTGGCTTAACTACTAAAGTTTTCTTCTTAGGTAGATTTCTTATTTAAATAAGGTTTACACATCACGTATATAATTTTACAACTATTTTACAGGGAAAAAGCTACTATAAAAGCAAAAAACTTGCTTTCGATTGCGTTAAGTTAAACTATCCCATAATGGTGTTTTCTTGCTCATTTTTCTAGCCACTGTGGTAAAGTGCTAAGGCGTATATAACGTGTCTTATAGATAACCTATGGCTATTTACATTCTTAAAATCTATTTATATTCTAACAGCTTAAACGGTATTTACATATATCTTGCAGCGATAACAAGTGTCAGAGTTATATCAGGTTAATTGCTAAGTGTTGAAAAATGATAATCCTTCGTAAGGGAGTTTGTGTTTAAGGCGGAATCCTAGGTTACTATTTTTGTATTTTGTTCTGTTTCGCACCATATGGGTGCTGCGTAGGTTAGCAAGGGTCTCATTATTGTTTTATATATGATAATTATATTCTTAACCGAGACCTTGCTCTTTCTATTAATTAACTATTAACTATTTTCATGGCTCCATAACATTTTTTGGTTACTTTGTCTATGTGGTTTTTGTAGGTTAATTTTTCATCTAGATATATTGCTATATATTTGATCGTTTTGCTCAATTTTAATGGTTCTGTATTTAGTTTTATGGGTTAAAATTTTTTGTTATTTTTGTATTTTTTGGTAAGTATTATTGCCTCTGATTTATGTCAATTAATTTTGATTTTCCAGTCTTGGAAATACCTGGACAGAATGTTGGGGTGGATTTGGATTTGCTTCGAGGGTACTATTGGGTTAAAGGAGTGTGCATAGATAGCTGTATTATCGACAAATAGCGCAATTTCTGTATTTTTAAAATGTGGGATATCATTTAGGAAAATATTAAATAATTTTGCGCCAATTATGGAGCACTGAGGTACACCTGCATTTATAAGTCTGCCAATTGATAACGTATTATTTACTCTAACTCTTAATGTTCTTTGTTTTAGATAAGAATGTAATGAAACAATTAAATGTGTGGAATAATTTGCATTAGTTTGTATAATAGACCGTCGTGCCATACTGTGTCAAACGCCAAACGTCCATGTCTAATGTCGCCATAACTATGGACTTGTATTTATTAAAGTTAATCCATATATCGTTGACTATTCGGGCTACCTGTTGGATTCAACTATGCTTTCTTCTAAAACCAAATTGTTGTTTACTGTAGGGTGGGTTGTATTTTCTACTTTATCTTATCTGTTACAGATGATGATATCTGCTATTTTGCCTAGGGTGTTCAGTAGACTTATTAATCTATAGCTCTCGGGTCTTTCGGGATTTTTACCTGTTTGTTTATGGGTAAGCCTATTGCTTCTTTCCATATGCTGGGGAAATAGGAATGCTTGAACATACTATTTATAATTGTTGTCAATTTGATTACGGCTTTACGGGGAATATTCTTCAAGGAGATGTTTTAATTAGTGTCGCGAACCCCGACTTATTATTTTTAGTTTGTTGCAGCCGCTGCTTCTTTGGGAGTAGCTATCATTTGTTGCCAAGAGATGTCGTTATTTGGGATTTCATGGTTTATGGCTAAGTGTACCTTATTTTCTCTAGTATTCTGTTTGAGTGAATTATTACCTGAGTTAAAGATGGTTTCAATATAATTATCGAAAACATCGGCCTTTTCTATATCGGTTAAAACGGTTTCATTGTTTGTTTTTATCACTGGTATGTCTTTATAGGGCCTTTGTAGAATGTAAGCAGTTTTTCATAAAGAGTTATCATTTGTCTTAAGATTAGTTAGTTTAGTCGACCATATATTTAAAGTTGCTCACGTCGAGTTTCATTTCTCGGATTAGATTATTCATATTTGTCTTATCAACAGAGCACCTGGTCTTCTGACATCTTTTTCTTAGTCGATTTTTCTGCTTTATTTTGTCCCTAATGTTTTGCGGAAGATTAATTTGCTAGGGTTTAATTATTTTCTGTTTAATAGTGCCCGCGATGCGCTAGTTATTATTTTAGTCAGGTTTTCAAATCCGAGTCTATTTGTTTTTTAGAATTAATTACGGAATTTGAGTTAAGGTTTTGATTAATGATCTGTCGAAATATTTTCCAATCTGGGTTTTTATAGTCTAACACCTGCTTGACGGGTTCGGTTCTTATGCATATGTGATATTTGAATATTATCGGGTTATGGTCAGAGTTTAATTCTGGTAAAGACACTATTTCTAAACTACAGTTATTAACCTTTTTTGTTTAAGAGCAGGTCTATCGTAGACGGTGTGGTATTTTTAGCGGCAAAGTGCTGATCTACCTACTCACGCTGAATACAGGCAGCTTTTGTGGCACCTTTTAGTGAATTTTCTTAGAAAAAATTCACTAATGAGGAGATCTCGACTTTGGAATTTTGAAAAAATTTCTTCAAATGAGCGCGATCTAGGACCCCTAGAACCCATATCCGGGGTCAGTTTCAATTTTTATATGTTTATATATATATATATATTATATATATATATATATATATATATATATATATATATATATATATATATTTATATATATATATATATATATATATATATATATATATATATATATATATATATATATATATATATATATATATATATATATATATATATATGTGTATCACACCGATAACTCAAAAAATAATGGGCCGATTTTGATAAAATTTGGCATGTACTTTTCTTTTGTAAATAGCTTGGATAAGCTCGTTAGTCAGGAAAATCGGACGAGGTTTTCCGGGAAAATTTTGAGTTTTCATTAGAAAAAAATTCTTTTCTCAAAAAGTAATTAGCTGATTTTAATAAAATTTGGCATGTGCCTTTCTTTTGTAAATAGCTTTGACAAGTTTGTTAGTCAGGAAAATCGGACAAGGTTTTCCGGGAAAATTTTGAGTTTTCATTCGAAAAAAATTTTTATCTCAAAGAATAATAAGCCGATTTTGATAAAATTTGGCACATACCTTCCTTTTGTAAATAGCTTTGACAAGTTCGTTAATCAAAAAAATCGGACGAGGTTTTCAGGGAAAATTTTGAGTTTTCATTTGAAAAAAAATTTTATCTTAAAAAATAAAAAATCTATGATAACCAAATTTGGTAGGTAGGTTTACGATATAAAAAGTAAACTACACACCAAAATTTAGATTTCTATGTTATAAGAAAAAAAAGTTATAAAATATTGTGTGCCAGATCATTTCTATGAAAATTCACTACCATAACGCACTTGCTGCGTCCAGGCTTTTTTCAACTTGCCTCGTGAAAACAAATATGATTATATAGTAACTTATAGAATGTTGCGCTTAAAATAAGGAAGCCCAGTATGTTCCTTGTTAAACCAGAAGTTATATTCCAGTGTTAATATATTAGCGAGAAAGCGCATAATGTGCCATGAAAGTTGTTTTCATTGGTAAACTCTTCTTCATCAGCTGGAATAACTGAGATATTGGGATGGTGTGTATATTTTATACGCGAAAAGGGCGATATCGTCTACTGCAATTATTTTTGTTCTAGGACTTGATGACATTCCTTTATTAGGAACTAACCGAGCAACGATCTTCAGTCGGTAACCCATCCATAGTAAAGTGTTATTATTATTATTTTTTTGTATTTAGTTATATAAGAGCTTTGTCTACTATTTTGGACTAGGTTGATTGGAGAACAGAGGGAGTTGTAGCAGCTTTTATCTAAACACTGCCCTTTCACACACTGCTGTTTTTTTAATGTTTATTTTATAGTTCACTTTATACTTGTAAAGTTGGCCTGCGAATAAAGGCAATTATTATTATTGTTTTATGTTTTACCAATCTGGGGCCCTTTATCAAGCCTTATTCTTTGAGGATGAAATAATATATTCTTGATAAAAATAGTGGGTCTTATTCTAAACTTTCTGAAAACAAATAATATAATATCTTGTATATGAGAAAAGAATGAATAGAAATAATATATATTTCAAAAAGACGTTTTTATAACTGCGCCCATTGTGGCTAAAATAAAGATACAAACGTTTTTAGTTAACTATGCTTAGAAAATCCTTCTTTGCATTTTCCCAAGCTCTGTAGATATCAATATCTCCATTTTTCAAATTGATACAGAGTTAATCAATAAATATATTTTTGGCACCCCCTCGATCTCATTCCAACAGCGGAATGTCACTTCCGGTTTAACCAGAAACGCACTGGCCTTCTTTGTTTTGAGTACATCTCTATTTATAATATTACAGAATCAGATCTGCTTTGGCGAGACAAGTTCAAACTAGTCACATTAAGGGCCATTATCAGATAAATCACACTGCATGCAACTTGTAAGGCTTTAAGTATTTACACGCTCACAACGGTAAAAGATATAAAATTGATTAGATGAGCGGGGAGTTGCACAATCTAGTAACAAATTATTTATTGGCGAAAAAAGTTACAATCTTTACTCTTCCTGGTTGGAATTGTGAAAAAACTTATTTTTAGAAATTCATACTTTTGTAACATCCTCTTCATTTCTGAAAAAATGCAAATACGGTCTGCACTTCCTTAAAACACTTTTCTCAAAAGTATTTGAAAATGGTATCAAAACCAAGTCCCGACGTGTCTTTTTTTGAGAATCATCATCAAATTAGATTTTTTAAATAGGCGCCATATTGAAATTAAACATCATTATGTTGGACTTGCTGAAACAATTTCACTGATGTATCATATAATAGGTCTAAAGTAAAAGATTACTAACTTACACCCTCTTTTGATGAAATTCAACGCTCTTATCACCCTTTAATAAAAGAGGGTCGAAACTCAGACAAAAATATAGAACAAATTAGGGATTTCAGAAAAAGTTTAATGAAGATAACACTGTAAAAGAAATATTTTGAGATAACAGCCTTCAAAAAGCTTCGACCGAAAATGGGTCATCTGGTGGGAAGAATAAGGACATACAAAACATTACCTGAATTTTACTTGAAAAAACGTTTCGAAAGTTTTTTCGAAGCTCCAGTAGCCATAGTTACTGAGATATAAATGTCGATCACCTAATGAATCACCCTGTATATCTCGCCTCCCATGCACTTTTGAAATCTGTTTTTACGGCTATTACAAATCTTGTACGAGGTATTATCAAGGCATGATAGTTTTATTTGTGGCCGCTGAAAAAAGTGATCATCCCAAAACCCAATGTAAAATGACCATACCCCTTCGAGACTTCTCTGCGCAAATCTTTTTTTGACAACAGAATCGAGATGCTCGTGAAAAGTTAAACAACCTTCCCAATTTGAACCACATTGTAGTTCCAATAATAATGGAGATGACTAGATCTAGATATCACTGGAACTATGCAGAATCGACTAGAACTTGTTAGGTTCATAAGATGGAGAATTGAATTTGCAGTTCAACTAACCCGGAAAATCCCTAGCGTTCAACTAAGAAAAATTAACGTGATATGTCAATATCAGCAATTCGATTCGCAATTGTTTTTTTATTGACGTCCGTATGAATATGCTTGTGAAAAGTTGAATAACTTTCCCCATTTGAATCACATGCTAGCTCCAATAATAACGGAGAGAGCTATTCTAAATGATCCTTGTGAATAGCCTGTGTAGGAGGGATGGAGCTCAGACAAAAATATGGAACAAGATTAGGGGTTTCAGGAAAAATTGAAAAAAGATAACATTGTAATAACAATATTTTGAAATAAGAGACTTCAAGGAGTTTTAAGTGAAAAAGCACCATCTGGTGGCAAGAATAAGAAAATAAAAAAATATTACCTGGATTGTACTTGAAAAACCTTTCGAATAGTTTTTTCCCAAAGCTCTAGTCGCCAGAGTTACCGAGATATGAATGGCGCTCACCTAATGAATCACCCTGTATATCTCCGCTCCGATACACTTGTTGTATTAGGTACTACAAAAGTATGCTAGTTTTATTAGTGGCCGCTAAAGAAAGTGATAATCCCAAAACCCAATGTAAAATGACCATACCCCTTTGTTTTCTGGTTTTACTTAATTTTCTTAATGAAAGTTCACTAGAGAGGTATTGATTGTGAGACTTTCGGAAAATGCCTTCAAATGAGCGTGAACTAGGGCCTCTGGAACATATATATATATATATATATATATATATATATATATATATATATATATATATATATATATATATATATATATATATATATATATATATATATGTATATATATATTTGTGTGTGTGTATGTATCCAACCGATAACTCAAAAAATACTTCACTGACTTGGACCAAATTTGGGAATTACACTTATTTTGTTAATGGCTTGGATGAATTCTTTCATCATATCTTAACGGCCAATTTTTCTTAAGAAAAAATTAAAATATATTTTTTAAAACGCAATATCTCTCAAATTGTTTAGGTGATTGAAACGAAAATTTACAACTCAAGGTAGAACATAGGCAGACGTGGTTGTGTACCAATTTTCAAGGCTTTTGATCAAAGAAAAATAAAGTTATTGGAAATTAATATTAAAATAATCCTCGACATCACTTCAGATTCTGTAACGCAATATATACAATGTTGGACAAAGACAGAGATACCTGCATTGCTATGCTATATAAATAAATTGTAGATAAAAATATAGACCATGGAAGTTCATCATCATCATTGCAAAATGTCAGAGCGTATCACAATAAGAAATATACGACAGGGACCCCATCTTGGTGCAGAACCAGGTAGTAGGTCGTCGCGACTGATCTAGTTAACACAAAATGTTATAATGAAGACTGGTTGACGTTAGATCACACCGCTGATTTTTAAAAGAAACAAATTGCTTGCAAGCTTGACAAGCGCATTATTTCTACGCTTCGTGGCTTGCGCTTGTTAGGTAGCGTTTACAACTGACTTTTAACTAACCTAACATATTTAAAATATGGATATAAATATTAAGCATTGAAAATAAATATTGGATGATAGTTATAAATCAAAATTGTTAGTTAATGACTTGATATAAATATTAAGTATTGAAAATAAATATTGCACGATGGTTATAAATGAAAATTGTGAGATAACGACTTAAAACAATAAAATTTTGCGTAAAATTGAAAATCTGTATATCAGTAAATCATATTCTAAGAGCAGTGTTAACATTCGGTTTTTAATGTTTCTTAATTGATCCACGAAAACAGGACCCATAAACATTATTATTATTGTATAACCAGGGGAAATAACGAATGCATTATGTAGTAATAGTAACAGTATCAGCATTTTTTATAGTGTGTCTCCATGGAGAAGACAATATTTTTAGGTTCGTTGGGTCAAATTTAATACCACGGGCGTCAATGTTCTTTAAAATAATATTGTAAAACTGTTGTTTTTTATTCGATTTTATAAATGTATTTTACTAATTTTTGTGTGCATACAGTTAGAAGTATTTTTTTATGATCAGAATACTACTGTGACATGAAATCAAAATTATGGCTCTTAACACGATCAAAATGTATTCTCTACTTTTAGGTTTGTGTAGCCCCAGTGTTAGTTAAGGGCTCCCTTTATTATACTTACTTATCTTGTGCCTATATATGCAATATAAAAAAAGGAGTGAAACAGAAAGTCAATTTATTTACTTTAGTGCTGTATCGATATTATCTGAAAAAGACATTATAGGCGACAATGCGGAATGTAATTTCAGTAAATTTACAGTTTACTGCAAGGAGGATATGTAGATTTTGCTGAGAACCCCACTTGGATGTACAAGCCACAAGACAAATTTGTTGCAAACAACCCCCAAGAAAGTTAAGGAACCAAGAATGAATAGGGGCGCTGGGCGGGGAGGAAATCTGAGCGAAAAATGTTAAGAAAACATTTAGTCGGACTTTGAAAAGATGCGTTCTTCACATTTTGCAGCAATACTTCCTTTAAACCCTGTCTGCCCCGCACAACACTCATATTCTCCCAGGTCCAGTAACTTTCTTGGCGGTTGCTCCCAAGAAATTTTTCTTGTGCTTGATGCTTTGAAGGTAATTTTATGCATGCACAAGGGGAAGGAGAACCCCCGTGTTTTTGGGGCAGAAATCCTTTTCGTCTTGGAGGTTCTTCTTCCCCTTCTGCATGCATACAATCACCCTCAATGCATAAACCACATTAACTTTTGTTATGTTCCGCTTTCTAGTGTATTTTTTGTTTGAGTTTTGTATCCAAATTACTGTATAAATATTTCATGTTTTTGCTCGCCCTTCTTCACCCCATTTTTTACCGTTCCTAATTAAATAAAGTAAAGTTTAATATAAGGCTAAATCACTATAATATATTATTCTTATAAAAATTCACTACAATAACACACTTGCTGCGTCCCGCACATTTGTATTTCTTGTTTGGGTACTTGGGCTATTTCTTTTGCTATTTTATATAAAGGTGCATCTTTGAAGTAGATGGGAGATGAACTCGTTTTTGTATTTTTCTTATTCCTGTCATTGGTGGTGCTGTTGAGTTGTTATTACCATAAAGTGTTGTTTTTTAGTTGAATATTATCCTGTGTTTTTTATGGTGCTTAATATTTGATTTTGGAATTGGTTCGTTGGGTTTTCGTTCAGTTTCTTACATTTGTTTGTTGAGATGAATGTGTTTGTTTTTTCTATATAGGCTTGTTTTTTATTGCTATTAGTGCGTCGCTTTCATCTGTTTTTGCTATTGTTATGTTGTTATATGGGACTTTGTTTCTTATTTGTTTGATCATTTTTTCGTGTGTATGGTTTTTTTTATTTAGTTTTGCCAATAATTCTGTTTATATCTGTTGCCAGTTGGTTTTTCAATGGCTCTAAGTTTGGGCTATCTATTGAGCTTATTGCGTGTTGTGCGTCTACTATTATGTTCTATATTGAGTCTATCATGTAATATGTGGTGTGTTGTGTTTGTTATGTTTATGTTATCTAGTTTGTTCTTTTTAAGGTTGGGTAGTTTTTTGTTTATATTCACTAATTTGCGTATATAATCGGTTTTTATGTTTATTATATTGCTATATGTTTGTGTTCATGTGTCATATTTTACTTGGTTTGTTAATAACAGATGTAGTCTATATAATTTTCTTGTAAGTGTGGTTATGTTGTTGTATTGATGTTTGATTTCGTTCGTGATATATAGTTTTTCTGCTTGTGTTTGGTGTATTTAGCCGTATTGGTATGGTTATGTATAGTGATTTTAGCGTATTTTCGTGATATATGGTGTCTTAAGCATGCTCTATTGAAGGATATATGTTGGCTTTGTTGTAATATATTCACCTGTAAGTATTTTTTCATAATTTGATGTTTGTCTGTATGTTATCGCTGGCCTGTTTGCCATTTTGTGTGTTATTATCTTGTGTTGTATTCATGTTTTTGGTATTTCAACTATTTTCGAATCACTCACTGTACACGTTTTGTTTATTTTGTGCGTTATTACCTTGTCTGGCTTTTATATCTTTTGGAATGTTGCACCACACTGTAATCACTTTTAAATATATACTTTATTCGTTTGCTGTACATTCTGTGATTTTTTATTCTGTTTAAGTGGACTGCAGTTTCACACCTTCCTGGTTCATCATCAGCACGTTACTGGTCCCTATTGTTCCTGTGTGTTCTATTTGTACAGTTGTACGTGACGCCTGCGTATTCAGTTTCTATTGGTCGGTTTACAGTTGTTGATTGGCTGGGTTTTCGGTCTGTGACGATTGTATCGGTTTTCTGTTTTCATTATCGTTATATGATAATTCGTCTATTTGTATAGCGTTTATTAGGTTTTGTTTAAATGTTTGTACTTGGATTTGTTCTTTGATTAATTGTTTTTTATTGTTTGTTTGTTGAATGTAGTATTGTTCCCAGATTTCCCTTTTTTTGGACTTAGTATGTTTCATTAGTTGTAATCGGTTGATATCTGGTTTTTGGTGTTTTCTGTTGTGAATGTGTGTAGCTACGTTTGATTTATAGCTAGGTATGTGGATTTTATCTAATGCTGTTATATGTTCCTTTAATCTTGTTTCTATTGATTTTTTTGGCATTCCTATATATTTTTCATTACATGTGTTACATTCTATTTGATATATTACGCCTAATTTATGTGGGTTGTGTTCTAGTTTTTTTTATTTATTTCGTTTATTATTTAGTTATCGGTTTTGTAGCTCATTTTTATGTTATGTGTGAGTGTTTGTGTTATTTTTTTGATGTGGTGATTATAAGGGAATGTTGTGTATTTTGTGTTTGTTTCTGTTGTTTTGTTTTCGGTTTTGCTGATTTGTTTGTTTTTGATTCCTTTTACTAGTTTTTCTGTTGTTTTCTTGTTGTATCAATTCCTTTGTGTTATTTGTATCATGATGTTGTATTCCTTTGCTCGTTCGTCATTACGAAGTGGCACTTAAGCATTCTGTTTATTAAGTATCTGTATACGGCCATTTTGTGTGTGTGTGTGGGTGTATTGAGTGTTTAGGTATAGTGATGTCTGTTTGTGTAGGTTTTCTGTTTATTTTGTATTTGATCTGGTTTTCTTTTCTGATTATTGTTAATCGAGGAAGTTTATGGTGTTGTTTGATTCTTTTGTTGTTGTGAATTTCATGTTGTTGTTGATTTGATTTATTTTTTCGAGGATATTGTCTATGTTGGTTTACTGATTGTCATATGTTACTAATATATCTTCGACGTATCTTAGACAGTTGATGTTTGGGTCTGTTTCTTTTATGAGGGTGTTGATTTTATCTTATAATAACATATAACAACATAACAGCACAATAACATAACAATAGAAAACACAGGTAAAAGCGACGCACTAATAGCAATAAAAACGCAAGACTATATAGAAAAAACAAACACATTAATCTTAACAAACACATGCAAGAAACTGAACGAAAACCTAACGAATAAATTCCAAAATCAAATATTAAACATCATAAAAACACAGGACAACATTTAAGCAAAAAACAACACTTATTTATTATAACCACAATCCAAAAACACCACCAATGACAGTCATAATAAAAATACACAAAACAGGATACCCAATAAAACCACTCACATCGAGAAAAATGTTTATTAATATATGTGTAAATTCTAATAACCACAGCAAAAATGGTGCATTAAATAAGGGACAGTTAGAGAGGTTGTTGTGACAACAATCCTGGTAATGCTGAAAGAGTATTCTTACAGTAATTAAGCTGGTGTAGAATAACAGTAGTATACATGTCTAGTAAAAGCAACATCACAGACATGCTATAGTTATTAAGCTTCTTTATATGATTATAGAATTGTTATACTATTGCAATATGATGGTTAATACATTTTATACTGCTGCATTCCATATTCATTATACTATCCTATAAAAATTGCAAGTTGGACTAGCAGTTTACTTGTTATTATTACTATCATATTACACCAGCATTACACGGTTAATACATTTTATACATCTTTTTGCTACATATTTTATACTGTCATATAAAACTGTATTGTGCTCTCTATAGCTATAAAGTAGCTTACTTGTAATCATAAAACTGTCATGCTATTGCAGCATTTAATTTAATACCATAGTGCGTTTCTGACTGTAAAGGAGGGGTGTTTAAAATGAAAGAAAATAAGTAAAGCAGATATTTTTATTGCATAAAACATTTTTAACCATTGCATAAATTATAACAAACTTCATATAAAAATAAAAATAAATGTATTTTATAATCTAAAAACATATCAGTAAGTACACCAATTTTTTCACGAAGATTAGTCTAGGCCCATTTTTCTTTGATGTAAGCTTGATTACGATATTGTGGTCCAGAAGAAGGAAGCATTTTTTATGTATTTGTGCAATGTTTTATGGAAACAATAAAATAATTTCAACTTAAACTATAAATATTTTATTCTATGGATTCATAGTAAACAATAAACAAACGTTTTGAAGAGCTCATAATATGTAATATACCAAAACGTCTATATTATGCATACAGTCTGCATCAATTAAGAAAGCTGGGTGAAACTAAATATAAGAAACATATATCTTACCAGCAAATCATCCATTCCGTGATATTGGCCCAAACCCAACTCCTTAAGTTTGGATTTGTACCTGTTTTCATTCTCCATTTTGTTTTACTCAATACGGCTTCCACTATTTTACTCATCTAACATTTTCCACTAAGATAAAAACAATAAGCATCTAGCTGATTTTGACCCTCCGTTTTGTGTGGTTATGTGTTCTTATGTTCTGAGCACTGAGCACGAGCACACTGATATAATGGAAGTCGAAAGGTTATTCCGTATCTGTTTGAACTACGAACTATCATACTGCGCAGTCTCAACGGTAGCCAACTTAATACAGCTAAGTTGACGCAGATTCGCCCCAAATATGCGATATAATAAGAACAGCAAGAAATCTTCTACGCACTATTAAACCAAATCTGTAATCCGGGGATTGCCAAAACTATTAAACAAAATCCTTATTGCAAAAATGCGGCGACTTATTACTATTATAGAGTTTAATAAGCTTCGCCTGTAAGCAAACTGTTTTATTAAGGTTATTAGTTTATCATATAACTGTAGTAAACCAACGTTTAGAAAACTCAGCATATCTACGGGTAGCAGTAGGTTTTGTTACCACAAGTTGACGATAATCTCCTATAATTATGAAGATACCCAGTATAATAAGAAATATTTTAGCAAAACAGTTTAATAACATCATTTTTCTCAGTGGCATCAACGTCAAAGATACACCTTCATACAAAATGGCAAAAGAAATAGACCAAGTACTAAAACAAGAAATAAAACTAGAAAACAAAATAACATAAAAAAACTCCATAGAATTAGTACACAAATTAGAAAACATAAACAAAAACACAAGACTCGCCTCATTTGACATAACAAATATGTACACCAATATACCAATTAACGAAACCACAAATATAATTGAAAATAAAATGCAAAATAACAACAAAAAACAACAAATCAACGAAAAAATCAACATCATATTGAAACAAAATTACTTTTAATTCAACGGAGAATACTACATCCAAGAAGTCGGACTACCAATGGGATCACCACTATCAAGCATTATGGCAGAAATATACATACAAAAGTTGGAAGATAAAATCAACGCCATCATCAAAGAAACAAACCCAAACATCAACTGGATCAGATCCGTCGATAATATATTGGTAATATATGACAATAAAAAAACCAACATAGACAATATCCTCAAAAAAATAAACCAAATCAACAATATAAAATTGATAATAAAAAAGGAATCAAACAACACTATAAACTTCCTAGATTTAACACTAATCTGAAAAGGAAAGCAGATTGAATACACAATTTACAGAAAACCTACACAAACAGACATCACTATATCTAAACACTCAATACACCCACACACACAAAAAATTGCCGCACACAGATACTTAATACACAGAACGCTAAATGTGCCACTTCATTATGACGAACGAGAAATGGAATACATCATAATACAAATAGCACAAAGAAATGAATACAGCAAGAAAACCATCGAAAAACTAGTAAAGGAAATCAAAAACAAACAAATTAACAAAACCGAAAACAAATCAAAGAAACAAACAACTTATAACCACCACATCAAAAAAATATAACAAACACTCCAACAATATGAGTTAAAAATGACTGTCAAAACCAATCGCAAAATAATAAAGAAAATAAATAAAAATCAAGAACACAACACACATAAATTAAGTGAAATATATCAAATAGAATGTAACACATGCAATAAAAAATATATAGCACTGACAAAAAAAATCAATAAAAACGAGATTCAAGGAACATATAACAGCATTAGATAAAATCCATATACCTAGCTACATATCAAACGTAGCTGCACACATTCACAACATAAAACACCAAAAACCAGATATCAACCAATTATAACTAATAAAACATACTAGAGACTACAAAAAAAAATGAAAATTTGGGAACAATACTACATTCAACACACAATAGGAAACAATCCCAGAACAAATCTAAGTACAAACATTTAAACAAAACTTCACAAAGGCCGTAAAAATAGACAAATTATTATACCACAATAATGAAAACAGGAAACCGATACAATCGGCACAGATCGAACAATTGAAAACTGACTGATAGAAACTGAACACGCAGGCGTCACGTACAATTCTAGAACACCCAGGAACAATCAGGGTTAGTAACATGCTGATGATGAGCGAGGAAGGTTCGAAACTGCAGTCCACTAAACACAATAGAAAATCACAGAAACTACAGCAAACAAATAAAGTGTTTATTTAAAAGTGAGTGCAGTGTAGTGCAACATTCCTCTCTCTCTCTCTCTCTATATATATATATATATATATATATATATATATATATATATATATATATATATATATATATATATATATATATATATATATATATATATATAATTTTTGGTTGACATTTGACCAGTGGCGTATTATACGAGCCAGAAGCCTAAGAAGCTTAAGGACCCTGGGGAAAAATTTTGTAGGGGCGTCCCAAGCAAAAAGTAAATTAATTGGCAACATTGTTATTGTCAGTCGCCAGCGGCCCGCCATGTCGAGGTTTTTCGCCCGCCGCTGCTGGCGCCACTCCACTTCTGTTGTGCTAGTGTATACACGTTTTTTATTCGTTAAAGTTAGCATTGTACCTCATTTTTGTTGAAAATAACTGATAGGTATGGTGGTAGTGTGCGTGTTTTGTTTCTTTAACGTCGGCCTATTTCCGCGACTATGGCCAATCACCGACACCCGGAAGCAGTTTCGCCTCACTATCCTGGAAATTTTGCCGAACCCCTGCCTTTCTGTAAGGAGGGTAGGGATCTTTAACGTACCCAACATCGCATGGACACGGGACCGACGGCTTTACGCCCCCTCCGAAGGGCGGAGCGTGCAGACATTCAACTTGCTTAAATACAATGCCAGAACCTCGGCTGATGTTAATTTTACAGTTTGTACTGAAAAAGTGAAAGGAGTACCCTGGGAACGAACCCAGTACTCTTCGGTTCAGAGGCACACGTTCTTACCCCTGAACCACCGAGGTTCCTTATGGTGGTAGTAAAAACCGAGCGGTGCTCAATTAAAAAAACGTACAAGAAAAAACTGAACAGATGTAAGAGTTATTAAAACAAATTGCAAAACTGGACACTTTTTTGTGAGCCTCACCTCTGGATTAGTTGTTTTTATATGGCATTGCGAGGAAATCCGATTCTTTCATCTACTCTTAAGTAAAAGTGATCTATCTAAATTTTTCATAAAAAGTCTGGTCCAAGCACAAGTGTTGCTGTTAGCAGTCATGCTAAAAATGTGGACGTATCGATGGATGTTTAAAATGAAAATATATGTTGCACTAGACTTCTATAATTTATTTAAATAAGTTATCCTGTGTAAATTAAAAATTATCAGCTTGATATCATAAGTTGAAGGAGAAAAAAGTTTCATTTTGATGAGACAAAGGTATGCGATGTCGAGTTTTCGCATTCAGGTGTTCCTTTCATTTATATACAAACTCAAACCGGAACTTTCGAGGAGACGCGAGGCAAAGTTTCGATATATTTTTAAATCAACTATCGATTATCAGTACGGCCCCAAAATCAAAGAAAAATCTGCAGCTTTCGTAAACATTTATAAAAATTACATTGATGACCAATTAAAAGCCGAAGTCTTTCAAATAAAAGATCTTGGGCTGTCATCAAATGGGCTACTAGATTTCCTGAAAGAATTAAATAGCCAAAACATTGACGGCGTTTTTCCCAACTTAACAACTGCTGGGAATTTTCGGTTGTAAGGCGGTGACGAATTGTACGGGGAGAGATGATTGTTGACATTAAAGAGGGTCAAAAACTATTGCAAGTCAACTTTACCCCACCAAAATTTAAAGGTTCTAGCAATAATGTGCATCCAAACGAAATAAACTTTGGTGACGTAAATGCTTTTGCTCAAGCCAAGGCCAGAAGAAATCCATTGTAATAATTTTTTTGTGTAAAATTTTAAAAAATATCCACTAATGCACTGTTATTGTTAAAGCTGTAAGCTTGTCAGTTTGCTATATTTATTTTTTATAAATAATGCTAATAAATATTATTAGAAAGTTGTTATTTTTAGTGAATTTCCTTTAAAAAATTCACTAACAAGGAGATAACGACTTTAGAATTTTTTTAAAAATTTTCAAATAAGCGCGAACTAGGCCCCCTAGAACATATATCGGGGGTCAGTTTCGATTTATATATATATATATATATATATATATATATATATATATATATATATATATATATATATATATATATATATATATATATATATATATATATATATATATATATATATATATATATATATATATATATAAATATATTGTGCTGAGAATTGCAAAGGCCATATAAAGTTATAAAAACAAAAATGAAAACCCTTACGGAAACTACTATGATAATGTTAAATTCTGATTATTGATTAAAAAATTGGGTGACCAGATTAGTAATGGGGGGTAGTAGTAGTACCACTGGTCAGTAGTAAGTAATATACTTACGGTTTACACGTAATGCATATGGGTTATCTGTATATTGTATACATATCCACATCGTTCGACATATTTTATTGTACACTAAAACAGAAAACAAAATAATAACATTAAAATACAAGCACATTCACTATTATTGTTAGTCAGTGTTATTTGGAGAAGCAATGAAAGATAAATAGCCATAATTTGTTGAAATGATCATTAATTATAATTCTTAAAAGTATAACTAGCAATTTGGAAAATATCTCAGTTAAAGTGAAATTAAAAGAGCCAAAATTCTATATGTAGATAGATTGAAATATTAAGCATGAAATACATACCAAAGAATTATGTTATAAAATCAATTACCTGAAGGTAATGAACAAAACAAACCCCTGTATGATGTTTTCAATATGTAAATTTAGTTTTATTTATGTGAACAATGAACTGAAATGTACCCATATATGTGTCTGTGTTTGTAAAAAAAAACAATGAACTGGAAGTTACTAAAAAACAGTGTTTAGTGTTCTGGAACTTTTAAATCAAGATTACAGCATGAAATGAATTAATATTAGAAAATTATTGTTGGTTATGTTATGTAGAAATAAGGTTAGGTCAGATGTCAATTTTAAGAATAGAATATCCAACTTACTCGACGGTTTCAAAGGTAAATAGCTGTCAAACATATATTAATTAATTGGAAGAGAGAATGCTCTGATCAGACAGGAAACACCAAATGTTAGATGAATTTGGGCAACATTTCCGCTTTTGTTATGTTTTATTGTTGGTTGTTGATGAAATTCAGATGCCAGAGAGCGTCATTCTTGCTTCCCATTTTAAATATAAATATTTTAAAGTATAAATTGTGCAAGGAAAATTCAATTTGCCGCTAAAACAAAGAAGAGACGTTACATCAAGTTTTTAACGTAAGAAAGTACGAGATAAGCAGTAAATATATCAAGAATACTTACATTTGAGGATACCCACTACCATTAGCGAGGAAGCCAAGGTTAGAGATTTATTTTGTTTAATGTATATCAGCTCAACAAGACAAATATTTCAATAAAAAGACAGCCCATTCTGTCAAATATCGTTTTAAGCAAATGTGTTTATGGGAAACTAAGATTTAAATGCATAAAATAGAAATCTTATAGGATAATTTAACCATAGTTCAACATTGCGAATACAGAGGGAGTGCAGGTCAAGGATCCATATTTTATTAATCAGAACATTTGAATGACAGCCGGAAATTCGGGTACTAAGATTAATCATTGTAAATTGATAATATTAGTTTGACAAATTATAACAACGGATCCGTTTAGATTTTAAATTTGAAATTGTGCCAATAAAATTTGTTTACGAATTTTGAAACATAATTCTTTGAAACAAAATAAGATAAAATAAGGTTACTATAAATATTTGCAGGCTATTTTTTCCCTATTTTAGCAGAACTCACCACTGAGATAGCGTAAGTATATTAAAATATTTAAATACAATTTATTTGACATATATATATATATATATATATATATATATATATATATATATATATATATATATATATATATATATATATATATATATATATATATATATATATATATATATATATATAATAGAAGGATAGGCAACCCAAATAACCCTGAGATAGCTTAAATCACAATTAATACAAGAGTCATAAAACATTTTTTTCAGATAAAGTTTCACATTATAGAATATACAGTCACCCATAGCACATGGTGTAATATCATTATCCATTTTTTAATATCACTTTTTCATATAAATAAAATAAAAAAATTAATACATAATATCAGTAAATATAATAAATATAATCAAAGCCAATTAGTATAATTGACGCCCAACAGTGGGGCATTATAATATAAAATATATAATATATAAAATAAAAGCCAATAGTATAATTGGCGCCGCAACGTTCGGGCACAGCAAAAATAGGGGAAATTAGCCATAACGTCCAGGCACAGCAAAACAGGGGATCAAACTGCAACATCTGGGTACAGGAATTCTTAATATTGGTAGAACCAGACCTGAAAAACAAAAATTTAATTACTGACCATCCTAAATAAAGAAATTTAAACATAAAAATGTCGCAACAAAAACAAACCTTAGGAACAAAAACACAAAAAAAATGCCAAGTATTAATCAGACTTTATTGCAACAAATGGCAAGTATGTTTCGACAATATACGGAAGATATAAAGGAAAGTATGAATAAAATGGAAGAAAGTATAAGTAATAAAATGGCGGAGCAAGAGAGAAGTATAAAAGAAAGTATGAATGAAAAATTTCGTGAACACGAAGAAAGGTTGAGTAAAAAAATGGATGAGATGTGTGAAAGACAAATACGGAATAGGGATAATTTGGGAAGACGTCTGAGAGAAAGTGAGAATGAAAAAGAGGTAAAAATAAATGTAGAGGAGAAAAAGGAGAGAGAAAGGGTAACAGTATGCAAAAAAATAATGGAGAAAATGATAAAAAGAGGAAACGTAAGAAGTCAGCAGATAAGGAGTGAAAGAAAGATGCGCAAACGCATAAGAGAGAGAGATATGAAACTGAAATGGAAGAGAAATTAAGAGAAACGAATGGAAAACTGAAGAATTTAAAAGAAGAAACAGATATAAACCTGAAGTTGAAGAATAAAGGGAATAAAAACGTGCGAACACTCGACTAATCCATTAATTACTTGCAAAGGCTCCCGATAAGTATGAATAGAGAAGGAAACCGACAAGAAAGCAAAAATTGGGGAGATAATAAAAATAATGACAAGCAAAAACTTAATAAGAATAATCGACATGGCGAAAGTAGAAAAAACTACCGGGAAAATGATCAGTATCAAAACAGGGATAAAAACAGAAATGATCAAGGAAATTACGAAAAATTAAAACAATAATAGACCAAGATCAAGTCTATAAACTGAACTAAAAGTTTTTCGGATAAATAACCATTCAAAATTCAAAATTTTAAACAAATAGTAAGTGGAACAGACGAAACAATAAAATAACCTAAACGACTTGTATGAATTTAAATAAAGGAAATTAATCCACCAATAAAAAGCCCAGGAGAGCAAGGATTTTGAATTAATTGAACAATTTCGAAAGAAAGAGACAAATAATTTTGAAAATCAAAAGGCCAGGAGGCAAAAGAAAGGAATAAGATATATATATATATATATATATATATATATATATATATATATATATATATATATATATATATATATATATATATATATATATACAGTGCACGGCGTATCGAGCGTCCATTAGAAGTATCTACAAAACTATACCGATTTTTAATCTGAAAATTTGGTCACTTGGGTTTTCTGGATAGCTGAATTTAACAAAAATATACACGTCATCATACCACTTCCGGTTATACCGGAAGTGGTTACTAACTTTGTTTTTTCAAATGAAACATGACATTTTTGAGTAGAGTTTTGGATTTATCGTAAAATTTTAGGTTGACTTTTGATAACATACCATATGTAAAAAATCAGCCGTTTTGGAGTTATATCGATTTTTTTAAAACTTAAAAAAAAATTATGTATGTATATTGAGTGGTATATCTCCGGCAAATATGATGTCAGCGATTTGCAATTTCGTCTGTGGTTTTTCAAGATACAAGAGTATCGTGAAAATAGGCAAATGCGTTGATAGCATATACAGGGTGGAAGAAATTCACATACCAACTTGGACAATTTCGGACCCCTATAACTTGCTTACTTCAAATGGAACACCCTGTATATTTTTATCTTATTGCTTAGATATTTGCATTATCTTTCGATTTATATCAGCATGTCCTATACCTAAATGCAACAGTTATCCAGATACTGGAACATTTGTATAATGATAATGTTATAAGGCTAAGGGTGCACAATATTTCAGTAGAGTGCCTTGACGGAAATGTTATTCTTCATGAACTTCAATAATTATTAATTGTTGGACACCCCATAGAACAAAATTATAAATGAGAATACCATAATAATAATCTGTTTAGGCAACTAGATAAACAATTTATTAAGTACTACACAACTAAACCAATGAAAGTGAGAAAAAATGTGGCAACTGGAATGATAAGGAACAATCTAATAAGTAACATGTATATAAACAATGGGTGTTCAAGAAAGATGTTCAAAAGTAGCTCCATTTTTTAGCAAACAGCAATTAATTCGCCTTAAAATTTCATTGCTCGTAGCACGTTTTATACTTTCTCTGCTTATTTCATTGAAGGCGGCACGTACTCTTTCTTGCATATTCTCCTTTGTGGTTATAGGGTCTTTATAAACTTTATTTTTAATAAAGCCCCATATGAAAAAATCTAATGGAGTTAAGTCAGGGGAGCGTGGTGGAAATTTGTAGGGCCCATTGTTCGCAATCCACTTCCCACTGAACATTTCTTCTAATGTCGCACTGACTTGATGAGTAATATGTGGTGGAGCACCGTCCATTTGATAAAAAGCGTTTGATCTTTCCCTAATTTCTAAAGTTTCTAAAGCATCTCTCACTACGTTTTTTAACAACCACACATATCGATCCCCTGTTAAGTTTTCGTTATAAAAATACACACACAAAATACGAGAGTCTTTGACGGCACAGAACACATTAAAGCTCCACCGGTTTTGGTAATTTCTTTCTCTGCAGATATGCGGATTTTCTGCAGCCCAGTAATGACTGTTATGGCGGTTAAACACGCCGTTTTTTGTAAACTTTGTTTCATCAGTCCATATTATACTTTTGACAAAGTTATCGTCTTCTTGAATTCTTGTCAGCAACCACTCACAGTAATTCACACGACACAATAAATCTTCAGTTTTCAAATTCTGAACCAAATGGAGCTTAAAAGGTCGCCAATTATACTTTCTTAAGATTCTGTGGATAGACCTGGTTGATATTCTAAGATCCCTTTCAGCCTCTTGTAGGGAATTTTCAGGATACGAATGGAAGTATCCTAGTACCATGGCTTCATCGTCTTCGGTATAACGGTTTTGCCTGCTAACAATTGGTTGAAAGGAACCAAACTTTATACAATTATTAAGCAGACGTTTGATGGTATGTTTATTCGGTCTGGGGCGATCTTGATACCTTTCAGCGAAAACTCGGCAGGTTCTACTCATAATGCGATTGCATTCGCCGTATGTAACTAATAAATTTAGAAAATCTTCATTAGAAAACCCCAAACGCGACATATTTGTTGATTGTTATAAACAACTGTCATGAAGTAATGGCGTTGCTAAGAATAACATTTCCGTCAAGGCACTCTACTGAAATATTGTGCACCTTATAACATTATCATTATGCAAATGTTCCAATATCTGGATAACTGTTGCATTTAGGTATAGGACATGCTGATATAAATCGAAAGATAATGCAAATATCTAAGCAATAAGATAAAAATATACAGGGTGTTCCATTTGAAGTAAGCAAGTTATAGAGGTCCGAAATTGTCCAAGTTGGTATGTGAATTTCTTCCACCCTGTATATGCTATCAACGCATTTGCCTATTTTCACGATACTCTTGTATCTTGAAAAACCACAGACGAAATTGCAAATCGCTGACATCATATTTGCCGGAGATATACCACTCAATATACATACATAATTTTTTTTTAAGTTTTAAAAAAATCGATATAACTCCAAAACGGCTGATTTTTTACATATGGTATGTTATCAAAAGTCAACCTAAAATTTTACGATAAATCCAAAACTCTACTCAAAAATGTCATGTTTCATTTGAAAAAACAAAGTTAGTAACCACTTCCGGTATAACCGGAAGTGGTATGATGACGTGTATATTTTTGTTAAATTCAGCTATCCAGAAAACCCAAGTGACCAAATTTTCAGATTAAAAATCGGTATAGTTTTGTAGATACTTCTAATGGACGCTCGATACGCCGTGCACTGTATATATATATATATATATATATATATATATATATATATATATATATATATATATATATATATATATATATATATATAAAACAAGGGGGCTGTGAGCACAAAAGATAAGTAACGTATAGGGAAAACTCGAGGCATATAATAAGAAAAGTGAAATAAGAAAATGACAATGACAGTGAACGCAGAGGATCATATGAAGCAAGCAGAAAAAATTATATATATATAAGAAAATGGACAAGAAGATAAAATTTTGAAGAACTCTAAAGATATATGGTAGTGAATGAGGAAAAGAATTATAGTTGGAGTAGCGAAACCAGTATAAAGAAGAAAATAGGCCCAAGATAGGTTCTGATGAATAAAATGAATAATGAATATTGAAATAAATATATGAAAATGAATTAATATAGAAATATAGTGTTAAAATGAAGATATGTTAAAATAAAGAAGTTTTAGGGGATAGATGATAAGATACAAATAAAAAAGGAAACCATGTAAGAAATAAATTGAGATATATATATATATATATATATATATATATATATATATATATATATATATATATATATATATATATATATATATATATATATATATATACCAGATGGAGAAAATATTTATTAAAAAGCTGCTAATCCGAGAAAGTAAAGTTGAATAAAATAAAACGTCGTTGTACATTGATGAGAAGAAAAGTATGAACAAGAAGACCCGAGAAACCAAACGTGAAACTAGGAAAACCGTAAATAAAAGAATTTGTCAACAATATCAAGTGACATTACGATTTACAAGTATTCGTCATCCACAATCAAACATTTCTGAGAGATATATACAACAACTTAACAAGTATTTGAGGATAATGGTACACAGCGATCACCGAGAGTGGCAAGATAAACTAAATATAATAGAGGAATTACTTAATAATAGTCCACATACAATGACTGGACAATCACCGATTTATCTATTCAAAGATATCATGCCTGAAAGAAAATGGCTACAAAAAATAATAAAACCTACGAAGAAGTAGTAAAAATGGTTAATAAATTAAATGAGAGACGTGCAGAGAAATGTGCAAAAAGGTTTTTGAAAAATAAATCTAAGAAATCGACATTTAAAAGAGGAGATTTAGTAATCATAAGGGCATTGCGAACCTCGAGCTATAAGAAAAATATCAGTGCCAAGTTAATGATGCCATTTGAGGGTCCATTCGAGATCACAACAGAAAACCCAGTTAATAGTTGTGAAATCAAAGACCCAATCACAGGAAAAATTAGAGGAATATTTAATATACAAGATATATTCCACTTCTATCAATAACAATGAAAATAAAATATCAGCACGTATGTAAATTTTGCTTCCATTAATTTCGAGAATCGAAATAATGTATGCAAAATTGGGGGGTGTTGTGCTGAGAATTGCAAAGGCCATATAAAGTTATAAAAACAAAAATGAAAACCCTTACGGAAACTACTATGATAATGTTAAATTCTGATTATTGATTAAAAAATTGGGTGACCAGATTAGTAATGGGGGGTAGTAGTAGTACCACTGGTCAGTAGTAAGTAATATACTTACGGTTTACACGTAATGCATATGGGTTATCTGTATATTGTATACATATCCACATCGTTCGACATATTTTACTGTACACTAAAACAGAAAACAAAATAATAACATTAAAATACAAGCACATTCACTATTATTGTTAGTCAGTGTTATTTGGAGAATCAATGAAAGATAAATAGCCATAATTTGTTGAAATGATCATTAATTATAATTCTTAAAAAGTATAACTAGCAATTTGGAAAATATCTCAGTTAAAGGGAAATTAAAAGAGCCAAAATTCTATATGTAGATAGATTGAAATATTAAGCATGAAATACATACCAAAGAATTATGTTATAAAATCAATTACCTGAAGGTAATGAACAAAACAAACCCCTGTATGATGTTTTCAATATGTAAATTTAGTTTTATTTATGTGAACAATGAACTGAAATGTACCCATATATGTGTCTGTGTTTGTAAAAAAACAATGAACTGGAAGTTACTAAAAAACAGTGTTTAGTGTTCTGGAACTTTTAAATCAAGATTACAGCATAAAATGAATTAATATTAGAAAATTATTGTTGGTTATGTTATGTAGAAATAAGGTTAGGTCAGATGTCAATTTTAAGAATAGAATATCCAACTTACTCGACGGTTTCAAAGGTGAATAGCTGTCAAACATATATTAATTAATTGGAAGAGAGAATGCTCTGATCAGACAGGAAACACCAAATGTTAGATGAATTTGGGCAACATTTCCGCTTTTGTTATGTTTTATTGTTGGTTGTTGATGAAATTCAGATGCCAGAGAGCGTCATTCTTGCTTCCCATTTTAAATATAAATATTTTAAAGTATAAATTGTGCAAGGAAAATTCAATTTGCCGCTAAAACAAAGAAGAGACGTTACATCAAGTTTTTAACGTAAGAAAGTACGAGATAAGCAGTAAATATATCAAGAATACTGAATGTATATCAGCTCAAGACAAATATTTCAATAAAAAGACAGCCCATTCTGTCAAATATCATTTTAAGCAAATGTGTTTATGGGAAACTAAGATTTAAATGCATAAAATAGAAATCTTATAGGATAATTTAACCATAGTTCAACATTGCGAATACAGAGGGAGTGCAGGTCAAGGATCCATATTTTATTAATCAGAACATTTGAATGACAGCCGAAAATTCGGGTACTAAGATTAATCATTGAAAATTGATAATATTAGTTTGACAAATTATAACAACGGATCCGTTTAGATTTTAAATTTGAAATTGTGCCAATAAAATTTGTTTACGAATTTTGAAACATAATTCTTTGAAACAAAATAAGATAAAATAAGGTTACTATAAATATTTGCAGGCTATTTTTTTCCCTATTTTAGCAGAACTCACCACTGAGATAGCGTAAGTATATTAAAATATTTGAATACAATTTATTTGACATATATATATATATATATATATATATATATATATATATATATATATATATATATATATATATATATATATATATATATATATATATATATATATATATATATAATAGAAGGATAGGCAACCCAAATAACCCTGAGATAGCTTAAATCACAATTAATACAAGTCATTAAACATTTTATTCAGATAAAGTTTCACATTATAGAATATACAGAGTCACCCATAACACATGGTGTAATATCATTATCCATTTTTAATATCACTTTTTCATATAAATAAAATAAAAAAATTAATACATAATATCAGTAAATATAATAAATATAATCAAAGCCAATTAGTATAATTGACGCCCAACAGTGGGGCATTATAATATAAAATATATAATATATAAAATAAAAGCCAATAGTATAATATATATATATATATATATATATATATATATATATATATATATATATATATATATATATATATATATATATATATATATATATATATATATATATATATGTATGTGTGTGAGTAGATAGGGCCCCACCTGGGCTCATCCCCTCCACTTTTTTCTGCGCATGCGCGAGTCATGCGCATGCGCTGACCTGCGCAGACCTATGACAGTTGACAGCTGACCTGTCAGATTTGACAGGTGTCAAATGTCACTGACCTGACAGCTGTCAGCTGTCAGTTGTCAGCTAACCTGACACGTGTCAACGTCAGCTGACCTGTCAGATGACGTCACAAGCATTCCAAGATGGCTGACCTGTCATAGACAGCCACAACCCGGGTCTCTATGGAATTGTCTGACCTGAGATGACGTCACAAGCATTCCAAGATGGCTGACTTGTCATGGACAGCTGCAACCCCAGGGTTCTCTCTCTATGGAACTAACCTGTGATGACGTCACAAGCGTTCCAAGATGTCTGACCTGTGTCCATAGATATCTACAAGTCAGGTCTCCATGTGTGTGTTTGTCGAATACCATTTGTCTGATTGTTTATTAAGGTTATGTATTTGTTTATTAAGGTTATGTTCACACACGTGTTGATTACCATGCATCTGTTTGTTTATTAAGGTTATGTTTTGTATTTTGTTTATTAAGGTTATGTTCGTAAACACAGCTGTTTGTTTGTTTATTGTGTTGTTAAGGTGTATTTTGTTTATTAAGGTTATGTTCGTAAACACAGCTGTTTGTTTGTTTATTGTGTTGTTAAGGTGTATTGAAGTTTGTTAGGGTATTTCGTTTTTGGCGGGAAATTTGAATTTGTTTGAAAATTTGTGTCTGTTGTGTCCAGAGATCTGACTCATCGAGCTAGAGAACATTCTATTTGTAAAGTTGTAGAGTGGGAGAATATTCCCTAGCTCGAGGGGAGACATCTGTTGGACACAGTCATTCGGTTTAGTCACACACTTACATATATTAGGAAGATATATTGAGCGGGTAATTTGAAATTTAATTTTAATTTGAAATATGATTTTTGAAAGAAAAGCATTCGCCTGAAATTAGATTTGAACCCCCAACCATACAGCTTACTAAGATATGCAAACGTCCCTAAACCGATCATGCTATTCAGACATACGATGAAAGTTTGTTCGCAGTGGTATATATAAAATAAAACCTGTTACATAAAACGAGTTTATCAGGCTGATGAGTTTGTGTGTGTGGGCAGGGGTGGTATCTCTATTACATTCCAATTTGAATATATAATAGGTACGGTAATTTTAAAACAATTGTAATTTTATATATTATAGTAAAAGTTATTTTATAGTAAAAGATATTTAAAGACGTTCCAATTTACATATCTAATATAAAATTCTAAAAACACAAATGTTTGAAGTAAACTATCAAAACGTATTTACATCTAGATATGTTAATGAGTTTGTTTAATGGGGTAATAAAACTGGAGACCGGGTTTTATGGAGGTTTGTTTATGTTAGTGTTTTATATCACAGTGAATCCAAACAATATTATATAGGGAGTGATCAAAAAAAAACACAAGTAACAAAACTCGATTTAAAACATCAAACTAAACTTTGATATACGAGGATTGTTTGATAAGTATTGTTTGTATGCAAACATAAATAATATAATAGTATACTTACATACAGCAAGAGACGTCATACATGTTTCACGGTTTAACACACACGTCATGACAGCTCGAAGTCTTTGCTTAGACTGACAGACAGAAAGGGGTTAATAAAAATGCAACAAAATAAAAATAAAACAACTGTTTTACATACAATAAAAATTTATTAGGATTAATTAAGTTGTACATATTGATACATAAATGACATACATAAATGACATACTATTATTACATAATGGCTCTAACGATGCCCGTTAGAGGTTTATATTCCATTACACTGTCATGAATAACCAAACAATAAACACGAGTATTTTTTGGGAAGTTGGCGTGACTCATAAACTCCACCTTAATGTCCACCGTTGAAGACTTGATTGACTCGTTCTGGTGCTGACAGTCAATCACAAATAGAGCTCTGTCTTTAAACTCGTCATAATTCAAGATAGGCTCCGACATGGTTTTATAACAGAAGCTTTTTTGAAAATCTGTATACATGCTATAGGCTTCTGCATATTTCGATTTCTCAAAATCCATATTCATAGATTCATAAGGGTAGCATTCTGAATTTAGAAACACTCGGAGGTCCAACATACCAATGTTATCGAAATAGTCTGACCTCTTCTTCACGTTGTCCTTACGATCTGTTTGAAATGCTATAATCACATATCGAGGTCTTTCCAAGTTGGTTGCCGTTTTAACAGCCCACACATCTCTGTTGATATCTCTGAGTGCTGGTAACTCATATATGTCCCATTTGCGGTATGCGAGAAATATAGAGGTGTCTTTGGCTATTTTATCCATCAGTTCCAATTTCATTTTATCATTGGGAAATACATGTTTTACCTTTAAAAACATATTGGTTACGGTAATTTTTGCTCGTGCCGTACCTGTGCTGTAATAGCCGTTGGAATCGTTTCGAGCTCTTGTAAAGCGGAAAGTATGTTTGCCACAGAGAACTCCTTTGAAATGATGAAAGAAACTGAAGAGGAACCAGACAGGTATGAGCATGTGAAACTTGTTATCATTTAAGGTGATGTGCTCCGACGACACATTCAGTCCGGCGTTGCTAAGAGATTGGGCTTCATTCTTACTGAAGGATAGCAGACTTTTGATGATGGTTGTGGTGTATGGGTCTCGCACTCGTTCCACTTCCTTGTTATTTAACTCATAGGTCATTGATTCAAACAGAGCTGCTCCTCCATTATTTGACAGATAACAAGCACCAGTGGCATTTTGGACTGCTACAGGTTCCAGAGCACCTTCGATTATTAGAGCTGACTCGGCCAGACATACGAACGCATCTTGTTGGTTGATGGCTATTTCAATTTCATCGCTGTTACCAAACGATTTAGTTGGTGAATAGTAAGAGCGCAGCTCTTCTCGATCGATGCCATCATCAAACACGGGTTCTTTGAATATTTCTAATTTTGACGACATGATAACCCAGGCTTTGCAGGAACTCAATATTATCGGGACGAAGCGTACCCTTTGACGTGTCTGACTCAACTGAATTTGTTGTGGTAGATGCACTTGCTTTTATATCCTTAAAGACCAACATACTAAGCAACTTTTATAAGTTTCAAGCGAACAGACACCTCTTCACCTTGAAAGTTGACAGGAACTGAATCTTGGTCGACGATGTCGATGCTTATATTGGAAATCTCTTGCTTGTTCACCGGCAAGTAAATTAAATTTTTAGGTTCTATGTCGATTGCGTAGCCAGGATCAACCATCGGAGCAAACTCATACAGCGTATGTGAGGGTTGTCCGTTATAATAGGAACCAGACACAATATTGGTTTCGATGCGAATCTGTCTAACATCCACTATATCAACAGGTAAATCAGATTCATAAAAGGTGTCCGGCTGAAGAACTTGTTTTGAAAAGCCCAACATTCGCCCAATCGAACCATCAAATTCAAAACTGACATTTGTATAACACTTTAGTCTACATTTGATGGTGTTCGGATTAGGTCTCAGAATCAGAGCCTGTTGCTTTTGTTCGTGTGTTGCTGTAGCACCAACAAGTTCATTTTGAAGTAACTCTTCCAAGTGTGTTATTTCATAAGCACCGGTGGGTATCGTGATGGTTCGCCAACCGGTTCCTTCTTTTACATGAAATTTGTTTTTACCTTCATAGATGTTGGGTATGTTGTTGTAGGTGTGAAAGCCTATCAAGGCAACAGCATAATTACCATCCAAAACAATTGGTGGATGGTAGTCTGACGACAGATGGGAGCTGCGGTCTTTCAACACAAAGGTGTGCGCCATGACTGATACACACAGGCTACTGTTTGAGTCTTTTATTGCAATGGTTTTTGCAGATACAACCCATAACCGGAGCGCTGTTTCTTGAGATACATGCCTTTGCCCAGTCTCTTGCATTTTTGGCTTAAATTTCAAGCCACTCCCTCTCCTACCCATCGCGATGGCTTCCATTGTTTTGTTGTGCCGTTCTTCCTCCTCCAGTTTCTGCTTCGCAGACTTGGCATCGTTCACGGCTTTGGCAATACCTGCAGCACCACCACCCAGAGCTCCTAGTGCTGACAGCCCACCAAATATCAGAAGCAACAGCGGAAGGAAGCCTCCACTTTTAGGTATTGGAATAACTCGAGGTTTCTGCACATTCTTACGTCCACCAATGTTTCTAACAATTGTATGAGCTATATCAAACACGGCGTTCGCTGTTGGAATAAGGTTTCTATCTTTTATAACTTCCTCAATCAGACTTAGTATGTTTTTAAAGGGAACCTTCTTCTTTGGCTTCGCGTTGATTACATAAAGCCCCTCATCAAGTTTTCTGTTAACTTTCATGGTGTTTGTAACGCCCCGCAACGTTTCAGCAAAACCTGTATCTGTCTTTGTTAATAACAACCCTCGCTCTGTGACACCAACATGCATACTGACTGGGCGTCTCACTTGCATTCATATATATACACACTCAAATAAAATATAGTTTAGTTTAAGTTAAGATGCGTACCAGCAAACACGCTTCTGCCTTACCCATTACAAATATAGACGATGTTGTTACGGACACAGCTCAACAACAACTGAGACATGGTCCTCTCTTTCCAAACACCGTTCGCTGTATCATATGTGGTCCGAGTGGGTGTGGTAAAACTAATGTCATGCTGAGTTTGTTGTTTGAAGCAAACGGTTTAAAATTTGATAACGTGTATGTGTATTCAAAGTCTCTGTATCAACCGAAATACAAGATGTTAAAGGAGGTGATGAATGCAACAAAAGGTGTTGGTTACTATCCTTATAGAGAAAACGATGAAATATTAGATCCGGCAGATGCCAAGGACAACTCTGTGTTTATATTTGATGATGTAGCTTGTGACAAACAAGATAAAATAAGAGCATACTTCAGTATGGGGAGACATAAGAATATTGATTCATTCTATCTCTGTCAAACATATACACGAATACCCAAACATCTGGTACGTGACAACACCAATGTTATTGTGTTATTCAAGCAAGATGAAACCAATTTAAAACATGTGTACGACGATCATGTAACCACCGATATGGACTTTAAACAATTTAAAACTATCTGCTACCAATGCTGGAAAGATAATAAGTATGGTGTGTTAGTGATTGTGAAGGAAAACGATGTACACAAAGGCCGATATAGAAAAGGATTCGATAGATATATATTATTCTAACAAACGATGATAGACAGGACAGTCTGCTGTCTAACACTGGTGTCTAACACAGATGTCATACAGGTGTCTAACACAGCTGTCATACAGCTGTCATACAGCTGTCTAACACAGCTGTCTAACACAGCTGTCTAACACAGCTGTCTAACACAGCTGTCTAACACAGCTGTCTAACACAGCTGTCTAACACAGCTGTCTAAGACAGCTGTCTAACACAGCTGTCTAAGACAGCTGTCTAACACAGCTGTCTAACACAGCTGTCTAACACAGCTGTCTAACACAGCTGTCTAACACAGCTGTCTAACACAGCTGTCTAACACAGCTGTCTAACACAGCTGTCTAACACAGCTGTCTAACACAGCTGTCTAACACAGCTGTCTAACACAGCTGTCTAACAAGACAGCCAGACATCGTGATAAATAAGAAGGCATGTACCATGAAGGAGTCAGTATATGTTAAACCACCACACAACCTGTATCGCTCAAACAAATTATTAGACCAGCTGGTAATACCGACCAGTTGTAGCACAATGGAAGTGTTGGGTAAGGAAGAGCAAAAAGTTAAGAAAAGGATTTTACAACTTGCTGACAATATTCGAAAAAAACATTTAATGCTTAAACTTAACAGAGCCGAGAATGATGATGCTCTGCAACGTTTATATAAACCACTTGTTGAGCCCCTAAGTGAAATATCTAAAAACACAGCAGCACAGCAGCAGCAGCAGCCCCAGCAACAACCAAAGGCTGAACAAATCAAAGACGAAGTCGATATACCAGAAACGAAACCCCAAGTACAGTTCCTTAAAGACCATGAATTTTTTGAAGCTGAACCTAGGGAAGAGGCTGAGGAGACAAGTTCCGATGAGGATATCCCAACATTTGAAGAGCTTGAGGCAGACCTACAAACTGTCACATCCAACCCTGCATATCAAGAATTTTTGGAGCAATATCCTGACCGAGTTCGATATTATGTAGACAAGTATTTTACTGAACCACCAAGGCTCGCTACCATTGATCAAACGTATGGTGCTCGCTACGCTAAAGATACCGGTAGCTGGAGTCTTGGCAATAAACACTTGGATTTTACTGATAATGACATTCGACTAGGTCAACGGAGATATCCGCAAACACAAGGTCTGCTAGAATTGATATTTATGAAAACACCTAGAGGGTATACCTATGACGATCTTCAACACTATAGAGATATTCTAGAAGCAACTAGTGTTCATAAAATGAACTATGATCCTAACGCACGAACCAAGGGTTGTTCCTCTGAAAAGTATCTGACTCTAATAAAACCAGTGATAAATCCACGAGGTCGTAGATCCTCAACACCTCAAGGTTTTGGTTACACCTACGAGGAAGACGATGACGACAGCAACGACAGACATCTTAACAAAAAACAAAAGACTGAACTTAAAACTCAGAGTGATAAGAGCAGCGAAGGCAACGGCATGAGCCCTAACAACAACATCAGCACCAACAACTATATGATACAAAATAACAAACAAATAGCCTATGTGTATTGGAATGACATAAACGAGTTGGTTGACAGACTTAGACTTTTAGTGGCTTCCCAAGTTGCAGGTAATAATGCTCATAACAACGAAATTCAGTCAATCTTGGAAGAACTAAAAGAAGCTAGTGTTATCACCTAGTAAACCCACAGCCATGAAGAGACACCAACGACAACAACAACAACAGCACCAACGCAACACTGAACCATCTAATGTTAATAATTCTATAAATGTATTCCAACAAAGAGTTTACATACTTGTACTTAGAATCAAATAAAAAGTATTTTGTTCAAATTAATGTGTTTTTATTTTGTAATACAATTAAAAAGTATGTCTTAAAGCAACAACATCCTGAACAAACTTATCTTGTGCTACATCAGCTATATGTAGGTTGTTTCTATGTGCTGTAAGGTATTTCACTTCAGTCTTTATTCTTTTAAAGAGATTTACTGCATTTGGATCGTACAGTATGTTTAGAATCACTTTGGCATTTGGGTGTTTATTTTTAAAGTTCCTCACAGCTCTTGGGAAACTTTTCTTTTGTGTTCTTACCACATGATATGGATAGGGGGCGCCTGTCTCGTTTCTTGCAAGTAAACCAAATACACTTATTTTTCTCCGTTTACTTGGCTTTGGGGCTGTATCTTCAAGATGTTCTGTGACTTTAGCGTTTGTTTGTCGCACAAGCTGTACCTCATCATTTATCTTCATTAATTTTACTTCAATCGCATTTAGGTTGTCCTTGTATTTCTGATCAAATTTGTTTAGGAAGAAATCAAAACATAATTCGATTGCACTTATCATAGAACTGAATGGATATCCAGCAAGTCAGATGTAATAGCAAATCTTTACACACATATGTACCAGATATCAAATTGTTTTCAGCATCTGTTCCATCAAAGTCCACCACATATGTAGCTGTTGTTGGTATTACTTGAGCTGTTGCGTTCGTTTTTAGGGGGCTAGTAGTCCGGCTCCCTTGCGATAACTCTAAGTAGGCTCCCTCAGTTGAAACACTTGTCATGTCGTTGTGCTGAAACCCTAACTCTTCCTTTAGCCGACTGTTGTAATAGGCAATCAACTCTTTAGTTTTTTTATTTTCCATCCAATGATATAATTTTTTATTACTAGTTTTACACAGTTTAGCTGCATTAAAATAGCCAGTGTTCTTATCGATAATAAGTTGAAAGTCTCCAAATAGACCATACCAGAAGTTGTCTTTAATTTGTTGGTAACACACATCACTTAATGTAGCCATTTTGAAACAGATTTGGGTTAGAACAAACTGCAGTAAGTCTTTTCTCAACAACAACTGACTTGTGAATATGTTTAAGAGTGTCTGTGTGTAGCCAATTTATACATATTACCCACAGTAACCGTTTTAAACTGTATTTGTTTTTACATGGATGATGTCATACTTCTAACGACTGTATTCTAGACAAGCTCAAACACGAATAATGTGGGGTTATTGAACAGATATAACACAAGGTCATCAACTGACACGTTGTTTACCTTTAAGAGGACCTCTCTCTCTTGTGTATATTAAACAGATACACAGACAAGCTCAAACAGGATCAAGGTTAACAACTGTAAAACGTTGTTTATCCTTTTGTAAGGCCTCTCTCTCTCTCTCTCTCTCTCTCTCTCTTACATCAGTTTGTTTCCTCAATACAAGAGAGAGACACACTTGTTCAGTATGTGTTAAGTCGTGAAACAAGGATGACGTCTCTTGCTGTATGTAAGTACACTCTTATTATTATGTCTGTTTGCATTCAAATAACAAATACAAACATAACCTTACTAACAATTGGATGGCTGGGTAATCAGCCTGTATACGAACACCTAATCTTAATAAACAAATACAAACATAACCTTACTAAACAATCAGATGATTGGTAATCAACATGTATAGGAACACCTAATCTTAATAAACAAATACAAACATAACCTTACTAAACAATCAGATGATTGGTAATCAACATGTATACGAACACCTAACCTCATATGTAAACAACAACTGGCTTTTGTTTTATATATACAACTGCGAACAAACTTTTAACGTGTACGTCTGTGGAGCTATTGGTTTAGCAATAGTATATCTGAGAAAACTGTCTATGGCCGATTCGAGGTTCGTGGGTTCAAATCTAAGTTCAGGCGAATGCTTTTCTTTCAAATACACATGCATCTGTCAGTCTAAGCAAAGACTTTGAACTGTCATGACGTGTGTTATATCCTTTCAAACAGCATGTACAAGCTTCAACAATGGCAATCAGTTGTCTGTCTGTCTGTCTGTTTCCTCAACACAGAAGACACTTGTTCAGTAGTGTGTGTATTAAGCTGTGAAAGAAGGCTGACGTCTCTTGTTGTATGTAAGTACACTCTTGTATTATCTCTGTTTGCATTCAAATAACGAATACAAACATAACCTTACTAAACAATCAGATGATTGGTAATCAACACGTGTGTGAACATAACCTTAATAAACAAATACAGACAGCTGTGTGTGTACGAACATAACCTTAATCAACAAATACAAACATAACCTTAATAAACAATCAAAATGGCTTGGTAATCAGTCTGTATACGAACACCTAACCTTAATAAACAAATACATACATAACCTTAATAAACAATCAGACAGCTGGTATTCGACAAACACACATGGAGACCTGACTTGTAGATATCTATGGACACAGGTCAGACGGAACATCTTACGTCATCACAAGACAGTTAATACCTAACCTGGCTTGTGGCTATCTATGGACACAGGTCAGACATCTTGGAACGCTTGTGACGTCATCACAGGTCAGTTAATACCTAACCTGGGGCTGTAGCTATCTCTCTCTCTCTCTCTCTCTCTGGACAGGTCAGACGGAACATCTTACGTCAGCACAGGTCAGTTCCATAGAGACCCGGGTTGTGGCTGTCTATGACAGGTCAGCCATCTTGGAATGCTTGTGACGTCATCTGACAGGTCAGCTGACGTTGACACCTGTCAGGTTAGCTGACAACTAACAGCTGACAGCTGTCAGGTCAGTGACATTTGACACCTGTCAAATCTGACAGGTCAGTTGTCAACTGTCACAGGTCTGCGCAGGTCAGCGCATGCGCATGACTCGCGCATGCGCAGAAAAAAGTGGAGGGGATGAGCCCAGGTGGGGCCCTATCTACTTGTGTGTGTGTATGTATCACACAGATAACTCAAAAAGTAATGGGCCGATTTTCATCAAATTTCGTAAGTGCCTTCCTTTTGCAAGTGGCATGGATAAGTTCGTTAGCCAGGCAAATTATCCGAGGTTTTCCCGGAAAATTTTTATATCTCCGGAAATAACAAAGCGAGGGCAACCAAATTCCGTACGCATGTCTGTATTATAAAAAGTGATTAGTGCTTGTAAATTAAAAGGCAAAGAAATTATAGGGAAGAAAATAAAGGGGGGTTTTCCAGAAAACGTCAGTCGCGAACCTGAAACAAATACGGGTTATGTAAAGAAAATGTCGTAAGAAGAGTGTTACACAAACCCTTAAGTTTCAGCTTTAACCGACATTGTCCGTTATTTTACTAAAATAGTTCCCGAAATTTCATTTCAAATAGACCCTTTCTCTGAAGCTTTGGCGGTAGTTTTAGTTAAATTTATGGTTTAACGCTCTATAATTTTTTTTTAGAATCCCTTATATTATTGAATTGTTTATTGAAATATGATTCATGTTTATGAGAAAAAATCGACACGCAGTAAGTGCCTTGTGGTAGAGAATTTTCATTAAATGCTTCAAATTTCAATAACTAAATGTTGATAAAATAATGGTACATTGTATCTACTATATAAGTTATACCGGTAGCCAAGATGATGCCTGCTTGCATTAAAAACATATTTGCTATTAAAAACATTTTAATGAAAATTCACTTCCATAACACACTTGCTGTGTCCAGACTTTTTTCTTAGTTTTTTCGCTAAATCTGGGGCACAAAATTTTAACGGGCTTCGGGTGGCAATCTGCCTTAATACGCCACTGCATTTGACGCGAGTTATGGTTGCACCACCCGGTATACTACACACACCAAGGCTACTGTCAGCACATATGGGTACGTTGCGCTACACCGGCTTTTCCGTCGACTCAGCGTCCGGCTGAAGTGCAGCGACATTACCGAGGGGAAATTGATCAGCAATTAATAGTCTATAAATATATGTCGAACATTAATATTCAACAGTTAGTCTTTGCCATCCAGCCTTAATGGTATTAGATTACTCATATGTATTTTATTGTAATTTTTATATTATTTAAATTTTAATATATATCGTTGTACTGTAACTTCAAGTAAATAAATTTAACTTTACGAAGTTCAATTGAAGTACAACTCTAAGTGGCGCAGTCGTTAGTATAAGTTTAGTGCCCTTTTGACAAAATCGCAAAAGTCCGCACTTCGATTTTTATCGTTAAAAACTCAGAACCAGCTTCAAAGTCAACAAAGAACAGCATCGTCCAAGTTGATAAAAATAATTTAAGTAACTTTCAATTAAAAAACAGTGAGTGCGCGAGCGATCATAAGAGAAAATAAGGTTTGATACGGAACTTCTTCCTACGAAGTTGTCTGCCTTATTCGCTGTATCTTATGATGCTGAAGCAAAGAAGAACAGCAATCGTCTTCATCTTCACATTGGCGTAAGTGCTTTCATTGTTCCTTTGAATTTCCTTGTCCTACCTTAATCTAAAATCGATTAAAGTTAGAAGCAAATATTACGGGAAATATTAATTAAAATTTTACCCAAATTTAAATTATTGATTAATAAATTGATGTCAGACTCTGAAACAGAGACAGTTGACAATTTTAATAATAAAGTAAAAATAAATTTAGCACCTCCTAAACTTATAGTAACAGAGAAAAATACAATAAGCTCAAATAACAATCAAATTATGGCAAATCAATTACAAAATTATCACATTAATGCTATTCCCGCATACGATGGGGACCAGCATACTTTAGCTTTATTTATTTCAGCGTGTGAAAATTTTCTCACTTCATTTGTTGATAGAACAAATGATGACAATCCAAATAACCAATGGATGCTTAGAATAGTAATAAGTAAATTAGAAGGTAGAGCTAGAACATTGATAGGTAGTAGGGAAGATGCCACAAATTGGCCTCGTATTAAACAATTATTGCAACAATACTTCGGCGACCAGAGAGACGAAGATTGTTTAGCTAGGGACCTCTTTCTCTTAAAGCCAGACCCTAGAGAAACCCCATACATATTCGGTATGAGAATACAAGACTCACGTAGTCTTTTAGCTTCAAAAGTAAGACTAACAACTGCAAACGAAGCATTTCGTTTAATTAAAAATGAATTTTACGATAAAGTGGCACTGAAAACCTATTTACATGGTTTGAGTGGTCAACTAGGGTTAGCAGTTAGGCTACAAAACCCGACTAATCTAGAACACGCTATGTCGCTTGTTCTGGAAGAAGAGAATTTTCAATATGGAGAAAAACAAATGAAATATCTCCACAATCAATCCACAAATTTTAAAAACTCAAATATACCAAATAAACAACCTCAATACATACAGAATCAGCAAAATAATAGAAATAACGTTCCGCATTTCACGCACCCCCGACAATTCCATAACCAACCCACATACAGAAAGCCCTTAAATTTACGTAATCCGCCCCCACAACAGCTGCCACAAAACGTATTCAGACCAAATCCAAATTTCAGACCAAACTATAGGTCAACACCTATGGAGGTATCTGCAAAAAATTCCTCGATACATACACGTCCCAATCCAAATTTTAGACAACATTTCCAGCCCGAACCTATGGAGACGTCATCTAGAAATTTCAATACTCATCCGAGAGGTCCTAACGGGCCTAACGCACAGTCATCACCTACCCAATTATACCATCAAGAGGTTAAACATGAATTTAACTCAGACAACCCTGTTTATGACGAATCTTATGAAAATTATCCTTCAGAAACCCACTCTTATACAATTCCTGAAGACGACGCTCGTTACTTTGACGAAACGAATCATGAAACGTACGAAGAAGAAACTAGACCTGAAGCAGCTTTTGAACAAACATATAACATCGAACAAAATTTTATTCAGGTTATCGAACTAAACAAAAAAAATATAGTACAGATAAATTCTGTAAACCACCCTAAATTGCCTTATATACTGGTCGAAATCAACCCCTCATTTCAAATGCGACTTATGCTTGACACCGGTTCGATGAAATCGCTGTTATGTGAAAATATTGCCCATAATTTTTATTCCAAATTTATAGAGCATGAAAATTTTCAAATTAAATCTGTTCACCAAACCAGTTTTCATAATGAAATGCTAAAAATTCCTCTACCAAGTATATTTAAAACAGGCAGAGCTAAATTTAAATTCTATGTATTTAACATTAATAATCAATATCATGGGTTAATTGGTACTGACCTTCTCCAACAACTGGGAGCTAAAATAGATTTTTATAATAGGAAATTGGTAACGAAGCATACATGCATTCCCTTGTATATACCATGTGACGACGACATACATCGCGAATGTAACTCGAAACCACAAGAATTAAATAATATAATACTGCCTGCGAGATGTAAAACAATAGTCAAACTTCCTATAGACTGTAGTTCCAACATAGGCATAATAAATAATATAAAACTCGAGTCAGGTGTAATTATTCCTGCATCTATCGTGACAGTTTCAAATGGCCAGGCTATAACCTCTATAGTGAATAGTAATGAAAATCCCGTACAGCTGATTATACATAAAGCTATTTATGCAGAACCTGTTTCAACTAACGAATTAAATTCCATCCATCATAACAAATATATCGACTTAGAAAACATAGATGGTACTGCTAATGAAATTGACAAATTACAAATTCAAAACTCAAACAGATTAAGACTTGATCACACTAATGACGAAGAACGAGACATGATAGAAAACTTATGTTACGAATACAGAGACATATTTTATTGCGAAGGTGTCCCATTATCATTTACTAATCAAGTTAAACATAGTATTAGGTTATCTAATCCTAACCCAGTATTTATTAAGCCATATCGATTACCTGAAGCTCAAAAGCACGAAGTCAAAAGACAAATTGACGACTTGTTAAGACAAAAAATTATTCAGCCATCTTCCAGCCCGTGGAATAGCCCTGTCCTGATTATTAACAAAAAATCAGATGCCAGTGGCAAACAAAAATTTCGCATGGTCATAGACTATAGACGTCTTAATGAACAAACTATTGGTGATAAGTATCCCTTACCCAATATTTCGGAAATATTGGATAAATTAGGTCGTAGCCAGTATTATACCACTTTAGACTTAGCCTCAGGATATCATCAAATTGAAATGAATCCTGAAGATATAGAAAAAACTGCCTTCAGCTCTGAAGGGGCGCACTATGAGTACAGGCGTATGCCATTCGGGTTGAAGGGAGCGCCTAGTACCTTTCAAAGGGCTATGGATAATATCCTTAGGGGTATTCAAAATGAAAAATGTTTTACCTACCTTGATGACATCATAATTTTCAGTACTTCTTTGCAAGAACACATAGAAAGGTTGACAAATGTATTCGAAAGGTTAAGAAAGGCTAATTTAAAAATACAGCTTGACAAGAGTGAATTTTTAAAAAAGGAAGTAGCATACCTCGGACACATTATCACGTCCGAAGGCGTAAAACCAAATCCTGATAAAGTAAAGGCTGTAAGAGAATTCCCCATACCTAAAACAAGAAAAGAGATCAAAGGATTTCTAGGTCTTGTAGGGTACTACCGAAAATTTATTAAAGACTTCGGTAAATAAACAAAACCATTGACTCGATGTTTAAAAAAAATGCAACTATAGTTCATGATAGTAGTTTTATAGAAGCTTTCGAAACATGCAAAAATATATTAATGAATGACCCCGTATTACAATACCCTGATTTCACAAAACCCTTTATACTGACTACAGATGCTTCCAATGTAGCACTTGGAGCTGTCCTTTCTCAAGGGTCAGTAGGTAATGATAAACCTATTAGTTATGCTTCTCGTACCCTCAATGAAACAGAGCAGAGATACTCCACCATTAAACGGGAACTTCTTTCTATTGTTTGGGCCACCAAATACTTCCGCCCCTATCTTTATGGTCGTAAGTTCTATATATATACTGACCACAGGCCTTTAGTATGGCTTATGCAACTAAAGGAACCCAATTCAAAATTAACACGTTGGCGGTTAAAACTCGAGGAATATGACTATGAAATAATTTATAAAAAGGGGTCTCTAAACTGCAACGCAGACTCCTTGTCCCGCATCCAAGTTCATGCTTTAGAGGATGCAGAAATTTCATCAATCGCTAATAATTTTGATGAGGACGAAAGACCTCTCCAAGATTTACAAAGGCAGCTCAACACCCCAACTTTTGATGACGTGCAACCAACTGAACCCGAATATGTTCCGCCAATGAGCCCTCCAGAACTCTCTTTTATTCCAGTAGAAATTCCTAACACCTCAAGCAACACTACTCCACCTATAAGCCGAACAAACAAAACAACACTTGAACAAAATAACGACTTACGAGACAGCGATCATTCACAAGTAAATGTAGAACCAAAAATAGGTATTCAAATATCAGATGTTCCTATAGAAAAACAACTAAACCAATATTATATACCTCCCGTACATAATAATCCAAGACCAGTAAAACAACTAAAGGTTAACAATCAAAATTAATATTTGGTGCAAATCCCGAGAAATGACAATCGACAAGCAATCATAAATTTTCTAAGGGAATATACTACAATAGGCAAAAGGTATTACTTTAATTTCGAAACAGAAAAATTATACCACGATTTCTGTTCGGTGTATGTGGAAATATTTAACAACAATGCACCCATTATTATCAGTTGCCCCAAGCATCGTCTGCCCTTAGCCGACGATGAAGAGATTAACGAGGTAATTAGAAATTATCACGAGGGAAAAACTAACCATAGAGGTATAATAGAAACTATAAAACAAATATCCAACAAGTATTACTTTCAAAAAATGCGTGAAAAAATAACGGCTTATATTAATGAATGTGAAATTTGCAAGCGAGCCAAGTACGATAGAAATCCACCCAATATACCCTTAATGCTAACAGACACCCCTAGTAAACCCTTTCAGGTTATACATGCTGACACCTTTATAATAGAAAATCAAGTATTCTTAACAATCATTGATACTTTCTCAAAATTAGGGACAGCAATACCTATAAGTAGTAAGAATCCGGTAGAAACTGCTAATGCATTCATACAGTATTTTACGTACTATGGCACACCCGAACACATCATTATGGACAGTGGAACCGAATTTCGAACGGAAATCATCCAAAATCTTTTAGAGCTTCACAAAATTAAAATTCATTTTACTACACCTAAAAATCCAAATTCTAACGGTCCAATTGAAAGACTACACTCAACACTAATTGAACACGTTCGAATATTACGACAAACTTACACTAAAGACCCCATAAAATATTTAATGAACTACGCCCTTCTGGCATACAACTCAACTATACATACATCTACAAATCACACCCCCTTAGAAATAACCTTTGGACACACCTCTACTAGGGATATTTTCGATATAAATGATCATGAAAAGCTATTACAAGATTATCTAATATCGCACAAAAATAAATTAAAATTATTATATGAAAAGGTGAAAGAATTAATAGAGAAAAATAAGCTTCGCTCCATTTCTAACGCTAATAATAGAACCAATGATACCGACTTATTTAGAGATCAAACACATGTATATACAAAAGTAGACAAACGAAACAAGAATAACCCTAAATTTGACGGCCCCTACGAGGTTGTAAGCATATCTGACAAAAATATAATGACTTTAAGAAAAAACAAAAAATTGTCTAAACGTCATTTACGAAATCTAAAACGACCTAATGTTTCAGGTCCATCTTCCTTATCCAAACCCAAGGACAAAGAATAACATTAGACAAGATCAATGACAACCCCGGACTATTATCAATTAACATGGGCAAAATGCAAAATTCCATTGACAAATGGACCATTATTCGAGTAATCCCTTTAACACCACTTCTCAATGGGTTTCGTTCCATAGATAAACAGTCCCAAGATATCCATGACATTATTCACAATTCCACACATTCTAATCTTTATCAAAACGAGATACAAAATTACCAAAATATCCTTTCCCATCAAATTGTGGAGACACAAAAAATATTTAACCAAATTATACCCTCTAATAATAATCGTAATAAAAGAGGACTAGTTAATGCTGTAGGTACAATCATAAAGACCTTAACAGGCAACATGGACGCAGACGATGCAGAACGTTATGATACGGCAATTTCTCAATTAACATCAAATCAAGACAAAATTAAAACAATAGTTGATAATCAAATCATGTTAACAGAACAGGCCATAGAAAAATTTGATAAAACCATATCCTCGGTCATTTTAAACCAAAACAAAATTGAGGAACGTTTGCAGTTGATCACTTTAGGTTTCGAACAGGAAAAAATTAATAACGAACACATAATGCGTCTGCAGATGGTGTATATACAATTGATTACAGAAATCATTAATATTAAAAGCATTTTAAGCACATTAGTTAACGCAATAACTTTTGCAAGATTAGAAACAATGCATCCATCCATATTAGAACCTGAAGACTTACTAATAGAACTTAAAAGAATTGAGAGTTTTGTAACCAATCTCCCCTATAAGCTTGATGCAAATAATGTAGCTTTATACGAGGAGGTGTCAATAATTAAGTGTTACTACAAAAATTATACTTTAGTGTTTGCTATTGAAATTCCTTTAGTAGAATCTAAGCATTATAACTATTATCACCTTTATGCATTTCCTGTGAAACAAGGTCCTAGTCAAAATTATACCGTCATCATCCCTCAATCCAAATACCTAGCCCTTAACGATGAAAGCTATAACTTACAAAACACACTATGCCAAGAAGTCAGCCCTAGAGACTACTTATGCAGAGGTCAAACGATGAATCAGATCAGCAATAGCAGCCCTTGTGAAGTCCAATTGGTCAAGTTCACCACCAGATACGAAACTTGCGAACACCACCCAGTCAACATACAGCAGATGAAGAGCCAGAAGATAAGTGCAAACAAATGGATAATGGTATTCCCCCGTGAAAGTACAGCACACCAACGATGCCGTAGCCGACAAGAAACCACAAATCTAGAAGGAAGCTACTTGGTTCAAATCCCCGAAGGATGTCAAATGACAGTAAATAAGCAAATGTTCTCCCCATCTCACAATGAGATAGTATCTACCTACCACATCCAACTACCCAAGTTGAAGCTTACCAACTTTCAGCTACAAGAGGTAGTAAATACAGCCCCAATCAAATTAGAATCAATAGATCTGGATGAATTACAAAAAACAAAGCATCAACTACAACACCAACGGTCATTATTGAATGCAGTTCAACATCCGAAAGTAAGCCTGTCTACTTGCATCTGGACCATCCTGTTGTACGTGATTGTTGCCCTGATAGCGGTCTATGCTTTATGGAGACTAAGAAAACCAACCAAAGAACCAAGATCCAACACCAACCAACAACAACAAAGATGTCCCCTGGAAGAAATCCCCCTGGAGAATATCACTTTGAAAATTTAGCTCCCCTAAATTTTCTATCTGGCCCCGGAGGAGTTATGGTTGCACCACCCGGTATACTACACACACCAACGCTACTGTCAGCACATATGGGTACGTTGCGCTACACCGGCTTTTCCGTCGACTCAGCGTCCGGCTGAAGTGCAGCGACATTACCGAGGGGAAATTGATCAGCAATTAATAGTCTATAAATATATGTCGAACATTAATATTCAACAGTTAGTCTCTGCCATCCAGCCTTAATGGTATTAGATTACTCATATGTATTTTATTGTAATTTTTATATTATTTAAATTTTAATATATATCGTACTGTAACTTCAAGTAAATAAATTTAACTTTATGAAGTTCAATTGAAGTACAACTCTAAGTCGCGTCAAAAACATGTAAAACGTGAACGCAGTTTGCAACTCATGGTTTCTGATTTACTAATGCCTTTTTAACACATACAGCTTTCAAACCATCATTTTACTAAGTTCCATAGAAGAAAATAAATGGTAGTTTGTGATCATAAAGAAACAAAATTTTCTATGCTTGTGACAAGAACATATTCTATGTTGTTGAACTTATTCTGGTAATAGGCTCCATGCGAACAATTATTCATAGTGCCAATAATGTCTACGTGTTAAAACGACGAACTTACGATCTCCATGTAATTACCTATTATACCTTTTTCTCGATAAATACCCAAAATATCAATTTTCAAAAGCAAAGGAAATTACGTATCAGTGTATTACTTAGCCATAATTAGGATAAATCTTATCTATTTATAGTCTTTAATATTTTGACATGCATATATGACGTTACAGGTACGCTGGTGGTGGAGGTGGATGGAAATCTATTTTAGTAAATTCTCATTTTAAAACCAACTTGAATGGATTGTCTCTTATGAATGGAGGAATAGGAGGGAAGGCATGCTATAACTCATCTGATGGGCGAGGTGATGGTGGATTTGGTGGGGGAGGAGGGGGCTGTAAATATGGAGGTGGAGGAGGGGGATATGCAGGAGGAGATGGATCTACTCCAAATAATACAAATGGCAAGGGTGGCTACTCATTTATAAACTTGTATAAAACTTTAAACTATTTGTCGGAGTCATTTGCTGGATACAATACTGGGCCTGGTTTTGTGTCGATAATTCCTGCTACAGCTGGGTGTGAATGTGATTTTCAATGTGTTGCCTTAGATATAAAGAGAGCGACAGTAGCCTGCATATGTCCCCAAGGATGGCACCTGGACTCTGATGCTAAAACTTGTAAAGGTGGGTAATAATTGTGCCATATTTAACATCATTAAACATTATGATTATATTACCATATTTTAATATATTATGAGCATGTGACAACATTACCATTTCAACTAAGTTATTTGGATAACACTTTTTTGCACACATGCACGCACGCACGCACTCACGCACACAGAGAGGGAGTGAGAGAGAATACATGTGTGTGGCACTAATTGGCGCCCACGGTAATGAACAGTGACACCTTTGTATAAAACAAAAGCTAATTTGTGTCTAGCAGTGGCACCTAGATGCTTGCTGTCGAAGTGACACACATTTTGCTGTAACTTTTATATAATTATTGTTTGATAATGTGGCACCCCAATAGTGTTACTTTCTTTTCTGTATGTTATATTTTAAATGAAATACACTGTTTTATGCGGATTTTGAGCTCTTATTTTAGTAATAGTAATTTGGGAGGGGTGTATCGTATTTGGCTTAAGCGTAAGCCATTGTGCATTGCAGTGCTATCGGGGCGGTAGGGCCGTGGACGAGCCCTGAGGGAAAAATAAGCCATTGTGCAGTTTGAAAATAGTAATTTAGTTCGTTGCTTATTTTAATTTTTTGTGGTACGTCTAGTAAATTTAGTAAATATAAAAATCATAATTTAGTTTTCGCAGCATAATACATTAACTCACGATACAGAATTTCACCTGTCTTGTTTTAAGATTAACATTTTAAATACCAAAACTCATATTTGCCCAACGTTTAGTTTTTTTATAGTAAAAGTAGCGTAGGCTAGATTTAATTACACCAGTTAATATTATATTAAACACCATAAAATATTATGTATTTATTTTCCTTACTTAAGGGACTTCAAGAGGTAATAAAAGTTATCAAAAAGGAATTATTTTATTTCAATCGGTATGTATTACATACATACATCTTTATTCTGGCCCAACATACACTTTTTTATCTAATTTTATAAACTCTTCACAATTAGCTTTTCTTGGGATTATCTTCTTAATAATACATTTTTTATGACATTTCTGATGCTCTGACCATCTCCCTCTTGAGCCCACAAAAATTAAACATTATTAGTGGGCAGATTCCATTTTAATCCCCGACATTTAGTTTTATAATTTCAGATCGATTTTTTTCCGTCGCTGATACATTTTCTTTATTATTTTCGATCTCCTCGCCTGGTAATGCATTTTTCTTGTAAAATGAAACACGCAAATAAAAAAAATCATTTTTTAATTAACATTCATACTCATAGTAAAATATTTTCAACTTCAGGGTTACCACTAAATTGTTTCAAGTGTCTATATGAGTAGTGATTTAAAGTGTAGTCACTTGTTGAATATTTGTTGCGGTAGTTGCACCACTCTCCTTTACTTTACTTTCTTCCTGTGACACTCCATGCATATCTAAATACAAATATTTATGCGTCTCAGTAACCTGACTTTCAAAATTCATATTTGTATTTTGAATGCCCTTGTGCACAAAATATTTCGCTAAAAATAAGTGTTAGCAATAAGTAATACAGTTTCATTTGTTTCGTTTCATATTCACTCTAATTAAATTTATTTAAATTTAAAATGCAAGGTTTGGACTATTAAAATTATCTTGATGTACTACACACGTCTTAAGATTTTTGTACAGACATGTATAAATGTATCCTGTAAAGCCTAATAATAGATCATATATATATATATATATATATATATATATATATATATATATATATATATATATATATATATATATATATATATATATATATATATATATACGTGTACAGCCATGTTTGACACCTCCATCCATCCAAAGGCTCCCAGGCCTCCATGATAATTATTACGTTTTTATGTTTGTTTATTTTGCAGATTAAGCTTGTAACAATAAGTATCTTTAAAGGCAACATGAGAGGGGTAAGGATTAATTTGATTTATTTTATACTTTTTTTGACGCATTTTTAAATGTGACACGCCTCCATATAGAAATCGTTGAAAACAACTCCTTTTGTGTTTACTCCGGTGCACGTATCATACGTATCCGGCACCAACAATGTTGACAAATCTACATATTAGGTTTTTGCTTACTACAAAGAGATCATGTCCTCCAGCGTGTTACTTTTTTATGGAGCCGGTGAAAATCCCGCCTTAAAATAGATTGTAAAATATTGAAGACTATTTATTTATATTTATTCGTTAATTGTACCGCTTAGTGCACTGCTCCTTTACGCGTACTAGTGAAGCATCCCAACAATGAACAGGTAAGTAAACCTAAAACTCGTCTAGTTAATTATACACTTATTGTAAACAAGGTAAATATTTATTTTCTAGGGGACAATATCTCGTACATTTGGCGCGAACATTACCACCCCTAACAGAACAAATGAAAACAGTAAATGGTGTGTAATGATATTATATTTTCATCCTTATTTTTTCCATAGTTTGACACGATTGGTATTTGAATTTTAAAATTTGATTTTTTTTAAATCAACTAAGTGCTTTAATATGTGTATAGCAACATGCTTAAGTTATTTTATCAAGAAAAAATAAATCAGGTTGGTCGCAACTTTAGTAATAGTAGTCGTAGTAGCCGTATTGTACCTACTAGTATAACTAATTGTGTATCACTTATACACTATTATAGAAAGAAATTTCTATTTGGGGTTTTTTGTGTCTGTTACGAAACGTACCTATATATGTGAGCTATCTTGTATTGGAGATTTATTTAGGTAGCCGACAATTATTATTAAATTATTTTTTTGCAAAACTTAAAGAAAAATGTCAAAACCGTAAAAGTAAAAAACGCTATAAATCAAAGTTACCCAGACAGCACAGACACATTCTGAGAATATATCAGGAATGTTACGAAAGAATATTCAAACATCCCCAGAACATTCTCACAAGGTACGAAATATATTCATAGAACATTCTATAGACATGACAATTGGACAGATTCTATCATACTAATAAGGTTCTCAGAATGTTATTTATAATATTGTTAGCCGGTCCCAGTATGGTCTGAAAATGTTCCCTGAACATTCAATGAATCTTCTCTAAATGTTCATACATATACTCATGGGAACATTGCGTTTTTTTAAAAGATATACAGGGTGTTTCGCATAAGAACCAACACAGAGCAGAGGCATGTAGGGGAACCTAAAATATGGTGACTTAATGCAACTTACCCCTATACTAAGGTGCACCCCTGAGAAGCTATAGGCCTTCAATGTGGGGTTTTAAATTTCGAAAAAAATCAATTTCTCAGTAATACTTCAACTTAGAAAAACCAAATTTGGTACACGTTTTGGGTGTACCAAGAGCATTATTTGATGGTTAGTGGAGTTCAATTAAAGCATTTTAAAGTGTTGATAGGAGTGATGCGCCCATAAAATGTGACAGAACTTTTTAACCTATTAGCAGAATTAAGAATTATTATTTAATTTTATGGGGAAGTAAATTCTAAAACTTTTTACCTTTTTACTTTTCAAAAAACTTGTGTCGTTTTCAAGAAAACCCCGAATAACTGAAGAAACTTATTTCGTCAATGTTACTTAGAACTTAAAATCATCAAAAATCAATACATGCCTATGAAATTATCATGTTGAAGAATTTCTATAACTTATGGGTAGCATTTTTTTAATTTGTGGTTCGTTTCCTAATAAATTATACTTGTTCACACTTTTTTTCCTGATTGTCAAATTTGACATATACGTAAGTTTATCGGTAAATATTAAATTTTTCATGATTTTTAGTAATATTGATAAAATATGTTTTTTAGTTATTCGTGTTTTTCTTGAAAACAAAGTTTTTTGAAATAAACAGGAGTAACAAAAGTTTAAGTTAAAGTCGTCATAAAATGAAATCATAATTTATTAAATCTACCAATATGTTAAAAATTTTGACATTTTAAGGCTGCATCACCCCTAATCAACCCTTTCAAATGCATCAATTGAACTCTATACTTATCTTTGATGAATACTCTTGCTGCACTCAAAACAGGTACTAAATTTCGTTTTTCCAAGTTAAAGTATTATGGGGATATTGATTTTTTTCGAAATTTGAAACCCCACTTATAACTTCTCAGGGGTGCAACAAAGGTTGCATTAAATCACCTTATTTTAGATTTACCTGCATGCCCCTGATCTGTCTCAGTTCTTATGAGAAACACCCTGTATACACTTTTTGAATATTACAGGAATTAAGGAAATGCAGAGATATGAAATATTTGCTTTATCTTCAAAATTCACTGATTTTCCTCTATCTAACTGGCCTTGTATATATTTTCATATAAGCCCAATATATGTTAGAATTTGAACTTCAATTACTCACCCTTGTGTAGGTTACCATATTATTCCAGTGGCTAAACAACCTGTAAACTCATGTTCAGATACCTAAGTCAACAGTTTGACTATTTCACATTTATTCAGGTTAGGTATGTACTTATAAATGCAAAGAAATGTCCGTGAATAAAATTTATTAAAACAATTTGAAACGTCAACAACAAAAAATAAAGATAACAATTCTTGGAACTGCCACAAAATTTAATAGCCAAATATCAGGTGTCACTTCATGAACAGACCACCATATATAGGCATCTCGGAAACTATTGAATATACAGATTTGGTCAAATGTGGACAACACTCTAAAATCAATGAGTTAAATTCATGGCCACCTAAATACTTAATTAAGGCAGATAAATATTTGCCTCAAGAGATAGCTATATATTAACAAGAAAAAATACCTATCTTGTGACACCTATGTGATCTTAATTAGATTATATAGTGCATTCAAAAATTTTCAGTTGGTATTTCTATGAATTATGGAATTTGAGATGGGACGCAGTGCATATTTCGTATGAAATATGGTAATACATTTGCTGAAACATAGAGAAAACAGACAAATGTTCACTGACACATTGATGTCGCTTATTGGACCTATCAGTTTTGTGAAAATAGTGCCTTTTTTTGTTAATATATAAATGAAAAACAATGTGTATTTACCAGTAAAGATGGCATTAATCAAAACAACAGGCGAATGAACTATTTTTCCACACAACTAGCGTTATTGAGGTAAGATGAGAATTCATTTACAGTTTATTTCGCATTTTATATTGTGTAACGGAATTTGCATGTAACTTGAAAGGAAACTGAAAACCTTGTGACAGGTGTATAGAGAAGTGGTGGTAGGCACCTCCATGGTATAGGCATTCTGAACGTCCCCTAGTTGCAAAGACAGAACAACTCAGTGATCCCTCAATTCATTTAGGTAACGTAACTTGTGTGGAAGTAAACCCAAATCCTGGTGACATGTATTAATCAGTGGCTGTAAGCGCCTCCATGGTGAAGTCATCGTATTCATGCGATAAACCCAGAAAAACAGGAGTCGTACTTCATTGCTTCGGGTAACATACCTTCTGTCGAAGTCGAAAGCAAAGCACAATCCTTAGGGCTGATGTACAGAGAAGCGGTTGTGAGCATCAACATTGTAGAGGTATTGCAGCAATTTATACTTTCGGTGTAACTGATGTAAGCTGTAACAGTAGAAAATACATATTTTTTAGAAGGTAGAAAGAAGCTGCAAGAACATAATTTGACATGTATGTAAGCATAGGACTAATGAGAACATCAAAACGCACATGTTGTGTGAGAAAAAAGAGAAGTGATGGTATATAAATAGCAGTGTAAAAAGCGAACTTGATAGTAGGTTATGAAACGATTGGTAATTCTAAAACAGTAAGCTTACCTTTTAGGTAACGTAACTTCTGTAGAAGTTGAAGGCAAACCCAAGTAAGTTATAATATGCCATATTCTAAATTGGACAGAGGACAGAATATCACTCACTTAACGCTAAAACCAAACCCGAAACTAGTTCTCACATCATGTCATTATGTCATTCATGACTTGCTGTAGCCATGCGTCTGACGTCTGTCGGCAAGTTTGCAGTAAGAATCTTTGCGCAAATGCGGAGTGGCGTGGATATACAAATACACTTGGCTCGGATATACAAATATTTTCTATTTATACATTTTACATTCCTCAAAGCCATCAAAGCAGAGTGTAAAAAGGTTAGTTTTCATTCCGAACTGTGTGCAAATGTTTTATCTATAGTTTGTTAATATAGGTGTACTTTTATTACTAATATATGAAATAAATAGTATATTATATTTCTAATTGACAAAAATAAATTATTGAATTTTCGAAACGTAATTGTAGTATATTATATTAGCGCATTATTGCGTAAATGAATCATAATGGTAACGGAATCAAACATGCAAAATAGTTACCTATTATAAGGTACCTATTAGAATTATTACCGCTATATACCTACCATACTCATTATTATTTTCAATCTTTTTCATTAAATCTTAAAGTTATTTATAATATTATAGGGACATCTCAAGCACATTCTCAGCGAATATTCTGAATAATGATCTATAAATATATTCTCAGTATATTTATGAAGAATGTTCTTAGGATGTGATTGAATGGATGTACTCAGAATATTCAAGACGGCACATTGACATTACATAAATGTTATTAGAACATTCCGAAACAAATATTCTGAAAAAAGCACGTTCTCACATTGTGAGAATGTTCTGCGAATATCTTGTGCTGTATGGGTATATTTAATGGAAATGTACAACCGCAAATAAAATAAAATTTATAACCTTACTAACAAAATATAAAAGAAGACTTATGTTTCAGGCGAGTTTTTTTTTGCCTTTAAGTTCGACTTATTTCCGCGACTATGGCCAATCACCGACGCCGGGGCAGTTTCACTTTACTTTCCTGGAAATTTTGCCGAACCCCTGCCCAACCTTGCATGGTACACGGGACAGATTGCTTGACGCCCGCTCCGAAGGACGGAACGTGTAGAAATACAACTTGCCCAAACACAATGCCAGAGCATATGTTGATGTTAATTGTACAGTATGTACTGAAAAAGTGAAAGGGAAAGCCTCGAAATCGAACACAGTACCCTTGGGTTTAGAGACGCACGTTCTTACGAGTGGAGCATCGAGGCTCTCAAGTGAAATTATAGTAGTAGTAGTAGTAGTAGTAGTAGTAGTAGTAGTAGTAGTAGTAGTAGTAGTAGTTTTTTTTGGGGAGGGGGAAATCCTGCATGGGACGCCACTCGCTATGGCTCTATCGCGAAGTGGTGTGTCGGACTTCTACCGACTAAAACCCCCTTATTCTTCTCGCCATGGCAGACCCGGAACGGTCACGTTCAGTGACATAACTTTAGGAATACCGGGCGGTCATTTTTCTATACTTCCGTTCTACGCTCTTCTGCTCTCTTCTTTTCTAGGACTTGGTTTATATAACTAGATATTCTACTCCAGTTTTTCGAGCTTTCTAACATTATTGGCATGAGATTGGTTTCACTTATTTCGGCGTTTATCTCAGCCTCCAATTGGTGTCTCCATTGAGTCCATCTATTACACACAAATACTGTGTGTCCTCCGGTGTCCGTGGCTTCACGGTAGGTGCACGCGTCTTCTTCACTTATCCGCATCTTCTTTCTATAACAGCCAAATGCACCGTGACCTGTGAGGAACTGGGTCAGATGGTAATCCAGCTTTCTGTGTTCACACCTCACATACGACAAGGTTTCTTATATTTACAAAAGCCTGTTCCTCTAAGTACTGTACTAAACAATCTGAAATTGTAGCATTATTCACAGATACCTCGTATGTAAGTCCGATTCTTTGGGGCTTGTCGACGGGTACAATAATTTTTGTTTCAGCATATGGTCCTAATGTGTATTCATAAGGGAAAATATATCCATAGTTTTATTACTTAGATATAACTTTTTATTATTAAAATCTATCTTAGCTTTATTTCTAATTAAGACATCTGCACCAATTATCCCTACATATTTTTTGTTAAAATCAAATAAGCAAAATTCATGAGGTTCATCGGCAAGTGATTTCAATAAAATATTTGTTCTATATTTATTGGTTGAGTTTCCATGTGCAGTTCTTATTTCAAACGGTTTTTTATATATTTTATCTGAATATTTCAATTTAGCTATTTCTGGGTTTAAAATATTTGTACTACTACCTGAATCAATAATAATGTGATCATTTAAATCTGGTAATTTTATATATGGCAGCTGACATAAGTTTAAGTTACATAATTTTATTACGTGCTTTCGTTTATGAGGCCAATTCCCTGAAAATTTTCATGTTCGTAATTTCCATGCTCATAATTTTCATGTTCATAATTTTCGAGCAGTCTGTTCATTGTCCACGTGATTTGGTTCAGCATCATGACTCAAGAGCTGTTATACTATTACACTGTCTATTTCCCTTAAATGGGAATGTGTTACGTGGTTGGTTTAAAGATTGTCTTGTATTTCTGGTCAGTCCGCTGGAAGTGTCCATTAGTTCTAGGAACCGTCTATTTTGAAACGTACTTTGTCGTGTGTTTCTTGTCAGGCCACTAGCAGTATCCGTTCTCTCGGGATTATACCTATTTTGAAAATTTTGCTGTTGGAATCTAGATTGTGGCGTTCTCGGAATATTAAGGTGCAGTTAGACAGCGCGCACCTGACTCGCGTATCAGCCTCGCGGGGTAAGTCTCGTCCACTAGAAACGTGTTCCCCACCCTGAGGCATGATGCGCAGTGATGCACGAATCTTGCCTCATGGTGAAGCGTCGTCAGTGGCTTTTTAGTAATGCATCAAAGTGACTCGCCGCATTCGCTGCGGTTTGTGTAAACGTTTGTGAAATTACAACCGCATATCTATCATTGAAACAGGTAAGTTATTTATTTGTTTTTACTGATAATTCATACACATAATAATTTCAGACATATTTCCTATTAACATTGATTCTGTTTGATTAAGTTTTTAAGTAATGAATAAGTGTGGTACTTTTTAGGGGTCGAGTAGTCGTGGGCCAAAAGACTCCAGGGGGCAAGCTGAGGAAGTGGAAACACCAACATGAGCCTTCGAAGCTTTCCCCAAGACCGTCATGCGCGGTGAAGAGCCGCATCCTGCACGACGTGACCCTGCGGAAAACTAAACATGACGAATCTAGACGTGGAGGACGAAAAAAAACCCAATCGACGGTGCCACGTGATCCGTGCCTAGGGATGGATGGCACCAGGGTGATGGTGTCGTGAACGGAACCTCTGGAGTACCAGGCAACCCTCCAGAGTAACCCGCCTTGCACCACACAGGGGGTTCTGATGGTGTGGACAGTATTTCCTCCATTCTCGTGGGAACAACATGAAGAACATAAATATGAATAAAACCAAAACCAATTAGGCTCAAGGAGTGGCTCCGGCTACAGACTCGTGCCTTGAGTTTATTCCGGAAACGGAGACGAGCCGAGGGGCGGCAGCGTCCGCGGAGTCTGGAGGTCTCACGACCGACGTAGATACGGGGGATCGGGGGGTAGCTTCGGCCACAGACTTGTCCCCGACACCCAAGCTGGAGATTGGGTCCCACCGTCCGGTGGGCGGCGAGGTCCGCGGACACTGGAAGCCCTTCCATCAGTGAGGACCCTACTGTAGGGGTAGAGGGACTGCCCCGGCAGTTCAAGCGTCTTTCCGGGGCGCAAACTAAGAAGTTCCGGAGGGCGCAAACTAAGAAGTTCCGGAGGGCGCAGAAAATGGCGACCGGGCCGTGGACGGTCGAGAAACGTGTAAAGACGCAAGAGGGGAGTGCGAGTCAGCCGGACTCTAGCATGCCTACTACAGGCATACGTCCCAGAAAGGGCCAGGGCCCGAACACCGGCGCAGACTGGCTCGTATAGGAAGGCTGCGGAGGGCCTCAGGATGGCGGTGATTGACAAACGCCATCCTGAGGTCACGCTAGATCAGAAGAAGGCGGACATGATCCAGGATGCGGTGGTAGCTGCGGTGGACTCTCTTCAGGAAAGGGAGGGCCGCCTCAGTTCCACCGGGCGGGCCTGGCAGGATGCATCCTCTGGATAATCTGTGCCGGCCCGCAGTCGCGAGACTGGCTGCGGAAAACGATCGGAGGCCTCGGTCAGATTGGGGGGGGGGGGGACTTGACAGCCGTCGAGCCCAAGGAACTCCCAAAGAGACGCAAGGTCCTCGTACGGATCCCTGACACCATCCTGCAGGAGACGGTGATCACCAGACTAAAGATCCAGAGCCCCGAACTGGGGATACAACACTGGTCGGTTCTAAGCAGGAAGGCAGAGGAGAAAGGACAGACTCTGGCCTTCTCGTTCAACCAGACGTCTTACAGAGCCCTTGAAGGAACCCCCTTCAAGGCATTCTGGGGCCTGGGAAGGGTTAGCTTCCGCCCACTGGGGAAGCAACCAGGGGTTGGTGGGACTTAGGTTCCTTCAGGTCAACCTCCAACACAGTAGGGCAGCCACGGCCGGACTACTGATGGCTCTGAATAACACCGATGTGGCCCTCATCAAGGAACCGTACTCCTATAAAGGAGTGATTAAGGGACTCGGCGGAGCTGCTGGAAAGCTAATCTACAGCAGATCCAGCGAGAAACCGAGGGCCTGTATTTTTGTCAGGGAAGGGTTAGAATGTCTGCCTTTAATTAATTTCTGTTCCAGAGACCTGGCAACGATCAAAATCCGATGTGGAGGAACAGATAGGCCGAGGGATATTACTGTCGGAGCAGCCAATCTGCCAGGAGACAGCACGGGCCCTCCTTCACCCAGGGAATTGGAACAGTTGGTGGTGGGAAGCACAGCAGGTGGATGGCAGACCATCATCGGCATGGATGCGAACGCGCACCATGAGTTGTGGGAAAGCTCGGACACAACGTCTAGAGGTGAGTCACTTTTACAATTCTTTATGAAATTTAATTCAGGCATATTGAATAGAGGTAATAAACCGACCTTCGTCACAACACGGCGTGAGGAAGTTTTAGATCTAACAGTTTCCACCCAGTTTCTGGGTGACTGTGTTAAGAACTGGGCTGTGTCTGGGGAGTGAGTAGCTCAGACCACAGATACATCCGGTTTGAAATTGCCAAAGTCGAAAGACAAACGGTATGGTACCGGGACCCTCGCAAGGCGGACTGGGAAGCCTACAAGGTAGACCTAGCAGTGGAACTGCGTGGAGTTAAGAGTACCATAGACAATTTAATAGACCTCGAGATTGCGGCAGCCCAAGTGCGAGACGCAATCACCTCGGCCTATAACGCAAACTGCCCCCTGAAAATCAGGGCGTCGACCAGGAATGTCCCGTGGTGGAACGAGGACCTCAGGCAAAGGAGGACGCAGGTTCGTAAGCTGTTTAACGCGGCCAAAAGGTCGGGAGCATGGGATGAACATAGATATGCCCTAACGACCTATAACAAAAGATTGAGGGAGGCCAGGAAGGAGTCGTGGCGGAGGCACTGCGAGGAAGTGCTCGACTACACAGGATTTTGTCCAAGGGCACTCAGACCAACCTAGGCTCCCTTAGAACATCCACGGGAGGCTTTACAAGCTCGGGGGAGGAAACTATGGAAGTTTTACCTCAGACGCACTTCCCAGGCTGTAACATAATAAACCAATCACCTCCGGACTGGGAACACTCAGAAACAGAGGCGCTTAGTAGGCGGGCATCTAGAGTAGACTGGGCAGTCGCTAAAGAGGTGGTTACTTGCAGCAAAATCAGATGGGCCATTAACAGCCTCAAGCCATACAAATCCCCAGGATTTGATGGAATAATGCCGATCATGCTCCAACAGGATATAGATATACTGGCGCCGGCGCTTACTCTCGTTATGAGGGCCAGCCTGGCTCTGGGGTACATTCCGAGGGCACGGAGGCTGCCCAGGGTTGTATTCATTGCTAAACCTAGGCATCCAACAGACCAGGCAAAGTCCCTGAGGCCAATAAGTGTCATGTCCTCTTTGCTAAAAACAATGGAAAAACTGCTCGACCGGCACATTAGCATATCCACTACACTGTGGACAGTAGGCATACAGAACAGGAGTCTCAACAGAAACAGGACTGCAACAACTGGTGCTGAAACTGGAGAATACGCTGGAGAACAGGAAGTGGCGTTGGGGGCCTTCCTAGACATAGAGGGGGCTTCTGCAACACCTCATTCGGATCGGTTCTGGCAGTTGTCAGGGAGCGTGGAATAGAGGAGACCTGCTACAGGTGGATCGGTTCCATGCTCATGGACAGGGCGATGTTCACCTCACTTGCGGGAGGGACTCTGCTGGCGGAGGTCTCGGCGGGGTATCCGCAAGGGAGCGTTCTGTCTCACCGGCTCTGGTGCCTAGTCGTGGACGACCTGCTAGAGAGGCTCTTGAGAGGGGGGTACGAGGTACAGTGCTAAGCGGACGACATTGTCATCATAGTCCGAGGAAAAGTTACACAGTTAGTGTGGGAGCGCATTCAAACAGCACTGAAAGTGGTGGAAAGGTGGACGGTTGGTCAAGGGCTCGGCGTGAGCCCCGAGAAAGCAACCGTCATACCGTTTACGAGGAGGGCGAAGTGGGAGAGCCACAGAACTCCCACTCTATAAGGTAGGAACATCCCAATGGCCAGGAAGGTAAAATACCTTGGGGTCGTATCGGACTCTAAGCTAACCTGGAATGGTCACGTTGAAAAAATACTGCGTAAGGCAGTCATGACCCTAGTTGTCACTAGGCGGCTATATGGAAAAACGTGGGGACTAAGACCTAGTATGGCCCACTGGCAGTGGTCTGGTGGCCTAAGGTGACACAATCCAGTGCCAAACAAAAACTAGGCAAAATCCAGTGGATGGCTTGTTTGGGCATTACAGGGGCCATGTCTTCAACCCCAACAGTCGCCATGGCGGTGTTGCTGGATCTGTCCCCCCCTACACTTAGTTATTATGGGGGAGGCCAAGCTAGGACTATACATGCTAGCATGCAATGGTAGACTGAAGATCAACCAGGCTTCAGGGGCCACTGCAAAATTCCAAAATTCAGGAGATCGTGAAGGAGCCCATGCTTGAAATGGGAACAGACTCCGCTCTCCCGCGAATCTGCAGGGAAAGCAACTTTACAGTGGAAATACCCGACCGGGAGGCATGGCGGAAGGAGACGCCGGGCATACCACTGGAGGCGCTCGTCTGGTTCATGAACGGATCCGGTGGGGAGCGTGGAACGGGGGCATGTGTTTATTCGGAAGGACCGGTACGGCATTCTGCACTGTGTGCGGGAGAACAAGAGGAGGGGCTACACCAACAAGCGGATCCTCATAGACACAGACAGCCAGGCAGCCCTTAAGGCCCTAAGTAGCCCACGGGTATATACCTGGCTGGTCAGTGAGTACCGAGAGGAGACAAGCGACCTGGCTGGGCAGAATGAGATCACCCTCATCTGGGTGCCGGGTCACTCGGGGGTCAAAGGCAATGAAGGTCTCACGAAGAGAGGGTCAGCAGAACCATTTATAGGACCAGAATCGGTTCTGGGCGTGACAAAGAGCACGGCCAGGGGAGCCATTAAGTCCTGGGTCAGAAAAGAACACAAGGTGTACTGGGCAGACTGTCTAGGGCTCAGACATGGGAACTTAGTAATTGACGAACCCAGTTCAAAGAAAGCTGTGGAGATGCTAAATCTTAGCAGAGGACAGCTCAGAAACATAGCAGGTCTCTTGACGAGTCATGGCCGTCAAGAAACACCTGCATAAAATAGGGCGGTTCGAGGGGGACCTCGCATGCAGACTCTGCGGCGATGGGGAGGAATCAACCCAGCACATCTTGTGCGAGTGTAAAGCTCTGGATCCTAAAAGACAACTTATCTACGGTCAGTTTAGACCGGAGACAGAGCAATATATAACTTCACCCTACCAATCGCTGTGCAGACTATCTCAAGGGACAGTGATTTTGGAATGGATGGGGTAAAAAGACCATAAGGGCATGCACAATAAGCCAAAGGCTGCAGTACTATCGGGGCGGCAAAGTCGCGGACGATCCCTGAGGGAAAAATGGAAATTTTTATAGTTGTTGTTTATAGGAAGTGGGGATCTCTACGAATCGAAGTGGTTTGCATATAAATACTTTGATTTTTATCGGATAAGGACACCCCAAGGAAACACAGGACTCGATTTTAAGCGATGTAAGTATATTCATTTTAATAGTCTTTCTGCCAAGACAGCACGTCATTTAAAACAAAGTTAGTAGCTAAATGCAAACGTATATCCTTAACATGCTCGGTTGCTCGTCTAGGAAGATTGTGAATGGGCAAAAGCGATGTAGCTTCTTGATCATTCCGCGATCTACCGTTAATAAATTCTCCGACCCCGTCATTGTCAAAAGTGCCTCTGGGTGTGTACATTTCTATTGAAGGGCGTTTCCGTAGAAATTTGTATGAATATGTGAATGCCAGTACAACTTTTGACGCTATATCTGGTTACAATAACATAGGTTTTCTCAAAACACGATATACAGCGCCCATTATCCCCAAAGCATTTTATACTACTTGGCGAGCTCTGGAATGACGATAGTTGAATACACGTTCAGGAGGTGACCCCCTATCTGGAATTCCTTGGAATGGTTGTGTACCCATTTAATGCAAATGCCTTGTCACCCAGTATCATGTATGGTACCTCTGTAGAATACGGGATCCGCAAGACAGTCATCTACAGACATACAAACTGACATATACGTTACGTATGGTCAGCACATTGCAAATGAGCTGAGGAAATATGATCCGCAGACACTAGCGTATGTAAAGAAGGCCTTCTCAGACATTTTATTTGAGACAGATATGGGGAGGTATCAGAATAGGTCAATGTATCTCGCCCAGACGTCGTCTGGATTCTTAAGGCTTCCGAAATATGTGTGCAGTGGAACCCCAATCCCTCAAGAATGCATCTCCTGTGCATGCCTCCATTCAGACGAATAGGATGAAGATAGTGCACGATGTGCTAGCAGGTAGGTTGTGCATGCTCGAGTACGACACTTTTATGAGAATTAATCATGAACATTTTTTATCTTTACAATTTTATAAAAAAAATTCGCAATCCCACCAACTATTAAATCCTTCTCCTTCATATTTGACACGGTGAGGGATACGGAAGTTTTTCTTAGGAGGTTTAAGGTTGATTGTGCAGATTTCTTACGTGGTTTGATCCAAAATGTAATTTCCAAGTTCAGAGCCAATTCGATTGGTCTTAATCCATACGGCTCAGTAATTTCGTCACTAAAAAGAGTTATTAGGGACAATGACTTGTTTCTGTCTAAGGCAGACAAGGGGCATTGTGTAGTTATTCTGGATAAGAATGACAACGTTTCAAAAGTCGTGAGTTTCTTGAATGACAATGGAATCTTACCAGTAGATTTTAATCCCTTGCCTTCTTTCGTTTCAAAGTTTAAGAAGGCCCTCGATCGATTTGCACCTGTTCTGTCAGAGAACTACCAACATTTATATCCAATGAATCACATTGTTCTCCGTCTGTATGGTTTACCAAAGATACACAAAGAAGGTTGTCCCATTAGACCCGTCGTTTCGTTCGTGGGTTGTCTCACGTACAAGTTGTCTGGTTTCCTTTCGTCTTTCCTGGTGTCTAGAGTGGATTTAGGGTCCCCTTACTCGATAAAGAACTCAGTCACACTAGTAGAGAGGCTTCGAGGAGTGCCAGTAGATAGTGGTACGATCCTGGTGTCTTTCGATGTTTCCAATTAGTTTACCAGTGTCCCAGTCAATCAGACACTTCTTCTATTGAAAAATCTCTTTGCTTCGTCTTCACTCAATCGCGAAGTGCAAGGAGCGCTCAACGCCCTGGTCAAGGTATGTTTGGCACAGAATTTCTTTTCGTTTAATGACAGAATTTATGTCCAGAAGGATGGTCTTCCTATGGGTAACGCACTTTCTCCCTTATGTGCAGAGGTTTTCATGTCGTTCTTTGGGAGGGAACTTGTCTTCAATAATTTCAATCCATATAAGGACTTCATTTCGTCCTGGACACGGTATGTGGATGACGTGTTGGTGTTGTGGTCGGGTACCTTAGAGCAGCTTCACCTGTTTCTCGGTTGGTTGAACGATCTACATGTCAATATTAACTTCACAATGGAACTCGAAGAGAACATGTTTATCAGTTTTCTGGATTTGAAGTTGACAAGGAACAGACAACTCAATTGAATTTGACATATATAGAAAACCGACACAAACAGATAACCTAATCCCATACAGATTTTGCCACCATATGTCCCACAGATTGGCGTCCATAAGATATCTAATTAATAGATTGTTTCGAGTTCCACTGTCGGGGACGAATTTTAATAACGAGCTTAATGTTATAAAACAGCTAGCAATAAATAATTAATACCCTGTCGACTTAATAGACAGATTGATAAGAAAAAAGAGCCGTCAGCTCTTGAGAGAGACAAGTTCTAATCTCTCGCCAGCCCAGCCAGAGAGCCCCTCATACTTTCCTCTTACATATTGTGGCCCAATCACTGCTGCAGTCTCTCGGGTCTTACAGATAGACAATATCAAGTTCGCATACAGGTCAAGGGATACTGTTAAGAAGATTCTAGTTCATAACAAGGATTATATTCCTCAACTCAAGAAGTCGAGGTATACTGTCTCAACTGTGGGGATCCCCAATGTAACACTGTTTATATAGGAAGAACGGGAAGAGCACTGGGTACCAGGGTATCTGAACATCTTAGAAGCAGAAATAATGTCGATAACACCAGTTCCGTCTTCGATTGCCACCATAGAGATAGCGGCCACACCTTTGACAAGGAGAACGATGCTAGAATCCTTCACCCATATAGTTTTGGTATGGAACAGTTTGTCCTGGAAGAAATGTAGATCTACAAGTACATAAATGGCTCCAATAATAATGTTCTTAATGTTTCAAACACCAGCAATATGAACTTTCCTTCCATTTACAGAAATCTCATTGAATAAACTCTCAATGTAGTGCTCTAGCTCCACATAATCAAGTGCTTCTTTTGGTACCAAGTTGAAGAATAACCTTCTTTTCACATATAGAAAAATCCTGAGTGAATAGACTTCCATTTGCAGAAACCTGACTGGAACTTTCAATGGTAGTGCTTCAAATGACGTATGATCGATTCCGGCCATAGAGCAAAGATCGGCTGTTTTCTTTGGTTCTCTCTCCGCGCCGTTGACATCTCTCCGCCGCCCGTGGTTCGTATTTCACTTCTGGATGTCATGTCACCTGTCACTTGTCACATTCGGTTTGCATTTCTTGAGTTGATCCATGTGACACCATTTTGTTCGTTTGTTAAGAAATTCGACTAAAAAACAAGCGTCTTTTCCATTCATCCTCTGGTTTTCTTCAAGTCTTGTGATGTTCCTGCTTTCCTGGTTTTTGCAGTTTCTGTTTGGTATACTGAGGACAATAGATGAAAAGCCAAACCTTGGCAACTTCTCACAGCATCTTTCTGTAATTGAAACAGGAATTTTGTAAGTATTAGCCCAGATGTGACATCCATGTCCGTCTTTTCTTTTCTTTTCGTTCTGAATTTAACATGTTCAGATGTTCTCGGGGAGTTCTGTTCGGCTGTGCAGCCTGCTTTGCTTTTTATGTTTATGCTTGTCTGTAGCTTTTTATGTAATTTGACTAGTTTAAAATTAACTTATTGCTTGTGACTCCATGAGAGTGTTGTTCATGTTTGTGGGACCCCAATCCCGTTTTTAAGTTTAAATCTTAATTTGTACATTTTTATAGAGACTTTTATAGATGTGTTTTATAACTCCTGACACTAATGTCAGTTTAAATATTGCATGACTGTTAGGACTGAACTGCATATGACGTTTGCCTTTGTTGTACTTTGTATTCTTTCTGTAGTTGCAGTGTTAGTCACCCGCACGGTAGACCTACCAGAAACATAGTTTCTGACAACCACCTTTTTACATTCTAGGTCTAAACCCCTGAAGATGACACCTTAATGTGTTGAAACGCGTAGGGTTTTTGAGAATAAATCAGTCTGTCTGGAAGTATAAAGCCTTTAATTTTCCTTTAACCATCAATCTACTTTATTGCAATTAAATTGAGAGGAAAAAAATATATGTAACTACAGTGGACACAAACTACAAGTAACCATCAAGTTGGCCTGGAGATGTAGCTGAACTTATTTAGGATTTCATCTGTTTTATAAATAAATACCTAAAAGCAATTTTTACTGTAATTATTAACTTACCTTCATGTATTCCTTAAGGGACTTAATTACCGAATCACAAACTTTTGGAATTATTCCTCATATTGTACACTTTGACACTCTGAATAGATACTGCAAGCTTGTGTATGAATCTCCAGTTGTAAAAAATCTCAGTGTGATGGCCAGCCTTTGTTTCACAGTTATTGCTTCCCTCATGTTAATGTAACATTTTTCGACTTTTGGACCAATCATTGATGCTATTGAAACAAAATATTTATATTAATCTGATGAATAAATAAAATTTTATATAAAGGATTACTAAAATTCAATTTGGCTGCTTAGTCGAGGGCATGAGCTTTAATGTAAATTGAACAAAGGGCATGGGCTTTTGCACTCACAATTGGTATGGTGTTAGATGTACAAATAAAAATCAAAAATACGGTTAAATTTGTTTATTAAAAATGTTGAATTTATATAATGCAAATAAGAGAATTTATTAGGAAAATACTGAAGTTATATAAAACAGATGGACCATGTGTTTCGAGATGGGTTGTAGCAGTTTAAATGCAATTACATATGTTTAAAGACTGATGACAGATAAGTAAGGTACTTAACTTTGATCCTGTTGGCAAAGTTCCATTAATTAACCGTATCAGAGAAGGGGTTATTCGGGGCCATTTAAACCTCTCAGCTAATTATTGGGCGACTCGAGGCTGCCTAAACCGTTAAAAAAATTGATGGGACCTCTACTTGGCCTGGTCTTGAAAATCTGCTTGACTGCGTTGAGGAGCTCTTTAAAGTTTCTTAATAGATAGTGGTTGCAGTGTGTGGTGGATCTTACAACGCCAAATGTTCTCTACTTCATGTTGTAGAAGTCATGCATTAGAAGAAAAAACGGTACCAAAGAACAGTCCAAAGAACGATCAAAAGAACGGGATGGCTGTAATAATTTATTCGTATAAACATGTGTTGAGTACGAGGTCATTCACATGTGGCAGCTGGTAGCATGTTCATGTTAAATACAAAACTTATCTGCATGTTAATTGTGAAAAGAAAAGGTAATTGTTTATTAATATTGAATTATACGAGAACATTTCTACAAGCCACCATGAAATCAAGACAGCAACTAGGTATTGAACAAAGCAGTTGATGAAAGCAAATTCATTATAAGATAAGCCAGCGTTACATTTTCATCTTACCTCATAATGGCGTGCTGCCTTCTTATTACTTATCTGGATGTTATCGACATATTTCTCTTTATTTAAAAGCTTGTTAAGAAGATAGCGTTTTAAGTCGTTGCATGACTTTATAAAGGTTTTCTTATCTGACAACTAAATCTGAACTACCAAGTGTCAATTATTCCTACGAAAGCAGGACCGGTATCAGAGAATGTGTGGTTCTCCACGGGCAAGGATCTGAACAAGTTGCAAAGCAGCAACTCTCACTGACTAACAAAATGGCGTGATCATTGACTACGGTCCTGGTAATTCCGTTAATGATTGTGACGTCATTATGTTGGCAACGTTCCTTGGCTGAATGAATATTGCAAGATGTATTTATAAACCTTATAGTATGGGAAAGGTTGTAAAACGTGTAACATGTTACACATCCCGAAGACCGGGGCAAAAAAAAAGATTTTTTTTACAAATGCCACAGAAGAGAACATCAAAGTTGGAAACAAATGTGAGATGTTCTTCTCTCAACAAGAGGGTGACCAAAGATGAAATGTGGATCAAGGAAAGAGAACGCTGCCTGAAAGTAAAATGAAAGATCAAAAACATAACTGCTCTGCAAGTTACTGAAAGTTAATTTTTTTCTTAAAAATCGACAATAAAATTTGAACTCGACAACACCTGCAACTGCTCCCCAAATGGAAGTGTAAATGCAAAAAGTATTAAAATTGTTTAAAAATTTAATTATTTAAGAGCTTGAAGTTATTCAAAAGCTACCAATCTGAATGGTGAGCTAGAACAAAGAAGAATTGAATAATAAAAAAGGAGTCTGAAGGACAACACTTTAATAAATAAAATAAAAAATAGATTACTAAATTCTGAAAAACCATCTCAAAGAACACAACTGGACATGACACAAACGAAAAGTCAGCAAGCTCGTTTGACCAATCTCCGTGGCAACAACTGAACACGCAAAAGCGACAGGGCTTACTCTACCAGTCCGTGCCTTCCTGGACAGTGCAGAGCCCGCTGAGTTATCAACACAGGTACACCAATCTATATAAAATGAAAATTTGAAGTTAATTTGTAAAAATGGAAAAAAATATTTGAAGGTTAGTTAATTATTGAAAAGATTAAAGAAAAAACTACTATAAAAATGAAATTTAATTAATAATGAAAATTATTGAAAGGAAAAAGGATAACATGGACTGAAATTTATAAATAGTGAAAAAGGTTTAGAGAAAAATTGTATTACTGAATTTAATTAACAAATAGAATGAATGAAAATTAAAAACAAATAAATGGTTGTAGGGTCACTTTGCGGCGTACGATCCCTGGGCACCCCACGGATCCTTACTTTATATATTTTCGGGGTTGTGGAGCTCAGAGATACGCTTTTAACCCTTAAGGTGCCGGCGTGTGCACACTCCTCTAGGATGAGCTGCAACGTAAAAAAATAACAAAAAAAAAGCAAAATTGCGTCGCCGTGGCCCATACTGTGAAGAGGCTCCAGCCCTCCACAAGCATGGAGTTTTGCTTGCCTAGGAAGCTCCCGCCCGATTTTGCGAAAGGCCTGCACGGTGCTAACCAACACCCCTGTACACACCTCAAACAAAACCAAGTATGCGAGTACTCTGCTGTTGTGAGTGTGCGATTTTCATTTAGTTCTTATTTAAACAATCTCTGTTTTTCAGACTGATCAAAATTATTATATAAAAAAAAACTGAAGTGAGATAAATTAATATCGAAAAAATTTAAAATCACATACTACCAACAGAAGAATAATGTAGACATAGAGAGACAAAAAAGGGCGCCAGTGAAGGCTGAAGCTTTACAATATAATAATGAAAGTTGGTAATATGGTCCAACGCTTTGTGACCACCTGTTGTTGTTTTGCTGACATGACATATTTACCATTATTTATTCCTTAATTGGTTAATAATTCTAATAATTTAAATGTTAAAAGTTGGTAGCAAGGAAATTACATTCATTCGCTATGAAAATAGAATTAAATAATTGATGTATATATGAAAACAAATTATGTACCAAATTTACTAGTAGATTTTAATTGCTACTGGTCGAAAATGAAAAATAGATTTTATTGTGTTGAAGAGCCTATTAAATGGAATTGAATGCAAATTTATAAACATTTCAGAACCAAACACACATATTCCTCAGTAAGCAGATCAATGAAAGAATATATATATATATATATATATATATATATATATATATATATATATATATATATATATATATATATATATATATACATATATATAAAACAAATAATGATACCAATTTAATTATAGGAACTATGTCTATATTTGTGGGTGTATACTAAGCGATGTGCATGGTTTAACCCTTAATTTTGTTGCTGGTATTGTTGGTCATAAACCTTTCCTTACCTCTCGTCTGTCTAATACAACAGTTTGATATTTTTAAAACACCATCTAGCACAGTCAACATCATTTCTAATTATTTCTTCGTTTCTAATAATAGCGCTGTCATGTCATCTGCGTAACATCCAATGGAACCGCTGTCTATTTGTTTTGTGATTTATATATAGTTATTTTATTTTTGGAAAAACAAAGTTGAAGCCGTGAGCAAATGCTAATTTATATAATAATAAAGCGTGCGTTTTAGTGAATTTTCTTAAAAAAAAAATCACTAATGAGAAGATCCCGACTTTGGAATTTTAGAAAAAATATTTTCAAATGAGCGCTAATTAGGCCCCCGAGAACACATATCCGGGTTCAGTTTATATATATATATATATATATATATATATATATATATATATATATATATATATATATATATATATATATATATATATATATATATATATATATATATATATATATATATATATATATATATATATATATATATATATATATATATATATATATATATATATATATATATATCTATATATAAGGGATAGTCCCATGCCGTTTTGAGGCATGTATCGGTCACTTCCGCGGCACTTGGTCAGTTCAAGCTCTGTTATGGAATTATTTTCATGGGAATCGTTGATTTCCAGGACGTCCTGGAAAATTTTAGAAATACTATGGCGCGGTCATTTCTGAGACTGGCTTGGGAATATGCTATTGATCATTAGAAGGTCAATTCCAAGACAAAAAATATTTAGTAATGGCAGCAAGGCTGATGATTGTCTATTACCGAGAGCTGTCATTTCCCAGACGAATGAAGTATTCAAGACCGCAAGTGGATTTATCATGATATCTTTCACACAAAAACGCCTTAGCAGCTGATCTAATAGGAACTGTGACGCACGCGCTAGTGATGCAAAAGTACATCCAGCTAGTGATGGCCGTTAACGTTATTTCATAATAACCGTTGAAAATAACAGCTTCAGTTATTTATCTGTTATTTTGAACTGGAATGAGTTGAAGCAAGAAAAATAACAAAACTATTGCAGGCTATTCATTACACACTTTTAAAACTGATTTTTTAAAATTGTACCGTACCATGCAATAAATAGCAAGTTCAGCAGAATGTACATATAAAATGTATTTACCGTTAGAACCTACACTACCTATACATTATATTATAGGTTAAGAAAGCACAATAATATAATACAGTAGTTGTATAGAAGTTATATTCATTCTCTTTAAAGTTTATAACAACCCATATTATTCATTACCTTACTATTTTCAACCGTACTACTTTACTACCATTCTAGGTAGGTATAACCTTGTATTCTATTGTTATTGTTACTGCAAAATGTACAATTTTATTTTTCTGACCTAGTGAACTAGGGATATATGTCTTATGTCCTATGTTTACTAAACTTAATATTGCAAAATGCAAGGTTATTTTATTTCATCCTGATTTTCATATAGGCATTTTCGCTGGTGAATTTATCATGATGAATCCACTTGTGGTCTTGAACACTTCATTCGACTGAGAAATGGCAGCTCTTGGTATTTAGCGAGTTCACCAGGCGCCTACAGCTATCAGCAGTTACATGGTTATGTCAAAAAATGTTGACGAATGTCAACATTTTGTCAACAATTTTTGACATAAGAATGCAGCTGCTGACAACGTTGGCGCCTGGTGAACTCGCCCAACGATTAATCTGCTTACTTCCTTGAGTCTTAATCTAACTCTGAGACTAATCAAGAATCCTGGTAATTTTTTGTGAGGTTAATACGTTCAAACTTAAAAAACTTGATTTGAGTTTTATTGTTTATATTATGAGTTAGGTATTAACGTAAACACATAATTAATGATTTAAAATTCACACTTTTCTATTTTCATATTATATAGTTTCTGGTGCTAGTTGCATCGTGCTATTAAATTGGCGCCTCAGGCAGATCTATATATTTTGCAACATTACCAATAAATAATATGCAAAAGGATGCTTAGAAAAATGAAAATGCACAATTAAAATAATTTGTGATTGGGGGGTAAAATTCGTATTGTGAACATCTAGCTAACAAATACGATATAGAATAAGAAATCAGAAATAATTTTTCCGCCAAAAGTAGTTCAAGAAAGTCGCGAATAAAGTGACGAATATTCTGAAGTAAATAGCGACATTAGTTTCATGACAAATGTAAAATATAGCGAGTCAACAGGATAATAATTGGAACGCGGTAATAATTATTTAATAAAAGTATGACCAAATCATTCGGGTTATTCAGCCACATTTTTTTTACATCTTTCCGTTCTAATTGTTGGCTATATAGGTCATATGCATGACATAGTGTAGTCATTAATTATGGGTAATATGTGCTAAAGAAAAAGTAAGTCTATGATCAATGCTCGGAAGTACAAACACGACATGAAAACAAACCCATTCTCAATAAAATACGATTTACTGCAAATCAATTATTTATCTATCATCTGACTAATGAAGACATACAAAAACTTTCATCTTAATTTTTGTCTTTTGAAAGCATCAAAATAAAATAACTTCTTTGACACTTGTGATAAATTATAATGTAGATCATGCCATTAGCGCGGGCAAAATGTTCAAGTCCCAATAAAGATGACCGTAAGTGAAAATATTCATGAATCTTGAACAATATTATTCGTTGCAGTCTAAAACGCTTAATTGCCAACAGCTGTTTTATCGCCATTAGAGAGTAAAGAATGTGAAGAATGTCAAATGTAAAAACGGATTTATCTCTGGTCTAATATAATAACTTTTACAATTTTCCACAGGTTGCGAGAAGATATCACGTTTTTCTTTTTCACTTTCGTGGTAATGGAGAATTAGAAACTAAAATTTAAAATTTTCATATAACTATATTAAGCTTTCTGAATTTTCCCGCATCATAAAATGATTTCTGAGTGTCTAAGCGGCCTAGTGGTTAGTGTGTTGGACTTGCTAACCCGAAGATCCCTGGTTTGATTCCCTACAGGGCCATAAACTTGCATTTTTAGCTTAAATGTTTGCCGAGTTCACCAGATGCCAACAGTTGAACAGTTGTGTCATCGTATGCGTACACCAGTCCCACTATGTTTCTATTGGAACTCAACTGTTACCGGTTTGTAAAAACCGAATGACAGATAAACGTCACAAAATAATGCTTGAAGTCAGCAATACGTGCATTAGGATCCAACCGCTGAAATGTATTGGTAGTCAGCAGATAAGCGCTTAAACTCAGCTGTTATCGCCTGGCAAGCTCAAAGGGCAGTTCACCAGGCCCGATTGTTGCCAGGAGCTGCATTGTTATGTCAAAAAGAATTGACAAAACGTTGACATTTGTCAACATTTTTTGGCATCACAATGCAGCTGCTGGCAGCAGCCGGCACCTGGTAAACTTTTTCTTGTCTTTTTAAATGAAATCAAACTGTCAGCATTCATCAATATCATCTCAACCTAGCTTTATTTCCATATTCTCTTTTTTGCAACAGAAAGTGTGTTAAACGCGTTAATATTAATAAAAGCAGATAACGAAGTCGCAAATTTCTGAGGCAGGGCCTCGGTAGTGCAGTGGTAAGAACGTGTGTCTCTGAACCGAAGGGTATTGAGTTCGATTCCCAGGGTTCCTATTACACTTTTTCAGTACGTACTGTAAAATTAACATCTACTGAGGTTGTGGCATTGTGTTTAAACAGGTTAAATGTCTGCACGTTCCGCCCTTCGGATCGTCGATCCCGTGTCCATGCGATGTTGGGCACGTTAAAGATCCCTACCCTCCTTACAGAAAGGCAGAAGTTCAGCAAAATTTAAAGGATAGTGATGTGAAACTGCTCTCTGGTGTCGGAAATTGGCCATAGTCACGGAAATAGACCGACGTTAAAGTCCAAAAAAAAATTTGTGATTTCTGTATTATTAAAGCTTGAAACGATATTCCGAAAATTAAATGTATGTATATTCTAATTTTCTAAATGCTTTGCAAAACGAAACTTGAGATTCGAATGGGTTGGGAAATGAGCATGGAATAAGTGTATATTAGTATATGTATGTATGTATATTATATGTATATACATACATATATATGTAGACATATATGTATGTATATACATATATGTATATTATATGTATATACATACATATATATGTAGACATATATGTATGTATATACATACATATATGTAGAGATATTACCCGCGGATACACAGTTATACGAATAAGTGACAACCGTGTAAGATGACCATTTGGACACGTTCAGCAGAACAAAACGGTTACTGTTTGCGTTAGCCAACACTTGGGAGTATTTTTCTGTTCTCGTGAACGATTTATTGTTGTTTATGTCAACTCTAACGATGAACAACAGTTATGTTGTTTTTCGGTGTTTTGATTGTAGGTAGACCTTTAAGAAAAAGAAAAGGCTTTCCTGCTTTTAGTTTAGGATTGTGTGCTATGTTGTGTAGTGTACTAGTAAATTATTATTAAGAATAGTACCAGAGGAATACTACTTCCTAGTGGGATTTTCCTTCCCCTCCTTTATGCCTACAACCACCCTCAATGCATAAACCACATTAAATATCAACCCCTAAGAAAGCTACGTGACCTGCGTAGAATGCGGGGTAGACAGGGTTTAAAGAAGGTATGGCTGCAATATATAAAAAAATACTTTTATAGGTCTGACTAAGCTTTTTTCTTGAATTTTCCGTTTATATTTCCTTTTTTTATTCCTCGCACAGTACCCCTATTCACTCCTGGTCCTGTAACTTTCTTGGGGGTTGTTTGCACGAACTTTTTCTTGCGGCTTGTGCATCCAGGGTGGGTTCTAAGCATGTTTATAAAAAAGAATTTCTAAGAACCCTCCAGGGGGTAAACTGATAATTTACTGGAATATAAACATTACTTTGTACCAATCATTGTTCCTTTCTATGCCAACAACCACTTCAAATAACATTTTAGCACATCCAAGCAATCATGTGAATAAGTGTTGTTTGCAGTTATTATTTTGCTGAATTTAATTATAGCTTGTAGATTTGTGAAACATTGTAAATTGTTTTTAGGTGTTATTGGAGGAAGTTATATGAATCCTGGTGGTCACATTTCACGTAGTAAAAAGCTTCTGTCAATATAGGCCTATTTTTAAGTTTCCCAGTTAAATTATAACATAAACTTATAATCACATATACCTATAATTTTACAACCATGTGCTAGAGATAGAAAAAAGATCACTTCAAATTACAAGTAGCTACCGCACGTATGACATATTTCTGAAAATTGTACCTATTAATAAATAAACACAGTGCAGTATTACTTAGCTTGTAAAGTGGCATGAACTTCTTCAGTTTCGACTATATTGTATAACAGTCCGTTGTATACATAATAGATCCCTTTTAAACAGTTTGCCATTTCCTACAAAATACCACGCAGCAGACTAATTATTGTTCCTTATTCCTTATGCTGTGACAATACGTTGAACCGAATAAATACTTGTGATCTGCGTTGGAAAAATAGCGACCGTTAGCCTACAACGACCATCTCGCGACAGTAAAAAACCGGTTGCAATGATCATACGCAACTGTTTACAATGGGCGACTTCAATACTGACGCCTGGTGAACTCGCACCTTATCAATGCCACTATTACTACTACTTACTATTGCGTGATGTATCACGATTACGGTCATCATAGAGAAAATGTTAGATTGTGCAATATACAAACAAGCATCGTATTGACGTATAGTTTAAATACCCTATATTATACTTTTTTATATCTCTTTAACATGTTTAGATTTCAGAAACAATTTTGCATTTGTATATATTGTAGTCTGCGTGCACAGGCAGATCGTATATGTGAACCTATTGGTTCTTGGTGAGACTTACAGAATAAAAGGAAGGAAATAGCTGTAAACCGCGAAGAAACACTATCCGTGTTAAAGTAGGCCCTCGTGGAAACGAGGGGAATAATTAAGTCTACACTTCATACTTGGATGAACATTATTTACAAACTTTTATTTGGAGTTTTTCATTTGAATACACAAAAACGTTCCCTGGCATTTTCTACTACAATTATATTTTATCTACCTAGCCAAAGTGACCAACAACTAGCATCAAAAATAACTAATTGTTATTGATTTTGTGACAGTGACATATATATACGCAACTTTGACTAACAACGGAGATGCAAACAGAGTTTTTCATTCTGCATTGCTACCAACATATAAAACATGTTCCATATTTTCAGTCACAACACTGTTGTCACGTCTACTTTCAGTGTGAGATTGCCGAACTTTACATCGCCCTCTAAACTAATATAAAACCTAAGAATGGCCACTCTATGAAAACATTGTACCTACTAAAATTTATTCCAAACTAATCTCAATCGTCACCTTAAAGAACATCATGCGTTAAGCACTGAGATTATTGCTTACGATATAAATGTTAAGTCGTTCAATTGATTAGAACAGTGTAATATTTAATTTGAATTGCATGCTGATTTAGTAGGTACGACATTTTAAAGATGATCATAATTTCCTGGTGGAACAAGGGGAATATTATTCTATAAAAGTTAAAAGCATAAGTAAAAGTAGGTAGAGACATAGAAAATATAATACAGGCAGAAATATATTTTGTCGTATTAAAAGTTATTTTTATCAAGGTGACAGTTATGAGTTACTCAAATTTGACGCCTTTCAGGGCACACATAGATAAATAGTCACATCATCAGCCCCTTTGCAAGTTATGAAAAAAATTATGAATTTGACGAGAATTACGATTTGATTCAACTGAATTTATTTCAATTCGTTTTAATTTAACTCATCTTACCAACCTATTTGCAACCCAAAAAATGAACGAATTTCGCACTATGTGTTAGTGTGTATATTTATAGGTAAGGTGTTGGGTATAGTTGTTTTGAATAAATGCAGAAAACTCTTTATAAGAAATAAATTGGTTTCATCAAGGCAAATTTGTGGAGCAGTATTTTTTTTCAAACTTGACGCCATTCAAGAGACGCATGTATGAATAGTTATATATGGCAACCTCCGATTTTAATGCTACGATTAGTCCCTCCCGAGAGTGGAGTGTAGTAAATAGTAAGGTATAAGGTAGTTTTTTTGTTGCTTTTGTTTTCGCCATTCTAGTTTCAAATTTGCAAATTGCTGCTAAAAAGCCGAAAAGGTTGTCATCTTAGACAGATTTTTTCGGTTATTTTCTTTCACTTGTATGGTGACAAAGAAGCTTCGCAAAGCAACTCAATTTTTGGAGGTTAAATGATATTCGTGACACGTGATGTTGGAATACGCGCCATTAGTTGTGACGTCAGACAACAGCGCGAGGAGCTGTTGTCCTGGTTACTCAATCTAAACAATCATGATTTTATCTGGGCCAAATTATTCTTTCTGCTTTTCTTCAAATTATCAATGAATGTGTACAGATGCTTATAAAATAGACTTGCAATACATCATTTTAGTCTAGGGTCACGTTTATCCTTCGCTACTTGCTCTATTGTTCTTCATTAGTTTATATTATTTTGCATTACAGATGGCTGTGGAAGTTTAATTTTATGTTGGTCACCCTACTGTTACATTTGTGTTAAGGATTTTTCAATCAAGTAAAGCTTTTAACTTCTGACATCTCCTATAACTATACTTGGACCTGTTATGTCGGTCTAATGCCACTTAACTGATGTCGCTTTAATACAGGAGGAGAGTATAAACAATGAAGTATGCGCATATGCCTCGCACTTTCTGTAATATGACGTGGAGAGTGACCCCATAGAAGGCCAACTGCACTCACAACAAGGTTATTCGCAATAAAACATTTCTATAGGTCGATAAAGCAGTTGAAATTACATTCCACTTCTTCGCGTATAATATCTTTTTTAGGTAATATAGAATACAGCACTAAACTCAATGACCACTTTTTTTTATATTACATAATATAGGCACCATACAGAGTAAATTAGTAAAATAACTAATTTGTTAAAAAATTAAAGTTGTGACGAAACGTCAAACTTCACTTTACGCAAATAATAATTTATTATGTTGCACTGGACTCTCCACACGACATCATGCGAGAGATAGTTTACAAAATAGGTAGCCGAAATGGGCGAGTTCACCAGGCTCCAGTAGCTGCCAGCAGCTCTATTGTTCTGTCAAAAAAATTGCGTTCATCAGATCCTAACGTTGTGACAACGTTAGCTAACGGCTTCTATTAATGTTAAGTCGGCTGAACGCCTGCGCTGACACCTAACGTGTTGGCTAACGGTAGCCATTTTTTCCAACGCAGATCACAAATGTTTATTGGGTTCAACTTATTTTCACAGCATAAGAAACAATCGTCATTATTAAGGCATAAATCGGAAATGGCACAGGTTTTAAAAGGGGTCTATTATGAATACGACGCTTTGTTATACAATATAAGTCGAAATTGAAGAAGTTCATAAGACTTTACAAACTAGGTAATACTGGTGTGTGTTTATTTATTAATAAAATTTTCAGAAATATGTCATACGTGGTAGCTACTTGCAATTTAAAGTGATTTAGATTTATTCTATCTCTAGCACAGGGTTGTAAAATTATAGGTAGATGTGATTATAATTTTATTTTTTAATTTAACTGGGAAGTAAAAAGCTTATAAGTACACTTGGAGAACCCAAATCACCACAACACATTTTAAAAAGCCTGACGATCGTTTCACTAACCAAGTTAGCGTCATCAGAGGATGAAACATTCTGGTTTCATCCTCTGATGACGCTAACTTGGTTAGTGAAACGATCATCAGGCTTTTTAAAATGTGTTGTGGTGATTTGGGTTCTCCAAGTGTACTTATCAGTGCTCATCACAGGTTCCAATCTTCACTTAGTGAAGTAAAAAGCTTTTTTAAATTCAGCAAAATTAGTTCTCATAACTTCAAACAACACTTCATTTTGTTTCCTTCGATATGCTAAACTGTTCTCTGAAGAGTGTGAAATGGTTGTTGGTATTCAAAGTAATGTTTATATTCCAGTAAAATGTCAGTTTACCTCCCGGAGGATTTTTAGAATTTTTTTTGCAGAAACATGCTCAGAACACACCCTGAATGCACAAACCACAAGAAAATTTTCGTGCAAACACACCCCAAGAAGGTCACGGGACCAGGAGTAAATATAGGTACTGTGCGGGGAAGATAAAATGGAAATATGAGCGAAAAATGAAACAAAATAGCTTAGTCGGGCCTATAAAATCTGACCTTTTCAAATTTGGAAGCCATACCTCCTTCAAACCCTGTCTACCCCTCCTTCGCCGCAAGTCTCGTAGTTTTCTTGGGGGTTAATATTTCATATGTTTTATGCATCGAGGGTGGTTGTAGGCATGCATGAGGGAAAGAAAATCCCACTAGAAAGTAGTATTCCTCTTGTACTATTCTTAATAATAATTTATCAGTACACCACAACCATAGTATACAATCTGAAACTGAAAGCAGGAGACGCGTTTTTTTTTTCTTAGAGGTGTACCTACAATCCTAAACACCGAATAAGGACATAACTTTTGTGCATCGTTACAGTTGACATAAACAGCAACAGATCGTTTACCAGAACAAAAAAATACTCCCAAGTTTTGGCTAACTCAAACAATAACCGTTTTGTTCTGGTGAAGGCGGCCACTGTTAACAAATGTCAACATTTTGCTAACATTTTTTGACATAACAATGGAGGTGCTGGCAGCTACTGACGATTGGTGCACACCAATTATCATATTTCTAGTTATTTTTATCATGGTTACTAGATACTACATTACCACAGTATAAGAAATCTTATCATGTGACATTGGGCGAGTCCACCAGGCGCCAGCAGCTGCTGATGAACTCGCTTATTACTTCCCTCCTAAAGGTGGAGGCAGTTAAATGTAAACAAGCTTGTAAAATGAGGGATATGTAGCTGGTCAGTAGGTCAGAAAAGTTAAATGACACATTTTGCAGTAATAATAGAATGCAAAGATATACAATGGGTGAGGTCAGTAGGCACCAGCATCTGTATTGTTATGTCAAAAAATGTTGACAAAAGTCAACCTTTTTGGCATAATATTGCCGCGCTGACGCCTAGTGAAGTCGGCCAATGATATAGTAATGTCGAAAATAGCAAGGTAATGAATAATATGAGTTATAAACAATGTAAACATTAAATGAATGAATTTAACGTATATACAACTAACTCATCCAACATTTAATAACAAACAAAAATTCTTTAAAAATTACTGACCGATACTCATGGCATATAAAACAGCGGTCCTTATACAAAATGCAAATGTCTAAAAAACATGGACACCTCATTTTTTAAAGACTTGTATATTTTAAAGACTAGTCTTTGGACTAGTAGTAAACAAAGAACCTCGATGGTTCAGAGGTAAGAACGTGTGCCTTTGAACCGAAGGGTACCGGGTTCGATCCCGGGGTACTCCTTTCACTTTTTCAGTACAAACTGTAAAATTAACATCAACCGAGGTTCTGGCATTGTATTTGAGCAAGTTGAATGTCTGCACGTTCCGCCCTTCAGAGGGGACGTAAAGCCGTCGGTCCCGTGTCCATGCGATGTTGGGCACGTTAAAGATCCCTGCCATCCTTACAGAAAGACAGGGGTTCGGCAAAATTTCCAGGATAGTGAGGTGAAACTGCTCCCTGGCGTCGGTGATTGGCCATAGTCGCGGAAATAGGCCGACGTTGAAGAAACAAAACACACACAGACACATAGTAGTAAACAACACAAATTAAAACTATATAGGCTTACGCATGTTAAAAATGATCCGGCAGGATTGACATCTTAGAATTATTGTCCAAAAAAAAAATAATAGAAAATGACTTTACCAATATTAGTATCCGTTGGTTAACACTATTTTTACTTACTAAATCGCTTATTCAAACAAAATTTAACAAGAAATAAATAATGTTTATAAATTTGTAGGCTAACTAAAATTACAATCATTATGGAAGTGGCGAATTAAAATTGACGAATTTTCAAATGTCACTTGAGTTTTGGGACACTTGTGTTATGTTACCATTACCGGTATGTATAGCACTCAAAAATGTTAATTAATACTGCAGCTTACAGATAAAAAATGGCTTGAATATATATAACCCATTTTCTAGTTGTAAAAGAAACATAAAACTTTTACAAGCCTCAACCTTAAAGTCTTTTATCGTATAAACGAAGCAATTTTAAAGATAATAGGTCATCGTACCTCAATCGACATTTTAACCATAGAAAACCTCTAGTATGACGTTGTATATGGTTTATCTGGACACCTGTATATTGTGTATAGTAAATTCCATTCAAAATAAAAGACAAAGTTCAAATTTCCAAAATGTGTGTAATTATAATATGATATGGTCTACACATATGTACTTTAGGGACTGTCTATTTTTCATTGTAATAACACAACAAAAATGCTTAGTCATTGCAGTCGATCATATTATAATATGTAAATATGTATATTCATGTACCTATGTCATATAATATACGTTATTCGTTTCAGTAATATTGTATCTTATATAAGATAGAGCTAATTACCTAATATTTTAATATTTGGCATCTGAAAATGCATTCATAATGTGTTATCGATAATAATAACATAACCTATTACGAGCCATTTAAAGTAGGTAGTCCCTGAAGTGAACGCAAAGCACATGTTTTGTATGTATACGTATGTATATACATTAGAGATGTCCTGGAAGTAACCGATATGTTCTAATTGTAAGATAATTAATTAACGTGATTATACATAGTAAAACTATATGGATGTATATCATTGTACATGCTTTTTAATCAGATGTATACATTTAAAACAACATTATTTTTAATGTCCCTGAAAGCCACACTACATATACATATATATATATATATATATATATATATATATATATATATATATATATATATATATATATATATATATATATATATATATATATATATATACATATATATTGTAATATCCCCAAAGCTAATTGAATTTTTACACACAAAACAACAAAACAAAAGGCAACGATACAACTAAAATGGCAACATAGCATGATATTGTGTAATACCTAATTGAAACAAATTTTATTTCAAGGAAATGCATCTTAGTCTGGTTTGCAATGTTAAATTTTATTCCATTAAATCCCTGACTACATTAAATTACTACAGGTGACCTGAAATGTATTCACTTACCTTACTTTAAAGGCCTCTACATTTGCTTACTAAGAATGAATAATTTTCTGGGTTACCAGGATGGCTACCAGGATGGATTAAGGCGTGAAAATCTAGGGTTAGCACCAGGTTGTGTTTGTTCAGACTATGGGTTGGAACATTGTGAGAGAAACGCTATAATTCGCAAACATTTAATTTATTTAACAAAGTTTCCCATTGGACCAATACAGTGAAACGGACATGAAAGCACAGACATCTAGGCGCCCTATTGCTACGAGAAATCACACGGATAGGCCTAATATTACACATATGGGGAATGCACTCGCATAAAAATTTGGATCGCTTGGAGGGGTGATGACCTGGTGTGGATCAAGGTCTCCGATGTCACTCTCAGTTCCCACAGTGGTGTAGAATTAAGGATTGGTATTTTTATTTCATTATTCATTATTTAGATTTTACTGGTTTCATCGTTCAAATTTCAGTTTTGCTTTGTCTTTGCTTTATTACCGTGGGACTGATTGAGCAACACCGCAGAACAGGACACCACACCTGGGCATATACTTGAGGCTAACCGACTCCTCCCTCTACGTCTCTCATGTGGCCATTGGTCACTAGGAAATGACGCACTGCGCATTTGGGTTGCCCTTTCAACTTCCATGGTGCCACAGTTAAGATTTTTCGCGAGCCCTTTCTTGGGCTACAGCCTCACTGGAGGTCTTAGATTTTCGGAGGTTTGGCAGGCCAAGAAGTAGAAAGTTCACCCAAATACCGCTTGAAAAGTATTCTGTTTTGGACCTGTAGGCTCTAGGAGGCGCAAGGGGAAGGTATCGTTGTAATTCAGGCCAGATCACTGTTGACTGACTAAGCGGAGACGATAACAAACCTACTACTACCTCGCCCAATATTTTGACGTGTATCGCAAGCCTTTCAACTAATTACTGACCTTCAGGTTGCCCTCTCGTTTCAGTCATGCAAAATTGTGATAAATCGCGAAGTCCTTCCTAGACTATGCCTCACTGGAGGTCTTAAATGTTCGGATAGTGGCACTTCGTGCAACAAGGCTTCACCTGAATGTCATTCTAGACACAAGAAGAATAATTACACAACTTTGTCAAAACATAGGGGGAAGTACTTCATTTATTCTATATCCCTTTGCTTTATTTTCCGAACCGTCCAGTGCACACCACATATTCTCAATTTCAAGTTTTAGTTTAATACAAAAGGGGAACCAGGATGTCTGTTTCAGGTACAAAACAATTTCATCAGGTAACATACAAAATAATGAGATTCCTAACTTCAGGTTTTAGTTTCAAAGTGCATTAAAAGTGTGCCACATGTTTTCGACTTCAAGTTTCAGTTTCAATATTACACAGAGATGGAATGACATACCTTCAGATGTAAGTTTCGGGTTTAAAATTACCTCATGTAGAGCTAAATATTGCTGGTTTCCCGATTCAGGTTCAAAATTGTATTATGTAAGACTAGATACTGTTGATTTCAAATTTCAGATTCAAATTATCTTATATAGAGCTACGGACCTCTCGTTTTCAAGTTTCAGATTTAAAATCATATTCTAAAGAGCTGCATACTTCTGGTTTTCCACATTCAGACTTAATTCACATTATAATAAGATACATACTTCTGATTTCATAATTCAGATTTAAATTATATTATAAAGAGCTACAGAATTCTGGTTTCACGATTCAGATTTAAATTATATTATCAAGAGCAATGTACTTCTGGTTTCAAAATTCAGATTTAAATTATATTATAAAGAGCTACTTAATTCTGTTTTCACGATTCAGATTATTATCAAGAGCAACGTACTTCTGGTTTCACAATTCAGATTTAAATTATATTATAAAGAGCTAGATAATTCTGGTTTCACGATTTAGATTTAAATTATATTATAAAGAGCTACATAATTCTGGTTTCATGATTCAGATTTAAATTATATTATAAAGAGCTACAGAATTCTAGTATCACGATTCAGATTCAAATTATATTCTAAGGAGCTACTCAATTCTGGTTTTACGATTTAGATTTAAATTATATTATAAGGAGCTACATAATTCTGGTTTCACGATTCTGATTTAAATTATCAGGTGTGAACAAGATATTTGTTTTCAAATGCAAAGTAATTTCATTAAATACGGCATGAGCTAGTAACGTTTCTGATTTCAAGTTTCAGTTTACCTATCAGGAAATTTGGCAACTCTTCAGATGCGGAAGTAATTTATCTGAATGACATGCAAACAAGGTAAATTGCAGGCTTCAAGTTTCAGTTTGAATATATCAGATTTTGTGACATTTACCGGCACAAATAATTTCTCGACATAATGTAAACAAATAAGTTTCCAAATTTCAAGTTTAGTTTAAATATAATAAATTTGGCAACGTCTCAATGATCGAGTAATTCCTCTATGCTATACGCAAACAAATCAAAATTCCAGACTTTAAGTTTTAGTCTGAATATGTTAAATTTGGCAACATCTGAACGCACAAATAATTTTTCTACATACTGTACAAGCAAATAACAGTCCAGATTTCAAGGTTCAGTTTAATTTATACAATTTAAATGCACAAATAATTTCTACATATAATATACAACCAACAAAAATACTAGGTTTCAAGTTTAGTTTAAATATATTAAATTTGGCAACATTTCAATGCTCGAGTATTTCTTCCACACTATATGCAAACAAACTAAAATTCCAGACTTCAAGTTTTAGTCCGAATATATCAAACTTGGCAATATCTGAACCCACAAATAATTTTTCTACATGATTAGCAAACAAATAACCGTCCAGATTTCAGGTTTCAGTTTAATTTATACAATTTAAACGTACAAATAATTTCTACGTATAATATGCAACCAGCTAAAATACTAGGTTTCAAGTTTAGTTTAAATATATTAAATTTGGCAACGTTTTTAGATGTAGAGATAATTTCTTTACCTAACAAGCAGATAAAATTCCAGATTTCAAGTTATAGTTTAATCATATTAAATTTGGAAACATTCAAATGCACAACTAACCTTATTAAAACGTATAGCAAATAAAACTCCTGGTTTCATGTCTGGTGATATTTTTGAGTGCACAATTAGTTTCATGAACTAATATACCAACAAATAGAATTTCAGGCTTTAAGTTTTATTCAAATATATCAAATTTGGCAACTCTGAACACACAAATAATTTTACTCAAACTAATAAAATTCCCGATTTCGAGTTTAGTTTAAATCTACTAAATTGGGCAGCGTTCAAATGCACGAATAATTTCGCTTTGATAATATACAAATCAACAAAATCTCAGCTCTCAAGTTTCAGTTTAAATATATCTAACTTGACAACTTTTAATGCACAAATAATTTATCTACACGATACACAAATAACTAAAATATTAGCGGTAAAGTTTAGTCTTAATACGCCGATTTCGGTAACATTTAGATGCAAAAATAATAATATCTGTACATTATATGTTTACAATTAAAACGCTAGGTTTCAAGCTTAGTTTACATATGACATATTTGGAAACATTTTTACGCAAAAAATACTTTCTATACATGATATATAAGTAAATAAAATGCTAAGTTTCAAGTTTAGATTAAATATAACAAACTTGGCAACATTTAATGCACAAATAAATTTATTCAAATAATATGCAGGCAAATAAACTTACAGGGTTCAAGTTTCCGTTTAAATATATCAAATTGGGCAAACAATTTAGGGACACCGATAGCATATGTCATTTTAAAGGTACACTCACCGTTTGCTGTTACATCTGGTCCCAACAGGCTGCGGCAGGGCCTCCAAGAGGGGACTGCGGCTCGACTCCTGGGTCTCGTCTATGTGCGGGGGGTGTAGTGCGATTCGCGTTAACAATACCAGCAGAGGTCCCCTACTTCGACACTCTCGCTCGAATTTTATTCATGGCGCTAGTGTTTACCATAGGCTTTCTCCGCGAGTACGCTATGGAAAAGACCTATAGAATTCCCGCACTATGACCAGCTGACTTCAGACGCGGTTATAGGAAACCCACAGTGTTCAACACAGCATAAATCTGCCAGAATTGATCGTTGCGATAGTATGCTGTGCCTCGTCACCACAGGGTTCCACAAGTCTCTTCAAGAACATCCAGTTCGAAGACAGCTTTGCAGAAGAGCTAACTCTGAGATATCGATGAAAATCGTCCACCATGTCCCAATCGTACGTGGTTTTATATGAATCCACCACCCCTTCAGCGTGAGAACCAATAATTCCAGGCCTAGTCACTAGGGTTTAAAATATACCGGCTATGTACATAATTATCGACTTTATTAGTGCCTACGTGATCTGCAACATGCCACTCTAGTCTTTTATAAAAAACTCTCTGACTACATTTTAGTATACCCTCTTTTAAGTAAAATCTAATACGTTCCCACACATGAAACTAGACACACTTATAATTAGTCATTTTCTAATGACAAAAACCTTTTAAAAATGCTTCAACTGAGCTCTTCATTCCCTTTCAAGGACTATAATTTGTTACAAGTGATCTCAATGTGCGACCTATATCTTGACCTTTGGCTGCACAGCGTGTGAACGTCTTTTAACGTGGTTCGTTTTTATCGGCTTACATGATATATTGAAGTCTCCCTAATGCATAGTTTTCTTAATGTTATCTAATATTAATTCTATACAGGGCATAACAAACACAAAAATACAATCCCTATCTGGCATTTCACTTGTCGTATGAGAGTTATTTAATAAACATTAAAAGGCCAATAAAATGACTAATTGCTGACGGGTCCGAAAGAAAATAATATGCTAATATACCAGGATATTTCAATATATATATATATATATATATATATATATATATATATATATATATATATATATATATATATATATATATATATATATATATATATAATTACCCTTATTTTTATATGTTAATAGTATGATATGGGGATCCTTGTTATATTAAAAGTATTGCTTGTAATGTGTATTATGTATGTTGCTGCTATGTATGTATCTTATGTTATGCTTTCACTGTATGTTTTTGAATTTTAGGCGTTCTGGTTGTCAATGTATGCAAATTAAATATTTAATATATTACCGTAGTACCATAAAGAATTGCATATAATAGAAAGTTTGGTTAAAATATTATTCTGAAATAAAATTAACATAAACAAATCACTTAGATCATGTATCTATCACATTTTTTCCGGTTTTTGTAAAAATTTGGCTAGCTCAAACTCAAATATTTTCAAATGAGCGCTAATTAGGCCCCCGAGAACACATATCCGGGGTCAGTTATATATATATATATATATATATATATATATATATATATATATATATATATATATATATATATATATATAATTACCCTTATTTTTATATGTTAATAGTATGATATGATATGAAGATCCGTGTTATATTAAAAGTATTGCTTGTAATGTGTATTAAGTATGTTGCTGCTATGTATGTATCTTATGTTATGCTTTCAATGTAGGTTTTTGAATTTTAGGCGTTCTGGTTGTCAATGTATGCATACATTGATATATATATATATATATATATATATATATATATATATATATATATATATATATATATAATTACCCTTATTTTTATATGTTAATAGTATGATATAGAGATCCTTGTTATATTAAAAGTATTGCTTGTAATGTGTATTATGTATGTTGCTGCTATGCATGTATCTTATGTTATGCTTTCAATGTATGTTTTTGAATTTTAGGCGTTCTGGTTGTCAATGTATGCAAATTAAATATTTAATATATTACCGTAGTACCATAGAGAATTGCATATAATAGAAGGTTTGGTTAAAATATTATTCTGAAATAAAATTAACATAAACAATACACATAGATCATTTATCTATCACATTTTTTCCGGTTTTTGTAAAAATGCGGCTAGCTCAAACTCTTGTTCTCCGGATATGGGATCACTATAAAAACCTACACCTATATAGAAATTTGTTTTTGAAACTGCATTTCAGACTTTAATATATGCTTAATTAAAATTTTCTTTTAAAACAATAATATTTTATTCATGATAAAGAAATTTGGGATTTGTAATCAAAGCTTTCAAATACATTTGACAAAATTTTTATGGTTTCTTTGAAACACTTAACAAAAAAATACTTCTGCTTTAGTGAACTTAATTTAAATTGGTTTCTTTTCAAACACTAGCTTACTTTGCTTTTTAGAAACATGTTAATAGTCGATCACTTGGGTAAATTAAAGTTTATATGTGCAGGATACCTTAATTTTTCATCCATGTTCTTCTTAGCCAATCTCTAGGTGTTGGTTCTGACTTTTGGGTTCTAAGAATAATAATACCAAATGACGTTTGGCTTGGTTTGTTACGTCACTTATTTCCGATGCACTAGATTTTGCTTAAACTGACGCTTTCACTTTATCCGATTTAACCTTGCTTTTTGACATACAAATAATATGTTTGATATTTTAAAAATTGTAAGTATTTACCTACTGAAAATAACTTTTAAATGAATCAGGATTCTTCAACATATAATTAAGGCCGTGTCTAGAGTCCCGTCAAACGGGAGCTATTTGCGCTCCCGTTAACAACTATGACGTCATTACTCGATCGAATACGGCGGGAAATTTAAGTTCAAATTGTGAAAAAAATACTTTGTGCTGTACGAAATCATCTTGCTGCAATATGTCTTTTTCGTAATTACAAAAATATTAGTTAATGACTGGATGCTTTCGTAATAATATATATTAATAACTATTATTAACAATAAAAAATAGTTATCTTTAACTTGAAAAGACTTTTTGCAACAAAATGGAAAAACAACTAATCTTTCAATAAAAATGTATTATAGTTTAATGTGGAAAAATTTAAAAAAAAGCGAACTATGAATGCAGTCTTTTATTATGTCACATGTATAATCACAAAAATCAGGTAGATAAATTCATATTGCAGTCGCATATAATATGATAGCAATAAAATAAGGAAATTTTATATATCACCAAGAATTATAACAAATTTGGCAAAAATACATTTTAGTTTTCAGGGTGTTCTTGCTTTTTGGAACACAATGATAATGTAACCACATCAAACAACCATCGCAGCATATGGCTTGTTCATATTTTTCTATAATAGATAAACAACTCTGGCAGCTCCATGTATTTAATGTCTTTTTCAGGTTCACTGCCTCAACAATTTGCAGAAATGTTTCAGTGGTAAAAAATCCTTGAAATAGGTAATTGTGAAATAACGAAAAAACGAGGGACAATGACTGTAAAATAAAGTGTACAATAATATCAAAGTAATTTCCAAATCATATTCAAGCATTAAAATAGCGAGTATAGTAGCTAAGCATCTAAATTTTTTGAGTAATATTATACTTAATTATTTTAGATTAGATAAATTTAGGCTTATTTTGTTTTTATCACTACACATTAGCACAGTAGGTACCTATGTTATTAATTGTGTTTTACTGAAACATATATTATACTAGTTTTCAATTTTAAATATATATTTACCTGGTTTGCCGTTGAATACTCCCTTTTTTTTCTAAATTTCTGTCCTCCGTGTATGTAAGACTACATCAACTGGTAATAAACAAGATCCTCTTTAATTTTCCGCAAAACATGTTTCTTACTTGCTTCGATAGTTCTTGCCTCTCTTTTCCAAAACGTTAAAAATGTTTTATTAGCAAAATCATCCATTTTTTCTTATACTTCTCCATATGATGCAAATGTATCACCAATCTTGAATTCAGACATTTTATATTTGTATTATAACTCACTAATAATTAGAATAGACAACTGACCATTCTCCACACAAAGTCACGAAGTTGTTGTTTGAGGTTGCGAGTTGTGTGTGTTTTGTTGTGCTGTGAACGATCGCCATGGTTTTTATGACGTCATAGTTGTTAACGGGAGCATATTAAATTACCGTTTGACGGGACTCTAGACACGGCCTATAATTAACTTCAAGTTTCAATTATTTAGGTTATGTTTGTATAATATTTTGTTGAATTTGATTGCATTTCTACGAGACCATTCTATGATGTTTCCTTTCAAACTGATGTTGGAGCCAAGAGATAGCGTCTAATCCAAAAAATGACGTTAGCTATCAATTATTTTTCTTTATTTTTTATTTTATAGCATCCTCAAACAAAAAACAAAACGTTTGGAATATTTTAATTACCTTTTCATCTGTCAAAAACAAATTTGACATCTGACATCTCTCATCTTATACCAAACTTTAAAGCTTTTTCTCGCCTTTTTGATTATATACAAATTTGTTTGCAAAAAATTTCCCACACATTTTAAAATAGGATTCCTGACAATTTTTCTAATATAACTTTTATTTTGTTTTTACTCTTATATGGATCTGAGTTTATTGATTCATTTTTCACAAATTCTTCACGACAAACATTATAATTAACAAACACCTTAAATTACTATTTACATTATTGATTTGTGTGCATATTCTGTTACAATTCGTTACATTACCTCATTGTCTTTAAGTTTTAGGACTCTTATACACGCGTTAACTTGTTTTTATATTTGTTAGTTTATTTCGCTAAAAAGACCTTGGTTTGTTTTGTGACTCTTTAAAAGTATCTTTTCATTCATTTTATTTCACTTTAAATTAGTTCACACGTGCTTTAATATTGTCTCTACTTAGTATTGTAACGTTTTATATTAAATTTGTGTATGGCAAGATTTTTCAATGTTCATTACACTTAGATGATAACAACCCAGTCAACACAGTTACGGCACATCAATATACATAGCATGTACCAAATAAGACATTGATATCATAGCGATGTACTATGTAACATAAATGAGAGTCGCTCGATTAATAGACCACAAACAATAGGCTATTATAACAACGAGTAACCTTCCCAGAGAAAGATAGCCAAATCATAAAGAAGATAGAAGGCACCTTCAAATAAGCAAGTTAAGAGACACCTTGGAAACGGCGTAGTAAACGGAATCTCACACGTGGGGAACAGTGTCAGCTAAACTGAAAGTCACCTCGGGAGAACAATAGTGCCACGCCTGGGGGACTTGTTATAAATAGATTGCTCACCTGCAGAGCGTCGTTCATTCTTGTTTCCAAGTTAAGACTCTGCACATCGTGCGCTAACATTTCATATATCACACTTATGTTGATATTCATATTTGTCTTTATTATAAATTGTAATTTTTGTATTAAGGATTAATTGTGTAAATCATTAAATAAATTGTTTTAAAATTGAAACGTCTGAACCGTAAAGTTAAGTGGCGCAGTCGTTAGTATCGGTTGGAAAGTCAAAAACAGATTGACTTTTAAGCGTATCGACGCCCAATAACCGATTTGAGCGAAGCAGACCCAAGTAAAAGCAGAAACAGTAGCCAAGCAGCCAAATGAGCGCAGAAGCCATCATATTATTGTAAGTTGTTTACTGCTATCCCATTTTTACATTTCCTGAATATTTTTTCTATATATATATATATATATATATATATATATATATATATATATATATATATATATATATATATATATATATATATATATATATATGTGTATGTTATATTGATATAGTGTATGTCAGATTCAGAAGACGAATTACAGAGTTTATTAAATATAGAATATAGACATATAGACTTAGATCAATTAGTATCAGTGATGATATTAACAGAAAACCATTTAAGTAAAAATAATAATAATAGCAACATGGCAGACCAATTTAAGGAATTATTTCTTAAGGTTATTCCGGAATTTGACGGTCAACCAGCCAATGTAGGAAATTTTCTAATATCATGTGACTTAGTTATGAATCAATTTTATATGGCTAACGAAAATCTATACATGAATCATTTCTTATTAAATTATATACAAACTAAAGTAACCGAACAAGCACGGCTAATTGTCAATACCAAGATTATCAACTCGTGGCTGGACTTGAGAAGTGCAATTGTGCAAAACTTTATAGACCAGAGAGATGGCTGAGATGTTGACATTGAAACAAAGAAATGCATTGTCGTTTACTAACAGGTGTCGTCATATAGAACAATTACTTATATCCAATTTAAATTCTGGGTGTGCTAGTCGTAATAAGATAATCCCTTTAAACAAAAGCGCAAACAAAATTCACAATAAATAAAAAGAGTAGTTTGGAAACAAATCCCATTAAAAGTAAAAATTCCAATACTATTAATAATTCGGAAACAAACATACCCAATTTAAAAGAATTAAGAACAGCATCGGAAATTAACGAGAAAATCATGTTTTCTCATGAGACCAAAAAGCGACATAGAAACATAAATCAGACCTATGCACAGATGAAGGATACATTTTCTCTTCCAAAGATGAAAAAGGAAATTAAGGATTATATTAGAACATGCGAATATTGCAACAAAACAGAATATAATCCGTTTATATTGAGCAAATTGAATAAGCAATCGAATTATATTACCTAAATAAATTAAAACCTCGGAAATCGGATAAATGACAACGAGACATGACGTAAGAGACTGACTAATATGACGTAAAAACATAATTATCGTAACAAGTATTTAAAAACAATACATTACATAATTAGAAAAAAAAATGTTTGTAAGGATAATTCACGGATGGACAACTGTATATTACTTACAGGTTTAAAAATCAGATTTTAAATTTGTTTTGCATTGGATTCTTTTACAAGACTTATGCCCAGTTTCACAAAGCTTGATTAAATATTTAACGGCCAGTTAGTTAATCAAGGATTTAGACGACCAATCACATACTAGAATTCGGGTTGTTGCCATGACAACCAAATATTTTGAAGCTGTGATTGGTTGTCTGAAGCTCTGATTAACTAACCGGCCGTTAAATATTTAATCGAGTTTTGTGAAACTGGGCATTAGTAAAACATAACGATGGAAAGTACACGTAATATGTTAACCCTCCATAATATAATAACAATAATAATAATAATAATAATAATAATAATAATAATAATAATAATAATAATAATAATAATAATAATAATAATAATAATAATAATAATAATAATAATAATAATAATAATAATAATAATAATAATAGATAGATAGATATCATTTATTAACTCAATATATGTATAGTCAATTTAACTATATTACCCGTTGGGTGTTGAGCTTATCATTTGTACAATATAAATAAATCAAAACAAATTCTACATATAATACATCCCTATTTTATACAATACATTTCTAGTAAAGTAAATTCAAAACTAAAAGTTCATATTGAAAAATTCTTCCATGGTATATATATAGGGTTCTCTTCCAATATATTTTTTACGCTTTTTTTAAAATGCTTGTTTGTTTCATCTCGGATTGTTTTTGGAATCTTGTTGTAAATTTTTATTAAACTAAATTTTGCATTTTTCTGTAGCCGAGTGACTCTTGCTCTGGGCAGGTTTAAATTTTGTTTTCCACGTAGCTCATAGTCGTGATCTTGTATATTTGTAGAAAATATGTCCATGTTTTGTTTCACAAAAAGTGAAGCCTCCAGTACATAAATGGCATAGCACGTAAGTATATAATTTTCTTTAAAATAGCTTCTACAACTATGATCTTGTTTCAGGTTAAACATTGATCTTATGCATCTCTTCTGTGCTAAAAGCAGCTTATTCATATTTACTGAACCGCCCCACAGTATTATCCCATATCTTAATATAGATTCAACCAATGCATTATAAGCTGTAATCACTGTAGCTTTAGAAGATGCTTTAGAGAGCGTTCTTAAAAGGTACGTGCTTTTTGAAATTTTCTTGGCCAATTCGTCTATATGGTTCTTCCAGTCCAGTTTCGCGTCTAGTTTTAACCCAAGAAACTTTGCTGACTATACCAATGGTACGGAGTTTGAAGCTTCCAGTTCAATATTCTTTTTTCTTCTTCCTTTGCTTTGGTGTTGAACTCAATGACCGTTGTTTTATGAAGATTCAGTGCCAGGTTATTCACCGTGAACCAATACTGTATTTTAGACAAAACTTGTTGTATGTCAGTCTTAAGTCTGGGGATGTTATGGTCTGAAAAAACAATTGCGGTATCATCAGCATACATGTTGATCCTTTTATCTATCCAGTTTGGCAGGTCGTTTGTGTAAATTATATACAAGGAAGGTCCCAAAATTGAACCTTAGGGAACTCCTTTATTTATGATTCCATATGTGGAACTTATTTTCTTGCCATCGTCACCATACTCAACTAAGTTTTGTTTTCTGTTATCTAAATAAGATTTTAAAAGCTTCAAAGGAATACCTCTAATACCATATTTTTCTAGTTTTGCTAACAGTATATCATGCCTTATCGAGTCAAAAGCCTTACTTAAATCAAGGAAAAGTCCATATACCACATGAGCATCATTAAAAGCATCATACACTGCGGTTATTATTTCGTAGGCTAATATTATTGTATTTTTCCCTCTTCTAAAGCCGTACTGGTATTTCGTAAGCAGATTGTTTTGTTCAAAAAACTTCATAATTCGTGTTTGTAATACCTTCTCATAAATTTTTGATATGTTTGGTAGAATTGCTATCTGTCTGTAGTTTTTAAGATCTTCTGTGTTGCCTGTGGTATTACTTTTTTTGTATAGGGTGCATACGTTGGCTATTTTAAGGTTGTCTGGAAATATACCTGTTTCAAAAGTTTTATTAATTAGATGACATAATGGTGCCGACAATACATCTGCACTTTTCTTTAGAATCACCATAGGAATTTCATCCCATCCTTCTGCTGTTTTGTTTTTCAGCCCAATAATGACATGATATATTTCATCTTCTGTGACTGGAGTTAAAAAGAAACTCTTCTCATTATCTTCTATTTTGTCTAGCAAAGGTTTTGCACCTTGGATATTTGGACACATGTGCAAAAATATATTATTTGCTTCATTTAAGACCTTTACTTTGTTTGTCTTATTGTCTGTAATTTTGGGTGACATTTTTTCTGTGTGTTGTTGTTGTTTTATGACTTTCCATATTGTTTTTGTTTTATTATCAGACCCATTTATTTTTCTTTCATTTTCCAGAAATTTTGCTGTGCGGATGACTTTTCTTAGGAGTTTGCTATACTTTGTATATACTGATTTATCAATCTCACCTTTCTTTTGCAGTTCATATAGAGTTCTCTTCTTCTTACATGATATCTTTATACCTTGTGTTATCCATGTTTTAGTATGCTTTGAGATTTTAACAATTTTTAGTGGCATGATACTGTAAACTTTGGTTGAAATTATTTTCTGAAATTCTTTATAAGCTTCATTTACATCTTCTATACTGTATAAATATTCCCAATCAACAGACAATAGTTCTTCTTTTATTGCTTTCAATTTTGTTTTCCTAAAGTTTCTTTTATATCTCCTATATTGATTTAAGTTTTCGTTTATTTCAAAATTAACCCTTATACCTTCGTGGTCAGATAAAGCTGTATTGATTACTTCTGCTACACTTCTATAGTTTTTGGTTATATATACATTATCTAGTAACGATTCTCCACGAGTAGGTTTGGATATTTGAGGTCTTAGTCCATACATATTTAAAAGGTTATTTAAGAAATTAATTTGTCTTCTGATGTCAAGTAATTTAAGTTAAAATCTCCACATATAATTAAATTATATTTATTTAATTTATTGTTGATTTCGTCAACCACCTCAGTCAATTTTTTGTAAAAGATGTCAAGTTTACCTGTTGGTGGACGATACAAGCATATTGTGATTAACTTATACTCCTCCAATACTACAGCACTGTATTCAAAATGCCCATCTATACAATGTGTACTTTCTTTCATGTCTTGATACTTTCTATCCTGTTTAACATAAATGCAAGTTCCCCCATGATGCGTATCTTGTCTTGTAGAAATGGAAGAAAGATTATACCTAGTGATTGTTGGTCTTTCATCTTGATGCAGCCAGTGTTCACTAAAACAAAGCATTTCCGCGCTGTCTGATATTATAGCTTCTATTTCTGTTATTTTGGATCTAAGTGATTGTATATTTTGATAAAATAAAATTCCATTTACATTTATGTTACTTATAAAAAATCATTTAAAACATTTTCTTTTTGTTGGCCATCTTTTTTATTAAAATCAAAACGAAATCTTTTAAAAACCACACCTTTTGGCGAAAAATCAGATTCATACAGCTTTTCTTTAAAAGTAAAGTCCACTCCTATGCGAAAGCACTTGTTATCACTATTCTCATATTTTGTTTCTATTTCGTCTATTATTATTTCATCGCTTTTAACTTTTAATTTATCAGATATGTATTTAACTACAATGTCCTTATTGACATTGTCTTTGATTCTAATAATAATAATAATAATAATAATAATAATAATAATAATAATAATAATAATAATAATAATAATAATAATAGTAAAATATTGGTACAAATAGAGTAAACAGGGTATTTTACATAAAAGTGCCGCTTGTGCATGTAAACAATATAAATTTTAATATAAATATCCATATCAAAATCTTTCGACAATGTCACGTCTAAACTTCTTCAAAATTGCAATTAGGACAACACTCGTATCAGTTTTAACAATACTGCCACCGGACCCATATTATTATATTACATCATTATTGTTGGTAAACATTTTATTTTTCCAAAAACAAGAATGTGTACACAAGAAAAAAATACCGATGTGAATATCAGCTTACATGTAACATACGTAAGATAACAGTCATTGATATATTTAACTAAAAGTAAAGATATACTAATAAAATCACCCATGCTGAAACCACCAGATATTTTCAATAAAAAAATGAACAAAATTTTATTTACACTAACCTAAATTTAATTAAAACCAATCAGATAGAAAAATTAATTAAGAAATAGTGTTTGCCACAAAGAAAATAATATTTTCTTTTATAAACGGACTGGACTATGAAGTAGTAAGTTCTGCAATAAATTAGAGTAACAATGTAGTCAACCCAATTTTTTACAAATGTTAGAAACTAGAGGGAAAAACTTGCGACATGTGTATGATGTAACATAACTAAGTAACGACAAAGCTAGACAACCCACACCAGTATAATTAAAAAAAGGATAGACTCAACGCATTATAGGAACGACAGAGGAATTTGACACGTAAGCAATACCTTGAAGATGATACATATAATATTACGAGACCATGAACGGAATGACCCACATACCGACTTAACTATCAAGCTTATTTTTAAATTATTTGAGTGTACGTAACATAATATTTAACATAACTTATAGGATCTTTTCAACTAACACTAATATTAATTATATATATATATATATATATATATATATATATATATATATATATATATCAGCAAGAAAAAAGATAGCACAAATTATAAATCGTTTAAGAGCAGATTTCAAATCAATTACATAAGAACTACTACCATATAAAGCAAAATATCATAAATTTATACTAACTCTTAATTTTACGATAAAGAGCATAGATAATATATTCTACAGGATTTTTTCCAAATATGGATACATTTAATAACAGAAAGAAACGTGGTATGATAAACGGATTAGGTTCTATTTTTAAATCAATCACAAGAAATCTCGATTCACAAGACGGAGAGCGTATATATCAGGCGCTAGAGTTTTTGACGACAGATCAAAGATTCATGAACTTATTAAATCACAGAGTTCATTAATGATAGAAGCGATAGCGGTATTCGATCAAACAATACTCAAATTGAATCATAATCAAGACGCAATAGTGAAAAGAATAAACGAATTAGGAAGTACAATTAATAGCCTTAGGAGTGAACAACTAACACATTACCACCGCATAAAAATTTTAGAATTACTCACCCAATTAGGAACTAGTTTTAACAACAGAAAATGCAATCACCTTCCCAAAATTAGGAATATTTCACACATCGATATTGAAACCAAAATTTATAATAAATGAACTGAATAAAATACAAAATTACGTGACTAATTCAAACTTAGTAACAACCACTGATCTAAATCTATATGAAAAAATCTTTAAAATAAAAACAGTTCAAATTAATTTCAAAATTATATTTCAAATAAAAATACCGTTAGTAGATGAATTAGAGTCTACTTATCAGTTATACACTTTACCAATCCCAAGAATCCACACACATTTACCATGATAATTCCTAGAACCAAATACCTGATCCTAAGCACTAAACAATATGCCTTTTGCAATGAAGAATGCCAAAATTTAAAGAACCAAGTGTATTTCTGCAAAAACGACAATCCAACTGCCATGAATGATCAAAACTCATGTGCAATCCAATTAATCAAATTTCAAAAACCCATAAATAACTGTAAGCAAAAAGTAGTCAAAATTAATAAACCAACCGTTTCGAGATATGGAACCAGTCAGTACATTGTTATAGCACCAGAGGAGACAAACGCCGGAGTAATTTGCCAGGAACCAATATCATAAAGGGTACCAAAATAATTACCCTTCAACCAAATAGCCAATTAAAGATCGGAAACAAAATTTACAAAAGCAGCCCAAAAACATCTGAAACTCAACAACTGTGCAGTCTATCCAAATTAGAATCCCCGAATCAAGAAGGTCCAAAAATTCCGGAAAAGGTACCTGAATTAACATTAGAAAACGTACAGCTACACAACATCGATCAGATACAGAACCAACTTCAAACGATCAAGCGAAATATACCAGGACCGATCAATATACCTATACATCACCTGAGTATATGGACTATACTACTATATGGACTATACTACTAGATGTGGCTGTCATAATTGCCATCATAACAGCAACGAGACTGGGGTTGAAGAAGTGGAAGAAAACCAAAGAAGAAAATCCAGCAAACATCGACACCGGATTTCCCTTGAAAATCCGGAAGGAACCGTAGCTTCGTTCTTCAAAAGGGGGAGAGGAGATAAATAGACCGCCAACAATAGGCTATTATAACAACGAGTAACCTTCCCAGAACAAGATTGCCAAATCATCAAGAAGATAGAAGACACCTTCAAATAAGCAAGTTAAGAGACACCTTGGAAACGGCGTAGTAAAGGGAATCTCACACGTGGGGAACAATGTCAGCTAAACTGAAAGTCACCTCGGGAGAACAATAGTGCCACGCCTGGGTAATTATTCTAAAAAGACGGCTCTCCTGCAGAGCGTCGTTCATTCTTGGTTTCGAGTTAAGACTGCACATCGTGTGCTAACATTTCATATATCACACTTATGTTGATATTCATATTTGTCTTTATTTTATATTGTAATTTTTGTATTAAGTATTAATTGTGTACATCATTAAATAAATTGTTTTAAAAACTCAAACGTCTTAACCGCAAAGTTAGTCGCGTAAATACGTTCAATGTCAGCAACAAAGCTACCTTATTAGTATGTCGCAGGTATATCACATTGTGATATCTCAGACACCGCACGGTTATGTAACAAACATATCTAGGAGATGTAGTTGATGCTATCTAATTATATTACCAGTATGTCGCTTTGTGATATTTCAAGTAAAAATTTGTTATTGGTAATTAAACTTATGGTCTCGTGGTATAATTGATATATTTATAGATATACATAAATTAAACATCTATAAATATAGGGGTGGAAGTTGTGTTTTAACATAATTCTATAAATCGAGCTCTTCGAGAGTCCTGTACAGCCACTTTCAGGATTTCATAGGATATGCCGCGAAATATTCCAGAACTGAAATTCCACATTTCCATCATTACGAATGGGTTTACTTTTATGCATTTTTGCGTTAACAGTGTCAAAACTTTTGTAATTTTCTATTATTCGCCGAACACTCTTACGCGACGGTTTCTGTTTATCTGGATATCTATCAGCATATATCTGGCATGTTTTTGATAGAACTTTGTTACATTCCCCACAGATAATAAACAAATTTAAATAATCTTCGTGTGTATAATTTAGTCGCTCCGGCATGATTTTAATTAATAAAATGACAACAAATAGTGACGTTTCTATAGTGCTTGATAGTTTTCTCTTAACGCGCGTCGTTGTCATGGCTGACTAACGACAAAACCTAAAGCCGTAGAACATTTTTACAATATAAAAATGTTAAATTGCCAATATTTCGAAAACTGCAAATTTTTGGCATAGACAACCTTACACAGAGTTCCTCTCTTTTTTAATGCTGAATAAGATAAAATTATAAAGGGGGGGGGGGGGTTTCTATTTGTAAAAAAACTTTTGACGATTTTTTCAAATCAATTTTCAATGTGAATTTTTGATCACCCCGTATTTATCTATTATCAAAATAACATGACAGGCCGCTAAAGTTGTTCTCCTTCTACAAGGAAATCAAATCCAATTAAAAGATAAAAGCTTTCATATAGTAGAAATTGACAGTTATGTTTAGGCCTGCAAACGTCATTTTTGACATAAAATTTAAGATATGTCAAAAACCCCTGAACTTAGGTATAGGACATTATGCATAAAATGTGTCTAAAATTTCCTGTGTTATCTAAAAATGCAATAATATATAGGATGTCCTATTTAAAATAGGCAGGTTATCATCAACACCCTGTATAACCGGAAGTGACACCATCTTAAAAATATTTTAGCCGAGTTGCCCCTATCGACTTCAGTAAGCTGCCAAATTTTCAAAACTTTCCAAACTCTAGTTTCCGAGAAATCGATCGCGGGCGTTCGTTGTGAGACACTCTGTATACAGGGTCCGGCAAGTTGAGATGATCAAATTATTATCTTCACAGCCGCTCTACCTAGAAATGTCAAATTTGGTATCTGTGGCGGTGGTTCCGACCGCAGTGTTTCCGTCAACACTACTCTTATGTTTCTGCATAAATACTCTTGACAGTTAAACGTTGCGTTACGTTATTCGACAGCAAGCTGTCAAGAACCAGGATATAAGAGACACCAGGGATATCTCTCTCTCTGCTCTCTACCAATCGCTACAAACAACACACGTCCTTCACGCTCGATCAGTTATCCGCTATGTACTCGTGTACTGTTGTAATTGTTATAAAGTGTATTATAGTTAAATGTATCATATAATTTAATCAGTTAGTGAAGTAATAAAGTTATATTAAATGTTTACGTATGGATTTAATATCAACAAGTGCAATTAACATCCATATTGGTGACCCCGTGTCGCAAGCCGAAGATGCCGAACCTGATGTTCCAGCCGACATCGCCTAACTTCCACGCACGTGCTCATGCCTACAGAAAACGAATATCTAAACAGGTCAGTCCTTTCTAATTTAAAAGTTATCTGATTTTTTTCACAATGGCCGAAGATTCTTCAAGCAGCAATATCATGGCAAGGGATTGCAATAAAATTACCTCCTATATGGTGACGTAACGTGAAAATCTGGCAAATGGAGGTTGACGCCTAGTTCGATATATCGCAGATCAGTTCTGCTGTAAAGACAAAATTCAGTCATGTACTCGCTATACTCGATCCTGATGTTGCAGAGTCAATTTCAGATTTTTTAACCCAACCATTATCATCAACCCCCTATTCAGATCTAATGAAACGTCTTTTATTAGAATTTGAAGAGTCCGAAAGTTGCAAAATAAATAAACTTTTAACAGTAGAATTAGGCGACAGAAAACCATCGCAACTATTACGCGAAATGAAGTTTTTAGCCGGTAGTCAGATTAAAGAGGATTTCCTTAAAATTTTATTTTACCAGTCAACGATCGTTCAATTTTGGCTTCGAGCAACGATTCTCTAGAAAATTTGTCGGTTATAGCAAACAAAATCGTGGAATATTCCGGAGATAAATACAACGTGGCTGAAATTCAGTCACGCGAGCCCGACAAGCTAGCCAAGTTAGAAGCGCAATTAGAGAAGCTAACAGCATCAGTCAACGAATTGCGAACGCGTTCCCGATCTACCTCCCGAGAAAGACCCAAGCTTTCTCGAAATTCCTTAAACACAAATTCCTCAACCTCCACGTGTTGGTATCATGAACGATTTGGCAGCAAGGCCAAACTTTGCATCCAACCTTGCAATTTTAAAGCTAAACATGTGTCGGAAAAACTAATAAGGCACTCCCTCCACGCGGCAGGAGACGAGAGCCACCTAACACGCCGCCTTTTTATTTTTGATAGACGCTCCAATATGAAATTTCTAATCGACTCTGGAGCGGATATTTCAGTTATTCCACCCACTCACGACCAACGGAAATTTCAATCGAAACGTACCTTGTATGCTGCAAACGGGACCCCTATTCATACCTATGGCGAACAACTATTAAATTTGGATCTAGGTTTACGCCGTAGGTTCTGCTGGCCCTTCACACTTGCCGATATCAAGCAACCAATTATAGGCGCTGATTTTCTAGCAGAGTTTGCTTTACTTGTGGATATGAAACATAGACGTTTAATCGATACAAAGACAAACCTCTCTAAGACCGGTGCTAACCCACCACCAGGATTTAATTCTAAAATTCATCTTGTATACCCGACACACCAGTACTTCAAATTGCTACAACAATTTCCTGACCTTTTTAAGGAAACTTCTTCTAGCAACCTTCCAGAGGTTGAGTTCTTCCATACTATAAGTACGGAAGGACCACCTGTCACTGCAAAACTAGAAGATTGCCCCCGGAAAAGCTAGCTCAAGCAAAGCTAGAATTCCAGCACATGATGGACTTGGGAATTTGTAGAGCCTCCAAAAGTCCATGGTCAAGCCCTCTCCACATGGTGCAAAAAAAGGTTGGCTCATGGAGACCATGTGGGGATTACCGAGCACTAAACGCTAAAACAATCCCAGACAAATATCCCATTCCAAATTTGCAGGATTTTAATGCACAGTTAGAAGGCAAACGTATTTTTTCAAAATTAGATATCATTCGCGCTTTCCATCACATCCCAGTAGCACCTCAAGATATTCCCAAAACAGCAGTCATAACTCCATTTGGGTTATTCGAATGTGTTAAAACCCCATTTGGCCTTCGTAATTCAGCACAAACATTTCAAAGATATTTACATTCAATTTTAAGACATCTTGACTTTGCCTACTCCTATCTTGACGATATTCTCGTTGCATCAGCCTCTGAAAAAGAACATCAAGACCATCCAGCAAAACTTTTTCAGACACTTTAAGACAACGGCATCCGTATCAATTCATCTAAATGTGAATTCGGAGTGTCCGAAATGTCATTTTTAGGTTTTCGTGTAAATAAATCTGGATTATTTCCACTTCCTGAACGCATCAAAGCTATTACCGACCTACCTCTTCCCGATACCATTGAAAAACTCAGGAGATTTCTAGGTCTCATAAATGTCTACCGTCGTTCTCTTCCACGTGCTGCGGAAATTCAGCAACCACTATTCGACCTCTGCCAGAATCCCAAAAAACGCGACAAACGTAAAATCGAGTGGACTCCTCAGACTCGAGAAGCATTCGAACGTTTGAAAGAGGCACTAAAAAACGCTACACTAATAGCTCATCCGTCTTCTTCGCTACCACTGATTCTCCATGTCGATGCTTCTGATTATGCCGTAGGTGCTTCCCTCCAACAACTACGTGATCAAACACTAGAACCCCTAGGTTTCTACTCTAAAAAGCTTAGTTCAGCCCAAAAATCTTACAGCACCTACGATCGCGAACTTCTAGCCGCTTATCAGGCAGTTAAATACTTTAGATATACCCTAGAAGGTCGCCATTTCACCATTTATACGGACCACAAACCTTTGACATAAGCTTTTGAACAACGCGTCGATAAAGCATCTCCAAGGCAACTACGACATTTAGACTTCCTAGGTCAATTTACCAGAGACATTCGCTACATACCAGGTCCTACAAACATTCCCGCAGACTATTGTTCTCGCATTGAAACAATTTCACTTTCTTCCACTGTGTCACTCCAAGAAATTGCGCAAGCTCAGTCATCTTGTGAGGAACTCAAACACCTTCTGCAGTCTAAATCTTCCTCATACAAATTTCAAAACATGCCTCTTGACAACGGATTGAATCTTATTTGCGATTCTTCTTCAAAGAAACTTCGCCCTTTCATTCCGCTCAAATTTCGCCGAAAGATTTTCGATTCTATCCACAATTTATCTCACCCAGGCATATCAGCTTCAGTCGATCTGGTCCAGGATAGATTTTGTTGGCCCAAATTGAAACGCGATGTATCTCTTTGGTCTAAAACTTGCAGCCCTGCCAGAAAGTCAAGATATGGAGACACACTTCCAGTGCCATTGGACAATACACCCCAGCCATGAGAAGATTCTCGCATATAAATGTTGACATTGTGGGACCATTACCACCATCACAAGGTCAACGCTATCTGTTAACAATAATAGACAGATTTTCTCGATGGCCCGAAGCAATTCCATTGTCAGATATTACAGCAGAAACAGTAGCGAACACTATTTTATCATGCTGGATCTCTCGTTTCGGTGTTCCGCAATACATCACCACAGACAGAGGTAAACAATTCGATTCCCACCTTTTCACACACCTCACTAAAACACTAGGTGCAGACCACATCAAGACCACAGCTTACCACCCAGCAGCAAATGGTGTAACCGAGAGATGGCATAGAGTTCTGAAACAGGCCTTGAAAGCTCATATGGACGAAAACTGGGTCGCTAAATTGCCAATTGTGTTACTAGGACTCAGATCGTACATAATTCCAGAATATCGCTCAACACCCGCTGAAATAGTCTACGGAGAATCAATTAAACTTCCCACCGACTTTTTCAACAGCACACAAGCTCATGATGTTCCACCACTTATATCTCAGCTGAAAGAAGACATAAGGAAACTTCGACCAGTACCTTTTAAACATCATACTGCAAAAAAGGTATTTGTCCATCCTAAGCTTATGGAAGCTCCTTTTGTTTTTGTTCGCATTGATATTCCGCGAAAAACCCTCGAACCAGTTTATGACGGCCCCTTTGAAGTGTTATCCCGAACTGACAAAGTCTTGAAAATCAAGAAATCACACGGAGAAGAAACAATTTCTGTTGACCGTCTTAAACCCGCATTCATTCTTTGTGATAACGAACAGACAACTTTCCAGCCTCAGAGACATCCTAGTGAAACTGAATGTGACAGTGAAAGTCCAACACCTAGTGAAACTAAAAGTGACAGTGAAGTTCCCGTTCCCGTTCAAACTACACGACATGGACGTAGAGTTCGATTTCCACGAAGATACTTGAACTAATAGCGTTGCCACTGAGAGAGGAGTATGTGGCGGTGGTTCCGACCGCAGTGTTTCCGTCAACACTACTCTATGTCTCTGCATAAATACTCTTGACAGTTAAACGTTGCGTTACGTTATTCGACAGCAAGCTGTCAAAAACCAGGATATAAGAGACACCAGGGATCTCTCTCTCTCTCTGCTCTCTACCAATCGCTACAAACAACACTCGTCCTTCACGCTCGATCAGTTATCCGCTATGTACTCGTGTACTGTTGTAATTGTTATAAAGTGTATTATAGTTAAATGTATCATATAGTTTATTCAGTTAGTGAAGTAATAAAGTTATATTAAATGTTTACGTATGGATTTAATATCAACAAGTGTAATTAACATCCATAGTATCCATAGATATACCAGTGTTCCGCATAACCGAAAATTAGTTTCATGTATACAGATTGATCAGTTTCCCTGTGCCACACCAAACTTGTATTTTTTTAAATAGGCCACTCTATATTTTATTTTATTTTTTGGTAGAACGCTTCACGGCAAATAAAATGATACCCCATAACAGGGGCCTGGAATCAACGGTTTAGAAGTTATTCAATTGTTTGCCCGAAATTTTATTCCGATTCGACACGACAGTGCTGCCATGTTGTCGCAAACGCTGTCAAGATCTGGTATTACCATGGCTCTTGACTCGATGTGGCATAAAAAAGTATGGTTATATAGCTTGCGGAAATATCCACTTATACAGGGTGTTACATTTCACAAAGCTCAATTTTTCTCGAAAATTTCAAATAGAACACCCTGTATATGACTGCGGCATCAGATAGCGGGTTTAGTAAGCTTTCTCCTAATACCATATTAGCTGGAGTTCAATCAGCTGGTTCAACATATACTGATGGATCATTTGTAAACGTCTGAGCTTTCTTGTTCCTAAAGGCGAATTATAATTTGTACAGGCTTTTAATGAAAATCATAGACATGGCGTTTTTTTGTTGTAAATTGTTATATCGTTTTTAGATAATTGTATGGTGAAATTTATTTTTAACTTAATTTATAAACAAAAATTAAATAAAAATAATAATACCACATTAATTTAATTACATAAACGAAAAAATTGGAATAATTGAAATAATCAACAAGTTAGCAAAATAACAGTTTTAATAACAAGTATAATGTTCGTATGATTTGCTTTAGGGTAGCAGCATAGATTTACATACTCAGAATAATTCCGATTTAAAATAATTATCACTGAAACGCTCAAGTAGGTGCCCACCAGCGAACTACTGAATTTTTATTAAAAATAGTAAAGCTGCCATTTCACTAGTTTAACAACAAAATAGTGAAAGTACGTGCATTGGATTATTTTTGTCAATGCAGTATATAATGGATATCTGCATTCAGTATGGATTATTCAGTTCAGGAGAGAAAGGATATGTTGGAGACTTATATTGAATGCCAAAAAGTGGCGCGCCGTCCATTGCGAAGATACAGGTACATTTTTTTCTTCATTTATCCTGAATTTCTAATTATTACAATAATTATTTAGGGATCGGTATCCAGAGCGACTACACCCCGATTATCGAACATTTCTGCGTATTTACAATACATTTTCACAATATGGATGTGTAATAGGAAATCAGCCAATAACCCACGCGAAGACAATTACCAATGAAGAGATTTCGTTCAATACTTTACTTCATTTGCAAGAAAAGCCAGGTTTATCAGCAACACAACTAGCTTCACTAACCGATCTTTCAAATAGAAGTGTTCGCAGAATAATGAAAATGTATTATTATAAGCCTTACCGGTACTAAATGAGTGGTAGACGCGAAGCAACGTGCCGCCACCTAGTTGTGGAACCAAGTAGTATGTTGTCACGCCAGCTCCGAATAACACAAAGTGTTAAAAATAGAGACTGTATAACAATTTAGTAAATTGTCAGCCCTGGCCCATTTCTCCCCTTATATACGGACAAAGTATGTAAGGCTAGATCTATTCGCGCCACAATTAGAACCGTAGACCGGTTTCACGCTAATTAGAGCTCTTCAGTACGGCATACCAATTGTAGCGAGAATACACCTATAAAGTAATACGGCTATGGTAGCCAGCCTTCCAACACTAAGTGAGTGGTAGACACGAAGCAAAGTGCCGCCACCTAATTGTGGAACCAAGTAGTATGTTGTCACGCCAGCTTCAAATAACACAAGGTGTTAAAAAATAGAGACTGTATACAACCAACAATTTAGTAAATTGTCAGCCCTGGCCCATTTCTACCCTAATATAGCGACCAAGTATGTAAGGCTAGATGTATTCTCGCCACAATTAGAACCGTAGACCGGTTTCACGCTAATTAGAGCTCTTCAGTACGGCATACCAATTGTAGCGAGAATACACCTATAAAGTAATACGGCTATGGCAGCCAGCCTTCCAACACTAAGTGAGTGGTAGACACGAAGCAACGTGCCGCCACCTAGTTGTGAAACCAAGTAGTATATTGTCACGCCAGCTCCAAATAACACAAAGTGTTAAAAAATAGAGGCTGTATACAACCAACTAACAATTTAGTAAATTGTCAGCCCTGGCCCATTTCTAGCCTAACATAAGGACAAAGTATGTAAGGTGGTATGCCGTACTGAAGAGCTCTAATTAGAGCGAAACCGGTCTACGGTTCTAATTGTGGCGAAAATACATCTAGTCTTACATATTTTGTCCCTATATTAGGGTAGAAATGGGCCAGGCTGACAATTTACTAAACTGTTAGTTGGTTGTATACAGTCTCTATTTTTTAACAATTTGTGTTATTTGGAGTTGGCGTGACAACATACTACTTGGTTCCACAACTAGGTGGCGTCATGTTGCTTCGTGTCTACCACTCACTTAGTGTTGGAAGGCTGGCTACCATAGCCGTATAATTTATAGGTGTATTTTCGCTGCAATTGGTATGCCGTACTGGCGGATATTAGATGCAGTTTGGAATGTTGATCGGAAGATGATCCATGCTGCTACGCATAGACAAATTATTGAAAGGTTACAACTTTGAGTTCAGCAAATGGGGAACGTGTTCGATCATATGATTTGAGATTTGTTATTAAAGCTGTTATGTTAATACATTCTTGATTATTTCGTTTATGTATTAAATTAATGTGGTACTATTATTTTTATAAAATTTTTGTTGTTTATAAAGTAAGTTAAAAATCAACTTCACCATACAATTATCTAAAAACGATGCAACAATTTACAAAAAATGCCATGTCTATGATTTTCATTAAAAGCCTGTAGATATTATAATTCACCTTTAGAAAGAAGAAAGCCCATACATTTACAAATGATCAATCACTATCTGTTGAACCAGCCCATTTAACCCCAGCAAATATGGTATTGGGAAAAAGCTTACTAAACCCGCTATCTGATGCCGTAGTAATATACATGGTGTTCCGTTTCAAATTTTTGGGAAAAATTGATCTTTGTAAAATGTAAAACCCTGTATAGGTGAATATTTCCATAACCATATTTTATGCTACATTGAGTCAAGAGTCATGGTAATTCCAGATCTACAGGTTTTGCGACGACATGGCAGCACTATCGCGTTGAATCGGAATACAATTTCGGACAAACAATTGAATAACTTCTAAACCGTTCATCCCAGGCCCCTATTGTTGGGCATCATTTTACTCGCCGTGAAGTGCTCTACAAAAAAATAAAATGAAATATAGAGTGTCCCATTCAAAAAAATAAAAGTTTGGTGTGGCACAGGGAAACTGATCACTCTGTATACATGAAACTAATTTCGGGTTACGCGGAACACTGGTATATCTATGGATACCAAATGTGACATTTATAGGTAGAGCGGTTGTGAAGATAATTATGTGATTCTCTCAACTTGCCGGACCCTGTATATATATATATATATATATATATATATATATATATATATATATATATATATATATATATATATATATATATGAATGTATGGCGGCTTTAGAGTGTGAATAGTAGAAAAACAGTTGTGTGTGTATTTTAAAGAGTTGTTGGCACCGTAGCAAGAAAAAATACGAGACCGTAGTACTGGCACCTTCTTTATGAAGTGGTCTACTTCTGCAACGTAATAATTTCTATGTAAGTTGAGTCTCTGAAGTGAAGGGGGTAAAAATGCCGTAATAGGTTGTGAAAATTGGGTCAACATTTTAGCAGACCAAACTTATCAGTAAACAGGTGAAGGCGAAGATAAAACTAAGGCTGGACATATACGAACCGCTTTTCATCTGTGGTTTGTTTATTTTACGGCTTGTTTGTGTGTATGTCGCTGCTTTTCGAAGAAATGACTAGGGGAGCTGAAGTACATTTTAATGAACTAAAGAATCTAATAGAGGCAAGCAAAAAAGAAGTAAAGTGTAAGATAGAGGCGGTTAACATTGATTTTGTGACTGAAATAAAGAATATTAGAAAGACTTTTGAGAATCTGAACGCAAAATAGTATATGGGCTGAAAGAGTCGAGCAACTAGAAAGAAAGGTATTAAGGAACAATATTGTTGTTTTTGGACTTGAAAGAAACGAAAAAGGGTATAGATTTGGCTGAATGGGTTGCAGCTAAGCTCAGTAAATTGTTGGACATAGATATAGATGCAGGTGACCTGAATGATGTATATTTGATTGGCTAGACTAGTAATTTAAAAAGTCCTTTACTAAATAAGTGTTCCTCATATTTAAGAAAAACAGAAGTTTTGAAGTGTGCTTATCGGTTGAAAGGAAAAGGTATATCCATAGGTAATGATCTGACCAAGAAGGACCAGGAAATAAGAAAAGTTTTAGTGGAAAATTTAAAAGAGGCAAAGAAGAAGGGAATCACAGCACGTATTAAGGGAAAAATATTGCAGGTGGGAGATGAATATTTCACTTATCAACAACTGACTAACCGTGAGAGTGGAAACTGGGAAGCTGAGACTAAAAATCCAGACGCAGTCTTCTCGTCACCTGCTCCTAGAAAGTCTGCAAGTGCACCTGGAACTCCATTGACACAGATAGAAAAGGAAGAGACTGAGAAAGTTTGCGTGCTGGATGATGGGAGGACAGAAAATGTTGTTCAAGCCATACACAGGAAAATAGAACCGCATAGTGTTTCAAAAAGTTATACTTTAAACATAGAAGGAGGTAGGAAATCACGAATAAACAGCGGTGGAAGTAGACCAAGGGAACAAACGCCCAATGATCAAAGGTACCCTACACGCACAATATCTGGTAGTAAGAGACAGTGAAATTCGTAAGATACATTGGAATCATTTTCCTGAGTAGGAGACGGTGGTTGGTTGACCATTGGAGTCCGTGTGTTTTGTTGGGTGCGGATATGTGGGTGTGTATGCGTTATGTCTGCTGAATAAAAGCGTGTTTGTGTTTAATATAGAATTTTTGTTCGGTTGTGATATACCTGTGTATATTTCCGTATTTTACTATACTACTTAGGAAAAATTATATTTTATTTGTATATAGTATTTTAATGTATTAACTAACTGATTTTGTGCTTTAATGGCAGACTCGGTTTGAGTTTTTTTAAGAGAATTATTAGTTTTACGTGGTTTTGTTAATTTATTATATTGGAGATATTCTACTTGTACATATGTTTTTAAATTTTAACCATTTAAGTCCGTGTGTTCTGTTTGGGTGCGTATGAGTGAGTGTGTTTGCGTTATGCCTGCTGGGTGAATGCGTGTTTGTGTTTAAGACGGAATTTTTGGTGGTTTGTGTTGTATGAATATTTCTGTATTTTAACTGTTGTCATTTGGTTTTTGCTGTTCTTTTTTATAGACATTTTTTATGTGCAGGTTTTTGATGTTTTGCTCTGCACACTCGTACATAAATACCTGCGGTTTTTATTTTTGGAATTTGTTTTGAATGTTTGTTTTGTCTGTATAATCGAGCATAATGATTTTTTTTGGTACGCTCTTAGTTTAGGTTTTTTTGTAGTTTTTAGAAGGCTAGATTTATACAGTTTATTTTAAACGTTAAAGGTGTACCTTGGTCTACTTTTGGTTTATATTGATAAAATGGATCATTAATGAGAGATTTTGAAAGTAGACCGGTAGACACACTTGTAGTTGATAATGTGGCTGATTATGAAGCGATATTGTCTACTTGCAGATATAATGCATTGAAGATTTTTTACTTAAATATACGAAGTTTGGCTAGAAATTTTGATGAGCTGCGGAGCTTCTTGGAGCAATTTTTAGGGAAAGTTTTGATTTTATTGTGTTGACGGAAACGTTTTGAATTCATGATATTGATTGTCACCATTTACCAAATTATGACGTTGTTTATAATAACAACACTTTAAACAGGAACGACGCAGTATTCGTTTATATTAGGAAGGGAATCGAGAATAGGGTTGCGTCTGCTAGGGTTCGTACCTGTTAAACTTGACTTTCCATATGGAGGCAAATAATATACTCTGATTGCAATGTACAGCCTGCATGATATCTGTCCAAATGTTTTTAACGTGAATTTGCTTGAATTCCTAGATAATCTGCCCCTAGCGATTTTTCCATTATGGTCGGCGATATGAACATAAATATTATGGCTCGCGGGGACCACATTGCTGACTATTTAGGTGTTTTAGGTCAAGCGGGTTTTAAATCATACATAAATAGTTACACGCGAATTGATAAGGATAGTAAATCGTGTATTAATCACGTGTTTATTAAAACTACTGAAGTTAACAAAATAGTATCTCTCGTATAAGAATGTGACATAACGGATCACTCGGCTACCATCTTAAGTATAGAAACAAATCAGCTTAGAAACCACGAGAAGCCCAAAGTGACCTATAGAAAGTTTATTGATTATAAAAAGCTGGAAGCCTTATTACACCGGAAGAACTGGACAGACTTGTACTGGCTCAGTGATGTGGCCGATATGGGTGAAAAATTCTCTCAAATAATAAAGAGAGTAAGTGTACAAGAACAGTCAGAGTAAATGGTAGGCCAAATTGAGATAAGAAGTGGATTACGGCAGGGCTTATTAAGTCTGTGCAAACAAAAAACAATATGTACAAAATGTGTCTTAGATGTCCAACTGATGCTGTATTGAGAATGCTGTATTGAATGTATATAGTACATATAGAAATAGGTTAACTTCTTTGATCAAAATGGTCAAATATTATTATATCAGGAAACAGATTGGTAATAGTAGGGTAGATAATAAGCGATTATATGAGTGTGTAAATAGTTTGTGCAACAAAGATCACGGCAGGGGGGGCAATACTATCAGAGAAATAAATGGAAATAACAGTGAGTTGGTGAGTGATAAATTGGGTATAGTTAATAACTTCAATATGTATTACTACCTGGTTGGCAAAAATATGACAAGTCGATTCCAGGGTAGGACAAGAATGGGCACACAGAGTCCACACCGTGTCAGTTATTCACTTTATCTGAATCTGGTGACAGAGGAGGAAATGAAACAGACCATTTTTAGACTAAAATCTCATAAAGCATTTGGGCATGACGGGATAACCGCAGAATTGTCGAAAAAGATCAGTAACCTACAATAAGCCATTATACAACAAAGTAGCTTTCCAATAACCCAGACTGCCAGGTCATGACCATTATAGAGCGCACCTTCAACTAAGCAGGATAGAAGACACCTTGGGAAACGATGCAGTGTAGTGAATCTCACATGTGAAAAACTGTCAGCTGAACTAAAAGTTACCTCGGGAGAACAATAGAGCGAACTCCCAAGTTTAAATATTATAATAGGCAGCCCGCCTTCAGCAAGCTGTTCATTCCTGTTTCTTGCTTAGACTCTGCAGTTCGTGTGCTCAAGTTATTATATCACACTAGTGTTGATATTTGTCATTATTTTATATATGTAATCTTCATCTTAAGTATTAACTGTGTTAATCAATAAATACACGAAGGTACAAGAGGACAATTGTACAAATTTGTCAGAATACAAGGTAAAGTAATTCATTTCGCTTTAAATTCCCTTTCTGGTTTTCCTGAACTGTGCATACCACATACTTCCAATTTCTGGTTTTAGTTTCAAAATACATTTAAATGGGGCGAAGATGCCTGTCTTCAAGTACAAATATAATTCCATCAAATACACTAGACGCATATTTAAAAGAAATTCTTACATATTTCAAACTGAAATGAGTCTTAATGATTCAGCTTATAAAACTCGTACTTATCTAAGCACTACTTTCAGCTAACACAATAGGTACATTAAATAATTCATACATATTTTAACCTGGAGTGGGTACTAATAATTCGGCTTATATAAATTCCTACCTACTTAAGCATTAATTTTACCCAATACAATGGGTACCTATCTAAAAGAAATTTATCCACATTTTCAGATGGAAATATTATTAACAATTTAGCTGATGAAATTCTTACTTATCGAAACAATAAACCTTTGTGCTGCGTGCTCTTTGGACAACATGATAAGCCATTATTCAGAGTTAATTATAAGAATTACTACAGCGTTTTGGATTGGGAACAATAAATGGTGCGGAACACTATGCCGTATGTTTATCTTTGGTACCCATAAAGCACAGAAACAAGCTTGTTCACATATGATTAATGTTGCTTGGACTGGGTGAAAATAGACGTTAGACAATTTAAGTTATTTGCAAAGGTACACTCACCGTTCGCTGCGTCGTCTGCCATCCTGTCTGGCGTCTGCAGGAGACTTCTAATTTTATGAACTATACGATGTCTGAGCTGAGCCTAAGAAGAATTACAATCTAGGGCCTAACTCGCTAACTAGATCAGAGCGTGGTGAGAAAGGGTGGACACAAGAAGTGATAAAATAATTAAAGATTCAGTTCTTGGAGTTGCCAGAAAATTTAATAGCCAAATACAAAGGTTCCGAGATGAATATTCGAGGTTACCCCACTGAAGTAACTTGAAATTTGGCTAGACTATCGATCCTGCAGGCTTTCAGTGTGGCATTAAAGGAATTGCATTACATAATTAATAGTACTTATACCTTTATAGAATACAACTAAATTCGACAAAATATGCCACAAAATCACACTCCCTTGCACTTAAAAAAACTACAACTGAACGTCATCGATCAAACCTTTTGACCCTTTCCTTGTATGGTTGCTCTCTACTCTGCGCTCACGGACTTGATTTTGACTTATAAAGCTATTTTCATATCCCAATGTTTGCTGTTTGTCACCAACAGCTTGGATATTTTGGTTGTGAAAGCATACTTTGGCAAATTGATTGCGCATCTGATAAATTGCAAGTTTTCTTGTACATAGGGCATCTTCCTATCATACGTTCAGGTCCATATTGGCTGTACTTAATAGTGATACTTCTCACAGCATTAACTTCTTCCACGAGAAGGAAAAGCCTAAGCTGTTGCCGAGAGAATTCTACACATTTGCAGTATTCTTGCACTTTTGACAGCGTAATATCTGTTTTCCTAATAATCCCTTGTTGCACTTGCTTGCCGTAAAGGCCTAGAATTAATTTATCTTTGATCATTCAATCTGGATATAGATTCTTATAATTATACAGATACATCGATAACTATCAGGTTGCTTCTTAAGTTCCGTTACAAAAAATTAAATTGTATGGTTTTCTTTTTAAAAGAAGTTATAAGACTTTAACGGTTACATTGTAATATTTGTCTGGCTTCATCAAAACAACCAAGAACATCTTCCTGGTATTTGTGTTATCTACTGGAAAAGTAATAAAGATATCTAATACCACTTCACTTATAATATGTAAAAGTAGGGCTATTTTCATATCATTATTTGAATTGTGTTTTCCTGAAGCATTTAGAAATATATTAAACTTTTGCTTTCATTTGGGCCCAAGTTCCAGTTCATCCACATCAAACGGTGGTGGTGGTTTATATTGCATGACTTACAATTGAACAACACAATCTTTTAATTATATATTATACAATGTATGTGTACCTAATTCGTAAGATGATTCAATCTCAAGCAAAATTGGCGAACCCCTCGTCGGTGTCAACTACAAGAGATGCTTTAAAACTTGCTTCTTTACTGGGTGCGTTTTAGTTCTTGATAACCTAACACCATGTTCTAATTGCTTCTGTGCTCTGTATCTATAATCTATATTTGCAATTACACACTGTTCACCTTGTTTACGTCGTATTATTATTTTTAATTAATTATGTTACAATATAGCCTCATACAACATTGCCAATTCATGTTGCTGATATTAATTTAGATTTACGTCTATCGTCTATCGACCATCTTCCCTTCTTCCACTGGCAAGGACATGCGCCTTATGCCTAAAGAAGAAAAGTGCCTAAATGTACAATTTTCGAAGTGTTTACCATAGAACAGGTAACAGAATTAAACATGCAAAATAGTTACCATTATAATTCTCGCCAGTATACGGTAATCATTATCTATCTTTTTCATTACATTTTACAGTTTTATAATATTATAAGGACATCTCAAGCACATTCTGAGCTAATATTCTGAACAATGATCTATTCAAATATTCTGAGTATGAGTGGCGGCTGATGATAAGGGGCACAGGGCCACCTGCCCAGCCCAAATTTCAATAAAAAAATACATTTCTTTTCTTCTGATTTACTATAAATGACTGTTACAATGTTACAATAATATCAATTAATTATATACAACAAACTATCCATATTCTAATTAATATTGATTATGCATCCGGACACTGTGGTCGCATTACGCTTGCTTGCGCCTTTGAATATAAATATACATTCAAAGGCGTGGGCACATAGTTATCCAGCCCTTGTTTGTCCGGGTTTGCAGACCGGACACGGCGAGGATGTCGTTAAACTCAATTGTAAAATCGGCTCAAGGGGTCACACATGTTGAGTGACCGTTTTAAGTGTTGTTTATTTTCCTCACTGGGAAGCGTGGTTTTACTGTTTTTGATTGTGAAACGTTTCAAAACGAATTCGGTGGACTTTTTATTGACTAATCAAGACATAATGTACGAGATCCGAACGGAAATTAAACGATTAAAAAGGCCGATACCTGACTAGATTATTTCCAAAAGAGAAAATCGCGAAGTTTTTAACGAACATTTAACAGTATCGTCTACGACAGATATAAGTGGTTATGTGGGTGTCGTAAAAGAAACAAACTGTTAGGTTTATTTGTTTAGTGATGGGTGGCAACCGAAGTGGAGGTGTTAGTGCTTTCTTAAATTTTCTAAAGGAAATAACCTTAACGAAGTATTTTCCAAAATTTATAAACAATGTAATATTTTAGTAGCGATTTCAATGACCACTTCAGACAGCGAAAGGTGCTTTTCTACATTAAAACGCGTTAAAGCATATTTAAGAAATACCATGAGCCAAGAGAGACGTACAGCATTGGTAATCGAGAAAAAATTGTGAAATAAATCTTTAATGAAACAGTGATTAAGATTTTTGTGAACAATAAGGACAAGCGAGCTGATTTCCTCCACAAGTAACGGTAAGATACCTATATCAAATTTTTTCACATGTTTCCACCCATTAATTTAACTTATTAATGCACTCAATATCATTTAAAATAGCTACCAATTTCCCCTAAAAATGTTCTATATCGATATTTTTGTATAAAAGAATTTTCATTGAAATTCTGAAGTGCCAGGAGAACGCGAGATAGATGGACCCATAACAACAGTAGATCATGACAACAAAGTAGAAACACGAGTATGCAGACACCAGAGTCAGCGGGTCAGAATATAATCCTGGGAAACTACGCCACAAAGCGTGAGAAGCTAAGTCAGCAGTGTAGAAGTCACAATAGTGCCACTCCCGAGGGACTTATTATAAATAGGTAGCTCGCCTTCAGCGGGGTGTCCATTCGTGTTCCACACTTGATACTTTGCACATCGTGTGCTGCAGTATTATATTTTATTATTAGTATCACACTTATGTTGATATCTATTTTTCCTATTGTATTTTTTATTATAATAATTGTTTAATTGTTAAATAAATATTGTTTAAAAAAGCTAAACGTCTTAACCGTAAAGTTCAGTCGCGTGACCTTGAAAATGTTAAAAATTTTCGTCTGCGGCTCCACTGGTTTCTGATAGTCAATCCTACTCATAAACCCTGTGCGCACCCATGTAACGCAACCACAAGCCGCCACTGCTCAATATATTGGTAAAGAATTTTCTTAAGATGTGATTGAATGTACTCAGAATATTCAAGATGCAGTTTTAAATTCTATAAATGTTATTAGAACATTCCGAAACGAATATTTGAAAAAATAATGTTTTGACATTGTGAAAACATTCTTGTGTGGTATATCTTGTGCGGTAGGGGTAAACTATTTGTAATATGAATCAAAATAGAGATTTAAAACAATTAGTTTTTGATTGTCCCAGGTATCGGCCATTTATAGAAAACCTATAAAGTCGCCGCCTAAATAGAAAGATTCATTTAGTATGATATAAGCTGGATATGATAATATATAATATATGTAATGCCAATAAGATAATTATTATAAGCTTATATATAATTATCTTATTGACATTGCACTTTTGAAAAAGCTATACAAATACTAATCCAATGATGAGTGGATTGTTTTTTTGCTTTGTTTTTAATGACTAGCTATATAGCTTTTCCTGTATTGTGTGGTGTCAAAATTTAGTTTAATTTATTATTTGATCCAATACTATAATTATTAAATACAATTTGGAGAACCCAATTCTTCACAATACAGTATTTAGAACTGTCCATCGTTTCGCTAACAAAGTTAGCTTCATCAGAGGGATGAATTAAAAAAGCATCCTTCTGATGACGCAACTTTGTTAGCGAGATGGTCGTCAGGTCTAAAAACTGTATTGTGATGAATTGGGTTCTCCTAATTGTATTTATCAGTGCTCATCGCAGGTTCCAATCTTCACTCAATTTAATTATTGTTAGAGAACATCAGTCATTCTTCTCATATTCATTCATATCGTCTGAATTTATTATTTTTATATATTTTCTTTTTAATAAACTATGTTGGGCAACCGTCCAAGGCTCCGACAGATTTCTGCATCCTGCAAGCTAGTGAATATGCAGCGGCGTGGCATGTAAGAATTTGCTCGACTTCCCGCAGCAGCGTATTGGGTACATCCTCTTAGACAGCCAATAATCAGAACGACGAGTCGTATATTGTGTCCCGGGTTAAGCTGCATAAGCTCAAACATAAGGTCTCTATACTTGGTCTGTTTTTCCTCTCGTTTATACTAACGTTAGCCTCAGCTGGAGCCGAGAACTCTATAACAAACAGGATTTTATTTTGTTTGTCGAGAAGGATAATGTCAGGCCTGTTAGCGGCTACTGGCCTGACAGTGGAGACCACAAAATTCCAGTATATACGCCATCTCTCGTTCTCCACCACGGACTCAATATCCCCCGGTTGGTGAGGCAGCACTGGTCTTTGGTCTATCCCATACGAATGTCGAAGATGGTAATACAACACTCGAAGGGCGGCATTATGTCAATACACGTAATTGGCAGACGCCATCACCGGACATGCACTTAAGAGATGCATAAGAGTTTCCGGCGATTGATGACAGATTCTGCAGCTGTCATCTGCCACGTCCACCCGCATGACGCGCTTGCGGCAGACCAAGGTGTTTATAACACTATCTTGGCAGGCCACGATGAACCCTCAAGTCTCCGATCGAAACCCCGCTGATTTAAAAAAGGAAATAGCAGCCTCGTTGACAAGCCGTGTTCTTCTATATGCCGGAAGAACATTCCGGGCAAAGGCTTGTCAACATGCTGCCCCAATAGGTGTTTTTGTAGGGTCTCTAATCTTAGCTCTAAAGTCGGAATTTTAGGCTAAGTGACCAACGGGCGATCATCTTGCCTTCTTCCCGACCTGTGATCGAAGCATAATCCGAGCTCACCTGCTGATCTGCCTGCCGCCTTGAACAGGAATGCTCCAGTTCCTCCGACTTCGTGCGTTTGGACAATTCGCAGAAGAGGATATGAGCTTTTAAGGATCCTGCAACTCATCCCAGGACCTCTTTTCCGTGTAACCGTTCCATGTTTGGTCGTCCTCTACCTCCGAGATGTCTTGGGAGGTATAAGCGAGGAACTGACGACCTCGAGTGCAAGCTTCGATGTTTGCGGAGAAGTTTGCGGGTATCCCTATCCAATTGGTGCAACTCTTCCACTGTCCATTTTATCACTCCAAAAGAGTGACGGATGACCGGAGCGGCAAGAATGTTGGTAGTCAGCAGCTTGTTTGGCCTGGACAGCTCTGAATACCAGATTTGCCGAAGCCGCTGATTATACTTACCGCGGAGAGCCTCTTTCGTTTTTGCAGCGTCCGGAATGCCTGATTGCTCGACACCCAGGTACCTATAGGTCTCTCCGGCACCTAGATGTTTTATGGTGCGTCCGTCGAGGAGCTGCGCATCATTTGGGTACCCGTGAAGCCTCCCCCTTTTTATATGGACCACAGCGCACTTGTCCAAGCCAAGCTCCATCCCGGTGTAAAGCGTAAACTCGTGTACCACCCTAAGAGCTTATTGGAGCTTGCTCCAACTACAGGTATATATTTTCAAGTCATCCATATAAAATAGATGACTAATCCTGTGTTCGGAGAGCTGCACTCAGCGGTAGCAGCGAGAGGCAAAATAGGAGAGGGCTAAGAGAATCTACCCGAAAGACTCTTCTCCTATATGATATCGGTTGTGTAAGGGTTTTTGGGCGGCCGGACGTTATGGCAAACCGTGTTCTCCACAATGACATCAGATGTTCTATACATTTCGCTAGAGTATTTGGTACAGAAAGTTTGCCGAACAAGCAGCGCAACATATCATGCGACGTCGTGACGACCGCCTTGCGATAGTCTATCCAGACCATGGACAGATTTCGGAGATACTGCCGTGCGTCTTGTATAACGCAACAGTCATCAACAAATTCTCCCTACATTCATCCATTTTTTTCTGAAACCGCGCTACTCACTCAATTCCCCAAATATTGTTTTCACTGCCCGCAACCACCTAGCATACAAAATCCTAGTAAAGATCTTGTAGCAGCTGTTCTCGCAAGTTATGGGCCGGTAATTCTTTGGCTGGGACAGGTCACCTTTCTTTATGACCAGTGCGGTTCTCCCTTCGACAAACCACTCAGGAATTTGCTCCCCATGATTCAACAATCCGTTAAATATTCGAGCCAGTCGGCGGTGGACAGATGGAAAACTCTTCCACCAGATGGAATGAATGCCGTCCGGTCCTGGGGCAGCGTAGTGGCGGCAACCTCGAAGGACTTCCGCATCATTTCCGCGCACACTTCTGGTTGTTCGGAATTGCAGTAAGCTGTAAGGTGTGCCATGCCCGGAGTGGCTTCTTTAAACTGAGGCCTAGCCTAATAGACCTTCCTCCAGAAACGCTCGACGTGTTGGACATTTGGTTGGTCACCGACTGGTTGCCTAGGCTGTTGGAGTATGCGAGAGGGGTTGCTTTGAAAGGTTGAGTTATCAGTTACCCCCTCACTCTCCTCAGAAACGACTTTTTAAGTGTCGCCAATGCCCGTATATTGTCTAAGGCGTGCTGCTTGTTGTTTTGTACCACTGCTATGCTCAGTGTGTGATGTTTGCGCCTTACAACGGCTGCCACTCGTTGCACACACCTAGTAAATGGCCTCCCGGCTCTTATATATTCTATCACACACTAAATACGGGAGGACTCCTGTCTTGATATTTTTATTTTCGTTTGCAACTGCGCTATGCGTCGGCTTAACTGCACGACAATGCGAGAAGTTTCGACACCTTGACCTGAAGGCACAAGGGTAGAGGCAGCCGCATAGCCAGCGCAGTTGATGGTCCAGATGTCGGCATCCTCCGGAAGTTCCTCATTGAGACTGGCATCCAGTTGGGCGAGCTGTTCAGGCCTAGGACTAAATCTCACCTTGAGAAAAGCCCTTTGACTTAAGTCATTCTCATTCGTTTCAGCGAAGAGCGGCAGTTGTTCTGCGATTGGTCGCGCTGGTGTGGGATCCGGGAAGATATTCGTGTGTACTCTCTCTTGTGCAGGTGTGACTCATAATCCCGCAGATGTTGTGTGGAAAGAACATGCCCACGATGCATGGATATCCACAAAGCATGCAACCTTTCCATGTATCCCCTCCTTGCAGGCGAGCTGTTGCCATAACACTGCAAAAGATCGTTCCGCAGATCATTGGTCCACTCCATTCTCCTTGCGCGGTCGTTATCAGGCATCCGTCCATTGTCCTCTCCACCTTGCCTATGGTCTCCATCCGATCGATACCGGTTAGAGAGGACGTTTTTACTTGTTCTACTGTAAACAAGCACAGTATTAGGTCGGCGCAGGGTGTTGGCCTGCGTCGACCCCCCTACAGAATTTCGAATATCCCAAAGGGGTATTCGTGCCCACACTCACAGATTTTCCGTGATTCTGCAGATATGTGGGCAGTTGCGACGCTGGCTGTACCGTCTACGTCGTTCCGGATAGCGATAATTAAACTACTGGCTGCACTGTTCATACTGGCCAGACTTTAAGGTGAGTCGAGAAGAGTGTATAAAGGAATCAGGTAATTTGGATACAAGAAATATAGGACATTGGTGGAAGAGGAGACAGGTAAATTGGACAGCGGACAGCTGGAGTGGCTGGCTGTACCGGCTATGTCGTTACGAGTAGCGGTAAACATACTGCTGGCAACAGTACACCTACCGGCCAGACGGTTCCTATTATATTATTATTATTATTATTATTATTATTATTATTATTATTATTATTATTATTATTATTATTATTATTATTATTATTATTATTATTATTATTATTATTATTATTATTATTATTATTATTATTATTATTATTATTATTATTATTATTATTATTATTATTATTATTATTATTATTATTATTACTTAAAATATTCCAGTATTCTTAACCATAGTTTAAACTCTGCCAATAATTAATGGTGGTAGCGACAATTATTTGCTTCCCAAACATTACGTTACACTTTCTTTCGTAGAAAAAAGACAAACCACTTTCTCCTAATTATTTGCAGTTCTTTAAAATATATAAACAAATTATCATATATTTTCAGAACCGTATAAGCTAATTGACAGGCTTAGAAATAATTTAAAGACCTGTAATCCTCATTTTTTTGCAGGTTTACCTGGTTTCTCATCAGATAATTTTTATCCATCTTGGTTTGTTGTTGGACTAGTTACGACAATTATATGTATGACAATTGCTTTTGCACTTGTCTGCTTTATATTGTGTAAGTATTTGTAAAAGTTAATATGATGTGGTTAACAACTATATGCTATTATTAATAGAGAAAATTATAATAAAATTTATTTTAGATAACCGATATCAGCAAAGGACAACAGGATTTATCAAAAGAAAAATTTTGTCTGGTGCTGACCTGCAGCTGGACAGGTTACGCTTTGCTTCAGATACTATGATGACAGAATACAATCCGAATTATGAATTTGGTGGAGTAATTTATACTCTACGAGATCTGAAAGACATTCCTAGAGAACAGCTGCGATTGGTAAAGTATGTTAGACACATTTTATCTTTCAAAGCTATCAATGATAGCTGGATTGAGTTGTATAAGTTGTTTTCATGTTTTAAGCTTAAATTTAGGAATATATATATATATATATATATATATATATATATATATATATATATATATATATATATATATATATATATATATATATATATATATATATAAGAGAGAGAGAGAGAGAGAGAGAGAGAGAAAGAGAGATTTTTAATGGAACAGGGGTACTCTTACACATACTAAACTCAAAACAAAACGTAAATAAAAAAAAAACAATACACTAATAAACAACCTCGCCCATCAAAGAATTCAATGCATGTAAAGAGACAAAAATAATTAGTAGTAGAGCAGCTATTACAAATGGCAACTATATATGTATAGGTTGTGCACTCAGGAAACTATATATAAATATAAACAGGGAAGTCATAGAACCTGAAGAAACAGGTTTTTTTAATCAACATCTAAAGCAAAATGTAAACCACAATTTTAAATCAAATTCACAAATATACCGACAATAAGGGGGCAAGTAAATAGATATTTATAAACGATTGTGTACATAAGCATATGTATAGTAATAAGACCTATTAAAGCGCAGTGAAATCAAAACCCCAAACACAGAACAGGCTGTATGTATACGACAGAAAAACACTATTAACAAGTGCTTATAAAAACAGTGTAGCGTGAAGTAGGAAATAAAACGACAAAACGGACTGTATATAATAGGTTTAAGGAGTTGTTACATAACAGTTTTTAGTAATAGGACGTTAATTGATATAGATATAGGTTAAGTAACGATCATAAAATTTCATGATTTGTACGTAATAGGTTAAGGTTTTGACAGAAATATATCTGTGAAAGGGAATGTGAAAATACTATTAAGTAACCGGGACAATGCACATCACAAACAATAGGAGAGAAATTAGAAAGTAAAATTAGTCAGGGGGCAGGCGACAGTAAAACTTGAATAGCAACGGAATAGAATTTCTTGCAACATTTATAAAGAACAGTTCGAATTTCAAGGGTAAGATACATAATAATAAAAGTTGGACAGCCAAGGATCTATAGAAATATCAAAAGAGTGAGTTTTTACAAAGCAAAATATAAAATACTTACGTTTTCAAGTAAATAAATAACCTGGTAGTAGATATACAGCAGCAAAACCACATTCAGGTGGATAGATCTATATATATATGTATATATATATATATATATATATATATATATATATATATATATATATATATATATATATATATATATATATATATATATATATATATATATATATATAGTATTAAGTTTTCGTAACGGTAATAGTGTTATTTACTTAAAAATCACTACCTCTATTTATATTTCCTAGACAAAAACAAAAAACAAATTCAAATAGACAATTGTTAGCTTCATATGTCAGTTTGGCACTTTTCGACTTCAGTCAAATTTAAAAAACGGTTTTTTTCATGTTTGTATTTTCATAATTAGTTATAGTAAAACTCACGTTGGATGTAAGTATTTTAAACTTTTATATTTTTCCTAACTAAATTGTAAACTTTTTCCTTTCCATGTTGTAGCCTTGAGAATGGAATAAACTTTTCCGAAAGCTCGGCTTTCCCACAATTTTTTAAGTAAATAAGTAAATAAATAAATAAATAAATAAATAAATATATATATATATATATATATATATATATATATATATATATATATATATATATATATATACATATATATATATATATATATATATATATATATATATATATATATATATATATATATATATATATATATATATATATATAAATTTCAACAACACACCACGAGGGCTTACAGCCTAAATACTATCGTATCGGGGGTGTTGACAAGGAGGAAACAGGCACAGCTTGTTAATTCTGGACTTGAAGGTTTGGAGGTTCGAAGGAGAAGGAAAAACTTGTGCCGGCAAGGAATTCCACAACTTGGAAGTCCTCGGGACAAAAGAGCGGGCATAACAAGATGTTCTAAGTCTGGTGACCTGGACAGTAAAAGGGTGCATTCGCTCTATTCCCCTGGTAGATCTGTTGGGGGCAGCAGGTGGGGGAACTATGGAACCATGGGGGAAAGCTCCTCTGAGCAGTGCCCGTGCAGATATCTATAAAAGAGAGAGAGGTCACCAACGGCACGTCGGTGGGCAAGGGATAGCAGCCTTTGGGTGATGGTAGTGTAACCGATGAGACGTATAGCTCTCTTTTGAATGGAGTCCAGGATAGCGAGTGTAGAAGCGGCAGCGGCACCCCAGATGTGGGAGCAGTATTCGAGGTTTGGCCTTATTTGAGAAGTATATAAGGTATAGAGATTAGCTGGTGAAAAGTATTTGCGAGCCCGGAAGAGGAAACCTAATTTCTTAGCAGCCGCTTCTGCAATTGATGTGACATATTGGTGCCAATTAAGATTTTGATCCAGAGAAATGCCAACAGAAAAGGACTCATTACTTTGAATAACTTGGTTGTTCATTGTGATGGGTCTAGGGCTGGTGTATCTCTTGTGAGAAAGAAAGCAAGACTTAGTTTTGGTGAGGTTGAATTGTACAAGATTTCTACTTCCCCAGTCTAATATTTTTTGGAGATCCACGGAGACAGAACCCTCCATGAGTCTGCGACCCTCATCTAATTGGGCTAAAGAGAGGCTTAGAATATTGTATATTTGAATGGAGGGTGCTGTCGTCCGCGTAGCTGTGAACTGGGTTGGATGTGCTAGAGAGGAGGTCATTGATGTAGAGAAGAAACAAAGTAGGGGCTAAAGCTGAACCTTGAGGAACTCCTGCATTAATTGGATACAGTTTAGAGGAATGGCCATCCACAACAACAAATATGCTCCTGTTGGAGAGGAAATTTGCTGTCCACATACAGAGTTTTGGTGGTAGGCCATAGGCCGGAAGTTTATTAAGCAGCGCTGCGTGCCAGACCTGGTCGAATGCTTTGGATATGTCTAAAGCAACAATCTGGGATTCACCGTGTTGTTCCATAGACTTGTTCCAAGAATGGGTGACAAAGGAAAGGAGGTCGGCAGTCGATCTGCGCTGACGGAATCCATACTGCCTGTCATGGATTAGACTGTGTTTTTCAAGACATTTTAGTAATTCGGTGTTTATATACTTTTCCATCACTTAAGAGACGACTGAAAGGAGAGAAATAGGCCTGTAGTTGCTAGGAAACGCTTTGGATCCTTTCTTGGGGATGGGTTGTACTCGAGCAGTTTTTCAGTTACTAGGGAATATGCCTTTATTATAAGACATCTGAAACAGACGAGTCAGGACAGAAGCAAGCTCTGGTGCGCATTTTTTGAGAACAATTGCTGGGATCTCGTCAAGCCCAGGGGCTTTCCTGGTATTAAGAAAAGAGAGCATCTTTCGTACCTTTTTTGTTTTGAAAATGATATCCGTCATTTTATACGCGACATTGGGGACTGTTGATGGTTGAACATTTGGAAGTGCGTTGAGAGTGGAATTGCCGGCGAACAACGAAGCAAAAAGTTCAGCCTTGCTCAGGGCGGTAGAAACAATTTCATCCCCTGAGACAAGAGGTGGGAACGTGCTTTTGCAGAAATTATTCCCAATAGATTTAGCAAGAGTCCAGAAGGGTTTGCCGCCGTTGGATCTTAAGAGGACTTTGTTTTTGATGTGGTTATTAAACGAGTTTTCTGCCCCAGAAAGAATGCGGACACAGCGGTTTCTTGCGTCGTTAAATGCTTGACGATTTTCTTGACTGGGATTGTGTAGAAGCGTTTTGTGAGCTTTGACCTTTTCATGTCTGGCCTTGTCACAGGATTTAGAGAACCAGGGCTTTTGAGTGGCTGAAGAGGTTTTCTGTGTACGTGGGATAAATAATTCCATGCCAGCTTGGATAATTTCAGTGACGTTTTGTGAGATATCAGAGGGGTCAGGATGAGAGAAGCAAACAGACGCCCATGGAAATGCGGAAAAGTAATCCCGCATTTCGTCCCAGTTTGCGGAGTTGTAGTGCCAAACGATACGTGGGTGTGATGACCGTGTGACATCGGGTTGCATTGCGCAGGAAGCAGTAACCATGCCGTGGTCTGAGCGGCCAAGGGGGGCGGTGACTGATATCTTATAGCATTCAGGTTGTGTAGTGAGAAGGAGATCCAAGGGATTTGAGCTGTGTGTTGGGATACGAGGAAAGTAAGTAGGTTGCTGAACCATATTGGCTAAAGAATTGCTGGCTGCAAAGGCCTCCGCTGCTCTCCCTTGTGGATTGGTTTTTGAAGATCCTAGCCATTCCTTATTATGGACATTGAAGTCACCAAGAATAGTGAACTCGGGGGAAGGATATTCAGAAATCAGATAGTCAGTTTTTTCAGAAAGGTAGTCAAAGAGCTGGACAAAGTTGTTGTCAGAAGGTGACCGGTAAATGCAACAGATGAATTTAGTTGCAGCCCTGAGAGAGACTTTTATCCATAGTATGTCTTTTCTTCCAGCTTCTAAATTGGTGAGTCTGGTGCATGGTAGATTGCTACGTACGTATGCACACACGCCTCCATATGCAATCTAAAGGAAGTAAGGAGCTCATACCCCGGGAAATTAAGGTGATTAGTGGCTGTTTTAGCACTGATTTAGGTTTCGGTAAGGAAGAGGAGTTGGGGCCTGTTAGCCTGGAGGAAATGGTAAACGGAGTTCAGGTTAGAATTTAGGCCACATATATTCGAAAAGGATATGTTAAATCTTGATGCTGGCGCCCCCTGTACACCCCTCTCCCGGAGATCCGAATGGAGGGGTATTTTGCCTCCGAAATATTTTGTACAAGGAGGAGCCTTTATCATTTTTGCTTATAAGGGAAACCGACTCATACACCAGAACCGGAAACGTCCGTTGGGACTTCACCGGCCCCTTGATGTATGGGGTGGTACCTCCTCGGGCGTGAAAAAAATCATTTACTATTACGTAAAGGAAAATTCCACTACCACCTGCTATGGATTGGATTGGATCAATGTCTACCCCTTTAAAAATAAGATTAATAAAGGGACTATCAATTGTCCAATAGTTATGATTTTCGACATTATCACTTTGCATCCATGCCTATTGTCGGTAGATTTAATATATAAAGCCAGTTTCTTCAAAATATAAGAAGAACAAAACAGTAAACTCAACAACCTCCTTATTTCTTTGCAATAATAGTTGAATAATACATACAGAGACAACAAACAAAGAAAAAGCAACATTTCATACATTTAGTTATATATTTACATTAAACATAATATACACCAATTTTCATAAACTTATACACATCTCTATAAAATCTAACCTATAACATATAAAACTATAATTAACATTATATAAACAATAGCAATTGTCACTAATAACAATTAGCGCCCTAACTGTGGAACTATTGAGATAAATATACTAATTAACTATAGATACCCGCTCATAATAATTGTCGCCTAAATGTGAGAGCTTCGAAAGTCCGCGGGTAAGATAAACAGTGGAGCATCGAAAATTATTCTACGAATTTCAATATAAGCATAAAATACCAGCGTAAAAAATGCCAAGAGGAAGGAAAATTTCAACGTCAAAAGACAGACAGGACAGGGGAGATGAAAGGGAACTTGGACAGCAGGAAAGCATGGAAAATGGATGGGGAGAGAAGGCCTGAGCAAGTAAGTGTAGATATGGATGAACCAGCAGAAATAACTCTGCACACAATAGAAGGAACCGTAGTAGAAGAACCGACACCCGACAAAAACAAGATAAACGAGACAATGCAGAAACCTGACAGTAACAACGAAATGTTAATTAAATTAATGCAAGGCATAAAACAAGATATTAATGAAAGTAAGAGGGATATAAATGAGTATAAAGTTTGAAAGGCAAGAACTTAATAAAAATGAGAAAATGGACAAAATAGGAGAAAAAGTGGATAAGCAAAAACTCAATATGAATGAGAAAATGGAAAAACAAGAGCGATTGATGAATGAAAATATAAATGGTTTAAAACGGAAGGTAAAGAAAGCAATGTATGAAGGCATAAAACTAATGGATGAACGATTGAATGAAATGTATATTAAAATGACAAGAAAATTTAAAAATGATATGGAAAATTTGAAAATGCAAGAAGTGAAAAAATGTGTAGAAATGAAGGTGATGCGAAAAACGAGGCAGAACGAAAGTTAAAAAATAAAGTAGAGACAGAAATGGATGTATTACGTAAGATAATAGTAGAGAAAATCAAAGCCAATGATGAACAGACATAAAATGATCGAGAAAGTGAACGAAAGAAGTCAGCGAATGAAATCGAAATGGAACAAAAGTTGAGAGAAACTAATGGAAAATTGGAAAATTTGAGAAAAGTGACAGATATAAAGCTGAAGTTAGGGAACAAAAGGATGAAAGAAGAAGTAGAAGAAAGTTTTTAACAAAAATGGACAAGATCAGAGAGACAAGATATGAGGAATAAAAGAAATAAAAGGAAACGAGCAAACCTAGAATAAATTAAAGATAGGGGAAACAAACTCAGACGAAAACGTAAATGAAATAATAGGTATCGACACAAAAACAAGTATGATAACGGTAGCAGGAACACATATAAATACAACGCGAACGGGGATAATTACAACGACAATTTTAATATAGAATATGATGCCAGACAAGGGGAAGGATCTGATGAAAGTAACGAGCAACGGAGAAGGCAAAATAACGAATATGGAGATGACGCATGAATAAAAATGGATAATCGTATAAAACAAATGGCAACGAATAAGATGGAAGTAAAAGACAAGGGCGATAGAAAGACGCAGACAATGGTGGAGGGTAGAATAAGGATGGATGGCTATGTCGACGGTATACTAAACCAAGACAGGTTAATTATATATCCACTAGAGCAAGAAAAGTTATAACCAAGCAGAAAAATCGCCCACACGCAACAGCCAATCACATATGTATATATGAACACCCCATGGAGATATTTAAAAACGACAAAGAGGCAAATAACTTTGAAGAAAGTATAGGATTGATAATTTTAAAAGGGAAAACACTAACTAAAACTGTGAAAATACTATTAGACACAGGATCGGGCGCCTCAACGATTTCTGGGAGAATCGTAAAACACTTCAGCGTGGGGAGAGTAAAAATTCAAAAAATCACACTTGTAAATGCAAGGGGAAAAGATTGGTAAGATCAATGAGACAATATCTGTGGAAGTAGAACTTAACGACGAGAAATTGGATGATACGGAATATGATGTAATAATGGGCACTGACGAGATGGAAAGACATAAAATTATAATCGATTACCTCAACACGTATATAAAATTTGCAACGAGAAGATCAAGATGGAAAGGTTAAATGAAAATAGTGAAAATGGGGAGGATGGTAGTGTAGTTGAAAATATATTAATAGAAGATGAAGTTTTAAAAAATAAAAAGGTAAATAAAGCTATATGTGAAGTAAGGTATAGCAAATATGAAGATGATATGTATGAAGAAAATGGGAATAATGTGCAGATACACTGCGATTAAAGATATGTAAAACAAGCAGAGGAAGCGTTAGAAAAGTATAAAGGGTTGATAATAGATGAAACAAGAGTTGCGAAAAATTATGTCCATCAGTTTAAAGTAAAAAGGTTAGAGAATTTTAAAGTCAAGTCATATCCATTCTATACAAGTATGTAAAAAAGGTAGCAGAAGAAATTTCAAAAATGAAACAAAGGGGATTCATCGAAAACAGTAACACTCCATTTATGAATCCAGTAGTAGTCGTTAAAAAGTCGAGGGGCGAGCTAAGACTGTTTAGACGCCAGGAACATAAATAGTTATTCAATTCTACAATATGAAGCCCCAGCTAACATTGATTCAATTTTTGGAAGGTTGCCATATTCAGAAGTATTTACAAAGATGGATTTGAAGCATACTTTGTGGCTAATTCCATTACACGAAGATAGCCGAGACTATACAGGATTTACTGTAGACGGGGTGGTCTATATATTTGAGGTAGTGCCTTGCGGGATTCAATCAGCGTGCGCAGCGTTAACAAGAGCACTACAGAACATATTAGACAATTACGACCAATTCGTAGTACACTATGTGGTCGATATTTTGATTAGCAGTAGGGAAAAAGAGTATCAAAACCATGTAGAAACAATTTTAGGAAGTTAAATGAGGCTGGCTTGAAAATTAATTTGCAAAAATGCCAATTTACAAAAAAGAACTGGTATTCTTAGGGTACGTCATTGACCAAGAGGTTATAGGAATGGACGAGCGTGTGAAGGCCATTAGGGAGTTCAAACGGCCTACCAATTGAAAAATGCTCAGAGGTTTCATTGGTATGATCAACTACTTGAAAAGATTGCTCCCAAATTTCAGTGAAAAAGTGTATCCACTCATAAACATGCCAAATAAAAACCAAAAATATAATTGGGATAGTGAGAAAGAGGTAGCCTTCAGCAAAATACAAGGAATTTTGTAATGGGTTGAAACTTTACCATCCTAGGTATGAATCTGAATTTACGTTAAGCACAGATGCGTCGATCAACAAATCAGCAGGAGTATTAGTATAGATGTAAGATGGAATGGAAGTGCCAATATGTTTTGTGTCGAAAGTTACGAAATAGGATGAGTGGAAGTAAAGTGTGACTGAGTTATAATTGGTGAGTGTAGTCTTTTGTGTGAAGAAGCTACGATTTTATTTATTAGGGAACAAGACGGTGATCGAAACAGACCATCAAGCTTTGATCAGTATCCTAAAAAATAAGTTTGTGAGCAACCGAATACATAAATAGGTGTTGATTATGCAAGTGTATACGTATGACATAAGGCATGTGAAAGGAAGTTTGAATGTAGTGGCAGATGCTTTGACGAGAGATGGAGAAAGAATGTGAATGAATCTAGATGAATCAGATCAGGTATGAATGTATTGAGAGAAAACCTAGGCTTATTTTCGAAAGAGATGATTGAAAGAGACCACATAATGTTAGGTGAGAAAGAGAAACGTGGAGCGGAAGAAAAGAAGAATGTGCTTGTGAAAACAGTTAATGGCTATGAAGTATATGTCATAACGAATGAATTGGCGAAAGAAATCAGTAAAAGTATACATGAGATTGGTCATATAGAGATACGAAAGGTATGGAGGGTATTTACAGAAAACTACACAACAAAACTAGACCTAAAGTTGATCAAGGAAACTTTGAGGAGTTGTAAATGATGCCAGATGAACAAATACAAAAATCTACATAATGAGGGAATACCCAAAACAATAACGGCCAACGAATGCTTAGAGAGAGTAGCCATCGATTACATTAGTGAGTTAGTACCCAGTAGGCAACTAAGCAAACATATAATGGTAAATGTTTACTCAAAATATGTAAAATTTAACCCCACAAAACAAACCAACAAACTGGTCACAATGAAACTGCTAAGATCATATATCCAACACATAGGCAAACCAAAAACAATTTTGCTGGACAACGCCACATACTTCAAAAATGAAGCGATACGACAGTTTTGTGAAAAGAAAGGCATTAAAATACAATACACAAGTATCAGACATCCTAGTAGTAGCCCAGCTGAGCGAAATTTCCAAGAGGTTATCAAGTATTTGAGAATGTTGATAAACGATGACCAGAGAGAATGGGAAAGTCAGATAGTGAATGGAGGGAGAATATTGAATAAATGTCATAACTTAAGTACGGAAGAGACACCTATGTATGTAATAACTGGAATAAGACCCAAAAGAAAATGGATAATAGATGAAAAATTGACGAATGCAAGAGTGATTGAGAATGTGCAAAAGAGAATCAGGAGAAAGAAAGAAAAATACTTGAGCCGACAAAGAAAGAAAATTAGAAAAAGCGTGAAGTTTAAGAAAGGAGATCTTGTGATTGTCAGTGCACATCGAGTTAGAAGTAGAGAACTGGAGAAATGTGCGAAATTCCAACCAATATTTGTAGGACCCTACGAAATAAGGAATGAAAATCCGATAAATAGCTGTCAACTCAAGGATATCCAAACAGGACAGATCAGAGGCATATTGAATATTAAAGTTGGGCAAGGTCAAGGAGCAGTGCTAAGAAGAAAAAAGGCTAGGAAAGAAAGAGTTTAAAATTATAAAGGCTAGGTAGCAACAGAGGGGTAAGATCAAGGAGCAGTGCTAATAAAGAAAAAGACTAGAAAAGAAAGAGTTTAAAATTATGAAGGCTAGCAGCACCAGTTGGGTAAAATCAAGAAGCAGTGCTAAGAAGAAAAAGACTGGAAAAGGAAGCATATACAATTATGAAGGCTAGGTAGCAACAGTAGCGCAATATCAAGGAGCAGAATGGCTGACAAACCGAGGAAAAGCATAACATATTAAGTGGAAATTATATAAAGGTCGTTATGTAAAGTTTTAAGAGTTATAGAATATTTAGTATGCTAAACAAACAGTGGAAACGATTAACTTCTGAGCCGAAAAATTAATATAGGAAAAGTTAAATATATGTTGGCAAAGAATATTAAAAGAACTTGACGATGGTGAAGCTAACCAGTGTATAATTAAACCCATGGTGGGAATATAGAAGAAGTAGAAAGAATATAGATGATAACGTGCATAGTAGTTGCGAGAAAAATATGTATTAAGAAGTATTGAAACGAAATGAGGTTGTAGGGGAATGAGGCAAGTCGTGAAGAAGGAAAAACCATGCATTAACTAGAAATATGAACAATAAATGAAGTTAAGTAAGAGATTCCGATGAATATTGGAAATAAATCGATACCAGGCTAATCAAGAAGAAACAGGAAAAACAACTGACCGAATATAAGAAGAAGAGGAAGATATGAAAACTAGGGATTGCCGAGTGATAGTGAAAAAAGTATGGAAATGCCACAAGAAGGTCAAACAATAACAAAGAATTCAGATGGAGCAAATATATAATAATATGAAACCAAATCGGAAGTGGGGACTTGAAAGAAAGAGGTTGATAAGAAGAAAGCAAGAAAAAATGGTGTAAATACAAACATGTGTTGGTAAAATTGGTTGGATACATGCACACGACACTTGAGGATATAAAATAAAATAACATGGTACGATATGGGGTCACAACATGACGAAAATAGAAAAACGCTTGTACGAAACCCTAAACGTCAGAAACAAACAGGGATGAATATATGTATAGCTTATAAACTAAGGCATGCAACATGCGAGTCAATAATTAATGCAAATAATATTGACATGGATCACTATTTACATGCAAGTCAACTGTTGTCAGTATACAACATTGACATAATCACTACGTTAGTTAATATTCAAACGAATATGACATATATAGTAGAATCTTTAAGCCAGAGCGATGCACTGTTCACTAAGCACGAACAAGCACTAAGAACAAACGATGAGCCCTAACGAGGTTGAAACGTTGCACAATAGGCACAATGATTTATAATCAACTGTACGATTAAAAAGGCCATAAATGCACTAAAAGCTAAACACTCGAAGAGCTGAAAATAGACTGCAACCAGGAACTGTAGTAGGGTGGAGAATGTCATCAGCGAATGAATACTGTATCAATAGTATTGTCCACATCAGATGGAATCATGTGGAAATGTAATCGTCTGCATCAAAGGAACTTGCAAATATGTCCAATGGAAAAGAAATTTTCATAAGAGAAAAAGTCCAGTAAGAATTGTTTTGACCACAAACAATCCGACAACAGCAGGGATTTTCCCAGCAGGCGAGTGTATCTTAAAATAGGAATCTTCTTAAAATCCGTGAATATCTGAAAAACTAGATAAAATGTTAACAAAGGAAGCACACAGTTTTGTAATTATATATATATATATATATATATATATATATATATATATATATATATATATATATATATATATATATATATATATATATATATGTGTGTGTGTGTGTGTGTGTTTGTGCCCGTATAATTATGAGGACGAACCACATGCATGGACGTGACTTGTCGGGTCTTCCCAACTTGTCGGGCCATACACGCGTCCCGACAATTTAGAGACGTGGTTTTTCGGATTCTCCACCTCTTAAATAGTATAAATAACTAATTTTCTGACGATGTCCTGATATACATACTATATGCATGTGTGTATTTTTGAGTTCGTGTTACTAAAACTGTCGGGTCCTATAAAAGTGACTGATAAAAGCGACCTCCGTGGTCAATTTTTGAAACAGACGTAATTGTGTGTAAGGCCCGACAACGGTTTGATAAATTTGTGTAAGTCCCGATAAATATATTTTTTTTTACCTCCTGCAGGCGTAGTAAATGATCTGTTTTCAAGTGACTTGTCCCTGGTTTTATAAATAGCGTCTTTGTTGTTATTTTTTACTACTTCATCTGCAAGGGTTGTTGACGGGGAATAACGGTACATCATTTTTCCTTGGGCCCTTAAGCAGATAGCGGTGGGTTTTATGTAGTATGTTATATTTCAAAGAATATTAAGATATTGTTAAATTTATTTATTAGGGAAATTTCATAGAAAACATTTACTCTATTCTTCAAACGAAACAGAACTAATATTTGGCATGGAAACATTAGTTTATATATTATTTTACATACACATATTTATGTATGTATATATATATATATATATATATATATATATATATATATATATATATATATATATATATATATATATATATATATATATATATATATATATATATATATATATATATATATACTTATAGGGTTAGTATAGGATGGATTTGTATTTACAGAAATATTCCTTATTCAAAAAAAAAAAAAACTTAAAAGCTTTTCGACATATTTTTTGCTACAAAGTGACGATCTTCAATTTATCATAGCGTAAACAATTTCGTTGCTATGGCAACTAAATCTTTCTTTTTAAATAGCAAGATATGATTTTTCGCGATTTAGGAAATAGCGTCTAGTTCTTGATACGCCACTATAAAAATGTAATTAGGTTCAATTAGAAAAAAATGGAGAAAAAACTAATGTAATTATGCAGATGATCGCAAAAATGTTTTTTTTAACAGAAGCACGCTTAAAACCAACCCTGTACGCATAAGCAACATAACAAATGCTGTAAAATCACTCACTGCAGATGATAGGCAAATTAGCTTTAATTATTAACTTTAATTCTAAATGAGACTGACAAAACAAGACTAAAATAAAACAGCAATAATATTTGTCAACTTACTCAATGTTCAAAATGCTGTCCATTATCAATACATAATTGAACTCGCGTTTCAAAGAAATTTATTAAACTAATTAACCTGGAATACACAATCCATCTCGTTTAGCCAACAATTATAGCTTTCAGGTCTTCCAGATTTAATGGTCTGTCTCTGTAGAGAACATTCCTCAAGTGACCCTAAGAAAACAATCACATGGCGTCAAGTCAAGAGGGCGAGCAGTTCATTTAAGTGCATCACAGCGCCTGATTCAATTTTCTCTAAAACTTCATCCAATTTTGCCGCACGCGTCTGCCAAAATGATTGTGAGCTCCATATTTATCAAACCAAACTTCATTGACTGGGCTCACTGCAACCACTGTGGTATAATTTATTCTCTTAAAAAATATTAATACTTTTCAGATGTTAGATTTCCCTCAATAAATAACCGGCCAATATTACTACTGTCTAGTCTACCCGTCCATACATAATTTTTTTGTGGTCGTTGGGTTTGAGCCTCCAGCATCCAATGTGGATTCTGCTGAGACCAATAACGATAATTTCTACTAAAGTCCGGCTTCTCATTAAATTTGCCATAATATAACAAAATTCAACACGCCTCTAAAAATCGCCAACTACAAGTTCCTGGACTAGCTGTACTTTATATGGGTGAAATTCTTTCTTCTCCTTTTTAGCAAAGTTACCACAGATTTTTCTGAAAGGCTGTGTAATGTAGTAACTTAATTTGTAGACACATGGTGGGTTTAATAAAAAGACAACAATATATCTAATGCGTTATTACCAGCTACAGCCGTTTTTGGTCTTCCTATTCTTGGCTTATCATTGACACTATCAGTTTCGTTAATTTTTTTCAGTGTTCTGGAAACATACACTTCATTAATTTGTGACCAGACTCATGAAAAAACATGCACATTTCTTTACAAAGCTTCCTGTCACCGTAGCCCAACATCACTAATATATCAATTCTTAGCTTTTTGCTCAATTCTGCCATAATAATAATAATAATAATTCATTTCTATAAATTCTCTATTTTCCAATATGAAGCTCTCTAAAGTATTACAAACTACATATAACTGACAGAAAACAATGCTTAAAATTGGCAGCTGCAAATACTATCACAATTTTTCAATTGGTAACTTGATAAGAAATTGATTAATGAAATCCAACCGAAGGTAATTGTTAAGAAACTTTTTTTTGCGATTTTTTCTTATTAATCCCGATTACATTTTCATAGTGCCGTTGCTAAGAAGGAGATGTGCTTTCCGTGAGTGCAAAAAAATCATATCTTGCTATTTAAAAAAAGATCTAGATTATCTTTTTTATGAAATTTGGTGTGTCTAAATTAGGGCTATATACACATATTTGAGGAGGAAAAAAACATTTTTACATTTAACCAGCCGCACCCACATAAATATGACTGACCTTGGCGTACTATTTGAAATGAAAATACAATACGCTGCTGCTTTTTTCAAAAGCAAAAATTATTCCTAGAATAGTACTATACTTTATATTTAAAAAAGTCTAAACGCAGCAAGTGCGTTATGGAAGTGAATTTTCATTAAAATGTTTTTAATAGCAAATGCGAGCAGGCATCAATCTGATTACTGGTATAGCCTATGCAGTAGAAACAGTCTACCATATTTTATCAAAACTACTTATTGTTTAAAAATGTTCAAAAATTTTCCGAAAATAAACTTAAAGTTGGTTTCCTAGCCAACAAACCTTAGGTTAATAGCAAATTGAGTTATTGAAATTTAAAGGATTTCATTAAAGTTCGCTACCAAAACGCACTTACTGTGTCCAGATTTTTTTCTTACAAACATGCATCTTCTTCTTCTTCTATTGCTTATCCATTAATGGATATTCGCGATCACATGTGCCCATTCTTCTCTATTTCTGATGGAGCTGAATAGGTCTCCTACAGTTTTTAGTCCTGTCCATTGTCTCACGTTTCTGAGCCATGACATCCTCTTACTTCCGACTCCTCCCTTCCCCTCGATCTTTCCTTCGATTACTAATTGTAGGAATTGGTATCTTTTATTCCGTATTACGTGACCCAGATATGCTGTTTTTCTGCGCTTGATGGTGTTCACCAGTTCACGTTCTCTTTTAACCGTTCTTAGGATCTCTTCGATTGTTTTTCTGGCCGTCCATGACACTTTTAGTATACGTCTGTATGTCCACATTTCAAAGGTTTCAAGTCTATTCATGGTATTCACATTCAGCGTCCAGCCCTCCACACCATATAGTAACACTGACCACACGTAACATTTTACTAATTCTTAGCCTCTCACGTACCTAGTCCCCTTCTAAATCCAAATTGTGTGGACCCTACCTCTCTTTCGCATTTTATGGAAATTGTGTAGTAAATATATTGAGGAATATATTTAACGTGTGGCTTACTAGACTAATCAGCCTATGGTCCTCGCACTTCGTTGCGTTACTCTTTTTTGGCAGTGGGATAAAATGTGATGTAATCCACTTGGCAAGGAACTCCCCCATGTTATATATCTTGTTAAATATTCTGTGCAGTACGGAAATTCCCCTGTCGTCTAGTATTTTTAGTAGTTTGACAGGTATGCAGTTCGGGCTAACTGCCTTTCTGGCCTTTGACGTATTTATTGTTCTTACAATTTCTTCTTTGGTGATAGGGGGTCCAGACAGGTCTGCGTCCTCCGCAACCTCTATGTCAGGTCTATTATCGTCGAAAAGGTTGTTAATATATTCCTCCCAAATAACTCCTCGCTGCCGATCGTCTTGTGCAATTTCCCCATGTTCGTTTTCTACATTAGAAAAGTATCTCTTCCGGTAAACTCCGGACACCTCTTTTATCTTCTGTGTATGTTAAATTCATCGTGCAGCTCTTGTAGTTGTTCTATATCCTCGCATTGCTTCTTTAACCAGTCATTCTTTGCCCCTCTTATTTTCCACCTAGTAAGTCTTTGGATGTGTTTATAGCTCTCTGGATATCCTTGACTTATGCATCTTCTCCTTTCTTCGAAAAGCGCCATGATTTCTGCTGTCATCCAACAGTGTTTCTGTGTTTTCTGCTTATGACCTAGTTCACCTTCTGCGACCCTTATCAAGGCTTCCTCCATTTCTCCCCATATGACATCTATGCTTGCACTCTCTTCCAACTTCGGTTCTATGCATCATATTTCGATAAAAAATGCAAAAATGCATTAACGAATTTGTTCTACGAAAATTAGCCAAAAATTATAGACCGTTAAACCATAAACTTAACTAAACGTACAGCGAAAGCATCAACTTAACTAAACCGACGGCCAAAGCATCAGATAGAGGGTCTATTTGAAATGAATTTTCTGTTAATATTTTAGTAAAATGAAGGGCAATGACTTGAGGGTTCGCAGAACACATGTTTTGAGGAAAACTCCACATTTTTTTAACTGTCCATAACTTTTATCTCTTTAAATTTAGAAATGCAAGTTATGGCACATGATTCAGTCTTTATATTACAAACACGCGTACCGAATTTCGTTGCCCTTACTCTGTTATTTCCGGAGATATTATTTTTTTTAGAAAGAAAACACAAAATTTTCCAGCAAAACCTTGTGCCGATTTTCTTGGGTACCGAACTCATCCAAGCCACTTGCAAAAGGAAGGTACTCACCAAATTTGATCAAAATCGGCCCATTACTTTTTGAGTTATCGGTATGATACATACATATATTACTGTCAAAGCGATGTCATTCGGCATAGAATTTAAGTTTATTATTTTAGAAGAAAATATGGGCTATTAAGGTTGACCCGTGGTTGAAAAATAAGTATAATGATGTCAAGAACTTTGGTAAATGGAGGTAACAATAGAACAATTGAGAGGAGGAAGTTAAAGTAAGAAATATTTTCCATTTAGAATGTCAAAATTTGAAGTATAGTGAACTTGGTCCACAATTGCCAATGATTTTTTGGATGAACCCGTTAAATTTTGTAAAAACACAGCACAAGTCATAGACTTATTGTGTATTGCATATTGTATAATTGAATTGAATAAACGCAATAATAATAATAATAATAATAATATATATATATATATATATATATATATATATATATATATATATATATATATATATATATATATATATATATATATATATATATATAAATTTAAATTGACCCCGTTATATAATCATGACGGCGACGCCTCTCAAAAAAAAACTATCGAGAACTACAAAAAGCTCAATATTTGTTGTCATTTGACAATTATTTATAAAAATTTTGCCGGGGCGACTGAATTACAGTCACAAAGATTATTAAAATTTATTTATTACTATGGTGAATGTAACCACGTTTCATCAAGAACGTGCCAAATATTTGCTGATATCGAGATAAACAAAAACCGTCGCGGAGGAGTGTTCGGCGAATAATAGAAACTTACAAAACTTTTGGCACTGTGAAGGCAAAAATTCATAAAAGAAATACCATCCTTAAGACAAGTAGCTCTGCAGAGACGACTTTCGAAGAGCTTAATACACAGAATTCCGTTAAAGCACAACTTCCACCCTTATTCAATATCTTTGGTTCAACATCTGAGAGAAATGGATACGCCGAAAAGAGTTTTGTAAATTCATTTGAACGATGATACAAGACGACTCTCGATTTTTTTGACAGCATAATTAGGACTGATGAAGCGAAATCTATGAAAAATGTTCTTTTTAACACACAAAATTCTTATTTTTGGAGTAATTCAAATCGTCATGCAGTAAGAACCCGGAATTTTCAAAATAGCTAGTTAGTCTTTTGTGCTGTAAAAACTGATAGAATATAATATAATATAATTTATTAAGAAAACTTGAATGGTAAGTCATTAACCATACATTGCAAATTATTTCCCCATTCTAAATTATGTATTAACTTTTTTAAGATATACATATTTAAATATTCTGGAAGAGATGAATCATCAATATTTGAGCAATTTACCTCTAGCGGAACACAAGCAAATTTTTTAACAACATGATGGCGCCCTACCCCACAGAACGGTTTCGTTTACTAAGAACATTTGATGACAAGTAGATTGCCAACTACTGGCCTTTTCTCTGGCCTTCTCGTTCTCCTTATTTGACTGTGTTGGATTACTTTACCTGGGGAACGATAATAAACATCGTTTTTTCAATCCAGTGAAAACGATGGGGGACTGTATGGCAAGGGTGAATGGCGCGTTCGAAAGCTTATCTCCAAATTCAATTAGAGCGGCCTTCCATGAAGAACTAACTCGAAGAGGAAAAAAATGTTTGGAAGTTCAAAATGGAAATTTTGAACATTTATTAAAATAAGTTGTTACCCTGTGTAGGTATTGTTTTCTTTTAGTAGGATAAATTGGTTTTCTTGTATAGATTTTTGTCTTGGCGATGTCAAAAGTTTTGTAATTTTCCATTTTTCGTTTAACACTATTCGGTTTCTGTTCTTGATCGAACTTTGTTGCACACCGCCTAAATATTTACACCTTAAAAATAATCCTAGTGCGTATAATTTAATCGCACCGCCATGATTATTAGCAATAAGTATTTGTCAAATGACAACCAATAGTGATGTGTCTGTAGTGCTCTAAAGTTTTATTTTGAGCCGTCATGGCCAACTAACAACAAAACTTGAAAGCCGTATAACATTTGATTTTCCTGTATTGATTTATTATCAAAATAATAAAGTAAATCAGCTTCTACAAGGAAACCAACCTATATTAAATGATAAAGGCTTTCATATAGGATAAACTGATAGTTATTTTTAGGCCTGCAAACGTCATTCTTGACATAAAATTTGAGATATGTCAAAAACGGTTGGACTCCGGTATAGGACATTATACATAGAATGTGTCTAAAATTTCACGGAGAAGTTAAAAATGTAACAATATATAGATTATCCTATTTAAAATAAGCAAGTTAACATCAACACCGTGCATAATCGGAAGTGCCACAATCTTAAGAATACTTTAGCCAAGTTGCCCCCATCGACTTCAGTAAACTGCCTAATTTTCAAAATTTTCCAAAGGCTATTTTCCGAGAAATGGATCGCGGGAGTTCGTCGTGGGATACTCTGTATCTTCTACGTATAAAGTAGTGTGTTGTTTGGGAATTTAAATATACCAGTGCAAATTATTCTTTACGACTTTATTAGTGTTAGTGGGTGACTAAACAGTGTTTGTGATGCTTTTCGACCAGCTAAAAAGGGCCAAAGTTTTACAAAAAGAGCTGATATGCAACAGGTTACTTATCTTAAAATTTATTTAACACTGTCCACCTGTCTACAGAATTATTTAATTATTTTGTAGAAAGTTAAGTTTATTTATTATTCGCTTAAGTTGTATTTAAATCAAAACATATTTAGTGACGTGCTCTAATCTTTATCTATATTGCAAAGAATGGAATTTTGTAATCAAAATTACATAAATCGAAAGGCCTATTAGAACATATTTTATCTAAAATGGTGCTCATGATGAATAGAACCTACATTTTTGTTAAGTTTTTGTTTAGTGGCGTTTTATTTCGTCTCGGTACCTATCTTGATTTTAAAACTCTTCATGTGTTATCTAAATATGTGACATCACCGTAACAAAGTATTTGCGCTTATTTGTATAGTGAATTTTTCTACTTTCTTTATTCTCACAGGTTTGAACTTATACAAATTTTCTAAACATAGAGTTTACCAGGCGCCAAGATCTGAGTTAATTGCCCATCTGCTGACTATCGAGACATTTCAGCAGTTAGAGACTGATGAACGTACAGTTGACTCCAAGCACTATTGTGTAACTTATTTCTGTTATTCCGTTTTGACAAATTGACAACAGTTAAGTTCCAACAAAAGCTCAGCGGTGCTGATGAACGCATACGTTTACACACCTATTCAACTGTTGGCGCCTAGTGAAGTCGACCAATTTAATCCCTGTACGTTTAGCTGATTTACTGGCGTAAACTTTAAACACTAACAAGTATTTCTACTCTATTATACACCCTATATATATATATATATATATATATATATATATATATATATATATATATATATATATATATATATATATATATATATTGAAATGACTTAAGAATGGGTTTTTCGTTTCTTTATACAAGTTTAAATAAATGAGAGGCGAAAATTGCATTTTTTCAGTTTTTTGACAATTTTTTTAACGACAGTTGCAAAACTTGGCTTTCTCTGCGAGATATTAAAGGGCACGAAATGTTTCAACTTTGCAGCATCTAAACCTATCGTCGATCTTTCATAATACGCGACATCCCCCTGGTGAGGCTCGAATTCGAATCACCCTGTATATTTATTAGGATTTTAAAATTTCCCTTTGCGGTCATTAACAACTATTTACTTAAAAAATGTTAAACTTTTCCTTTCCCAAATTATAAAATTTACTAAAAAGAAAAAAAGTTTTTACTAGTTTACCAGTTTCAACTACATAATATAATATAAACATCCTTGGTGGTCCAGTAGGTAAACATTTCTATTTCTCCGTACATACTGTAAATTAAGATTAACCGAGGTTGTGGCATTGTGTTTGAAATTTGATGCCTGCACATTCCTCCCTTCCGAAGCGACATAGAGCCGTCAATCCGATGTACCATCTGATGTCCGGCACGTTAAAGATCGCTACCCTCCTTACGGAAAGAAGACTTTGGCCAAAGTTCCAGGACACTGCAGATAAACTGTCCCCTGGCGTCGGTGATTTACCACAGTCGCAGAAATAATCCGACGTAAATCGAAAAAAGATAAACTATAATATAGGTATGTATACTGATGAAATATCGTGTGTTTAACTGAATTCACTAAAAACTAGTATAAACGCAAATAATTATATGTCGATAGTTATAAGCATTTTCTAATATGCAATTATACTTCAAATTAACATATTGCTTCAAATGAGCGAAAACAAGGCGCCTAGAACACATATCTGGGGTCTGTTTCGATTTTTATATGTATATATATATATATATATATATATATATATATATATATATATATATATATATATATATATATATATATATATATATATATATATATATATATCAACTCAAAAAATAATGGGACGATTTTGATCAAATTTTGTAAGCATTTTCCTTTTGCAAGTGGCATGGATAAGTTGCTTAGCCAGGAAATGCGGCCCGGTTTTCCCGGAATGGATTGTGATTTCTTTCGGGAATAAGAAAGTAGGGCCAACCAAATATGGTACGTATGTCTGTATTATAAAAAGTGAACGTCGTACCAAAATGTTCATCTGTAAGTTAAAAGTCAAAAAAGTTATAGGCATTTGAAGAAAAAAAAAAAGGGGTTTTCCTCAAAACGCCCAGGTCGCGATTTGAAACGTAAAAATTGGCAACATTTAGGCAAAGAACATAAAATAAATACCGGTTACGTAAAAAAAATGTTGCAAGAAGAGTGCTCTTAAGTTTCAACTTTAGCCTTCATCGACCTTTATTTTACTAAAATATTCCGGGTTTACTTTCAGTTTTTATCTGTTTACATATATACAGGGTGACGCATTTCTACGGTAAAGCTCGATATAATTGTTATTATGCAAGATACGAGAAAAATTGTATACGTTAACTATAAGGTCTTGAGCTCTATCTTATAAAATTATTTTGAAAATCACAGCGTGGCCCATAATTCGTTGGTGATAACTGCAATTTTTTTTTCGAACATTCCTTATACTGTTGCATTTTTAATAGAAATATGATGCATGTTCGTAAAAAAAATCGAGACGCAGTAATTGTGTTTTGGTAGCGTGTTTTCATTAAATGCTAGGAAACCAGTTTTCTCAGAAGTATTTAAAGTTAAAGTTAAAGTTATTTGCTGAAAATTTTTGTACATTTTCAAACAATACGGTATTTTAGTAAAATATGGTAAATTGTTTTTACTATATAGGTTATACCGGTAACTAAATTGATGCCTGCTTGAATTAAAAACATTTTATGGAAATTAACTTCCATAACGCATTCGCTGCGTCCAGACTTTTTATAACCTATAGCCGCATACCCAATTTGGTGGCCCGTTATTTTTTGAGTTACCGGGGTGATACCCACACACACAGATATATATATATATATATATATATATATATATATATATATATATATATATATATATATATATATATATATATATATATATATATATATATATATATATATAAACATATCAAGATAGTAACTGACCACATACATGGGTTCTAGAGGTACTAGTTCGCGAATTGATTTAAAATTCAAAAGTGTAGGAAAATTCACTAAAAGATATATGTTATAATATATTTCAGAATAACTGCACAAGGTCAATGTGATCAACTATACAATGCCTCCACACAGCATTTAATAAACAAACCCTGCCCCTTATATTTGTCGGTCCTTACACGCACACAAGCCAGACAGTTTTTTTAAACTGGTTTTTTTGTTGCCATGTGTAATTCAGAAACACAGTTATGTTTATAGAAAAAAAACAGTATGGTTTATGGGGTCTTATACACACTTCAAACATAATCCATATTTAAGGGGTCTTCACACAACGTGTGCATTAAACATAATTGCGGGACCTCACTTTATTTGTAAATATTTTCTAAACGAGCGTGTGTATAGTATTTTGGCGCGAATTATCCACATCTGGAGATACATCTACATCCACGACTCATCTCAAACATTAAGATCCCACAAGTTGGTGTGTTTTCGTGTGTCCCTGCAAACATACGAGCACATGTATGTGTGTGTGTGTGTGTGTGTGTGTGTATAATAGATCACATTTATTGGAATTTTTTTCTGTACACTTAATTAAAGAATAAAAAATTAAAAATTTTAAGAAAAGAAGCTTCTAAAATTTGGAAATTTGTTACTGGCGCTTTGATATATTTTATAAGGGAACAGGTTTTACACATATTATACTCAAAACAAAACGTATAAAAAAAAACATACACCAATGTACAAACTCGAACACTGTGACCATCAAAAAACCTAACTATCAGTGAATACAATGCATACAAAGAAACCAAAATAATGAGTAGGAGAAAAGCCATTACAAATAGAACCCATATATGCATAGGTTGTGCACTCAGGATACTATATATAAATATAAACAGGAAAGTCATAGAACCTGAAAAAACAGTTTTTTTAAATCAACATCTAAAATAAAATGTAAACCAAAATTTTAAATCAAATTCACAAACATACCGACAAGAAGGGGGCAAGTACATATATATCTATAAACAATTGTGTACATAAGCATATGTATAGTAATAAGACCTATTGAACTGCAGTGAAATCAAAACCCCAAAACACAAAACAGACTGTATGTAATAGTAACGGGGGTTGTTGTGGGAAAAAAATAACAACGAAGGACTTTTTGACGAGATTTGAAAAGAGAAGCAGCGATTAATAATTTCTTGATAAAATTGATAGAGAACAGTTTGAATTCCAAGTGTAAGATAAATAATAATAGAAGTTGGACAGCCAAGGATCTAGAGGAATATGAAAAGAGTGGGTTTTTACAAAGCTAAATATCAAATACTTACGTTTTCAAGTAAAGAAATAACCTGGTAGTATATATACAGCAGTAGAACCACACTCAGGTGGATAGATCTATATAAAGCTATTTTTTTTAAATATAAGAACAACAAAACAGTAAACTCAACAACCTCCATATTTCTTTGCAATAGTAGTTGAATAAACCACCACTTGAGGAGCGATCATCTAGCTCCACATAAATTAAAAGATTCAGCGGGTATACAACCCATACTACACCAAGTCAGTCAAGAGAAATGCCTATTATTAAGTCCCATGAAAATATACACAAATATCAAAGTATTGCAATGCTATCCATATAAATAAAGTTTATTAATCAATAAGTCTAAATTAATAAAATTTAATAGCCAAATTTTGAACAAGATATTGGCCAAAAATATTGGGGAGTCATAAATGTAGCTTTCATTAATAATTATAAGTTGGTAATTTAATTATATTGTAGGAATATTTATTGTGACATTTATAGAACAAAGTTATATTATTGTTTACCAGTAAAGAAAAAAGGAAAATCATTGCGTACTGATTTTTGTCTGTATATCTGTGAGAATCATTCAGTTAAAAGAAATCAAACTATTTAAAATTTCACTCATTTAAAATAAAATAAAAATAATAAAAAGTTTTAAATAATAAAACAAAAGAATAAAAGGTAGGACTTTGAACTCTGTAATAAGAGCAAGCCGAGGCGTAGACAGCATAAAAAAAGGAATAAATAAGGTAAGAGAGCACTAACTTACACAAACACACACACACACACACACACACACACACATATATATATATATATATATATATATATATATATATATATATATATATATATATATATATATATATATATATATATATATATATATATACATATATATATATATATACATATATATATATATATATATATATATATATATATATATATATATATATATATATATATATATATATATATATATATATATATTAATAATCATAGATTCCGGAGGTAAAATACCCCTCAATTGCGATCTCCGGGAGAGGGGTGTACAGGGGGCGCCAACATCAAGATTTAACATATCCTTCTCCAATATATGTGGCCTAAATTCTAACCTGAACTCCGTCCACCATTTCTCCCAGGCTAATAGGCCCCAACTCCTCTTCCTCACCAAAACACAAATCAGTGCCAAAACAGCCACTAATCACCTTAATTTCCCGGGGTATGAGCTCCTTACTTCCTTTAGATTGCATGGAGGCGTGTGCGCGTACGTCCGTAGCAATTTACCCTGCACCAGACTCCCCAATTTAGAAGCTGGAAGAAAAGAGATAAAACTCTCTCTCAGGGCTGCAACTAAATTCATCTGTTGCATTTACCGGTCATCTTCTGACAACAAGTTTGTCCAGCTGTCTGACTACCTTTCTGAAAAAACCGACCATCTGATTTCTTAATATCCTTCCTCCGAGGTCACTATTCTTGGTGACCTCAATGTCCATAATCAAATCCTCAAAAGCCGATCCACAAGGAAGAGCAGCGGAGGCCTTTGCAGTCAGCAATTCTTTAGCCAATATGTTTCAGCAACCTACTTACTTTCCTCGCATCCCAACACACAGCTCAAATCCCTTGGATCTCCTTCTCACTACAAATCCTGACTGCTATAAGATATCAGTCACCGCCCCCCTTGGTCGCTCAGAACACGGCATGATCACTGCTTCCTGCGGAATGCAACCCGAGGTCACACAGTCATCACACCCACGTATCGTTTGACACTACAACTCCGCGAACTGGGACGAAATGCGAGATTACTTTTCCTCATTTCCATGGGCATCTGTCTGCTTCTCTCATCCTGACCCCTCTGATATCTCACAAAACGTCACCGAAATTATCCAAGCTGGCATGGAATTATTTATTCCACGTACACAGAAAACCTCTTGAGCCACTTAAAAGCCCTGGTTCTCTAAATCCTGTGACAAGCCCAGACTTGAAAAGGTCAAAGCCCACAAAACACTTCTACACAATCCCAGTCAAGAAAACCGTCAAGCATTTAACGACGCAAGAAACCGGTATGTCCGCATTCTTTCTGAGGCAAAAAACTTGTTTAATAACCACATCAAAAACAAAGTCCTCTCAAGCTCCAACGGTAGCCAACCCTTCTGAACTCTTGCTAAATCTATTGGGAATAATTTCTGCAAGAGCACGTTCCCACCTCTTGTCTCAGGGGATGAAATTGTTTCTACAGCCCTGGGCAAGGCTGAACTTTTTGCCTCGATGTTCGCTGGAAATTCTACTCTCAACCCACCTCCAAATGTTCAACCACCAACAGTCCCCAATGTCGCGCATAAAATGACAGGTATCATTTTTTTTCTTAATACCAGGAAAGCCTCCGTCCTTGACGGGATCCCATCAATTAAAAAAAAATGCGCACCAGAACTTGCTCCTGTCCAGACTCGTCTGTTTCAGACATCTTACAATATAGGCATTTTCCCTAGTAACTGAAAAACTGCTCGAGTACAACCCGTCCCCAAGAAATGATCCAAAGCGCTTCCTAGCAACTACAGGCCTATTTCTCTCCTTTCAGTCGTCTCTAAAGTGACGGAAAAGTATATAAACACCGAATTACTTAAACTTCTTGAAAAACACAGTCTAATCCACGACAGGCAGTATGGATTCCGTCAGCGCAGATCAACTGCCGACCTCCTTTCCTTTGTCACCCATTCTTGGAACAAGTCTATCGAACTACACGGTGAATCCCAGATTGTCGCTCTAGACATATCCAAAGCATTCGACCAGGTCTGGCACGCAGCGCTGCTTAATAAACTTCCGGCCTATTGCCTACCACCAAAACTCTGTACCTGGACAGCCAATTTGCTCTCCACTCGGAGCATTTCTGTTGTCGTGGATGGCCATTCCTCTAAGCTGTATCCAATTAATGCAGGAGTTGCTCAATGTTCAACTTTAGCCCCTACTTTGTTTCTTATCTACATCAATGACCTCCTCTCTAGCACATCCAACCCAGTTCACAGTTGCGCGGACGACAGCACCCTTTACTCAAATATACAATATTCTAAGCCTGTCTCTTTAGCCCAATTAGATGAGGTTCGCAGACTCATGGAGGGTTCTATCTCCGTGTATCTCCAAAAAATATTAGACTGGGGAAGTGGAAATGTACAATTTAACCCCACCAAATCACAGTATTACTTTCTTTCTCATGAGAGATACACAAGCCTTAGTCCCATCACAAGGAACAACCAAGTTATTCAAAGTAATGAGTCCTTTTCACTTGTTGGCATTTCTGTGGATCGGAATTTGAATTGGCATCAACATGTCACATCAATTGCAGAAGCGGCTGCTAAGAAATTAGGTTTCCTCTTCCGGGCTCGCAATTACTTTTCACCTGCTAATCTCTATACCTTACTTACTTACTTCACAAATAAGACCAAACCTCGAATACTGCTCCCACATGTGGGGTGCTGCTGCCGCTTCTACACTCGCTATCCTGGACTCCATTCAGAAGAGAGCTATACGTCTCATCGGTGACCCTACCCTCACCCAAAGGCTGCAATCCCTTGCCCACCGACGTGCCGTTGTGTTTGTTTTTCCTTCTCCCCCGAACCTTCAAACCTTCAAGTCCAGAATTAACAAGTTGCCTCTTCTTTCCTCCTTGTCGACACCCACGGTACAATAGTATTTAGGCTGTAAGCCCTCGTCGGGTGTTGTTGAAATAAAAATAAAAAATAATACATGTTTGATTGGCATAAGTCATATTTTATGTGAGAAATTTAATATACTAAACTCCAAACACTATATTCGCCGATGAAAGGTTAAAATATTAAAGATTTACGTACCTTTATTATTAATACATTTAACCACAACAACACACAATACATAGAGAGACAACAAACATAGCAAAAGCAAAATTTTATACACTTATTTATATATTTACATTGAACATATTGTACACCAATTTTCATAAATTTATACACATCTCTATAAAATCTAACCTATAACATAAAAAACTATATTAAACATTATATAAACAATAGAAATAGTCACTCATAACAATTAGCGCCCAAAACGTGGGACTTTTGAGATAAATATACTAATTAACTATAGATTACACTAGAACCCGCTCATAATATATATATATATATATATATATATATATATATATATATATATATATATATATATATATATATATATATATATATATATATATATATATATATATATATATATATATACTATCACACCAGTCAAATTTAACAACTGATTCAGTAGCTTTTTTTCACCATAAGTTCGCTGTAAGTAGATAGTGCGTCGGTTTACCGGATGACATCATCGATATGAGCCGTTGCGAGCCGTGTTTATAAATATTGACACCGCTGATTATTTAGATGCATGTGGGTCGCTGACCATTCTTGTGTTTAATTAATTTCCATTTCAATAAAAAGTGATCTTTGCATTGGATTTGTTCTTTTGTATTTTGGTATATATAGTAGGAGACTACTACTGTAGTGAAAAGGGTCTTGGTAGCACATATTTCATGTATTGCATGTGACAAAGTAGCTTGAGATGGCGATGAATAATAAAATTAACCTTATTAATATTAAAATCAATAAATCTACATTAAATTGCTGCAAAACTTGCGATTACTATGTTAAGTTAATAACATTTTATAACGTACATCCTCTACGGGGAAGCAGATAATCAAGCATGCAGTCCCAATGGAATGCCTTTTCTCTGTCATCCCCGATTAGTGATGTACACAAATGAACTTGTGTTGAAAACAAACTAAGTTCTACTCACCAACACAACAACTCCTGGCAATCACAGGGGCTATGACTTCAAACCCAACAGCCGCCATGGAGGTGTTGATGGATCTGACTTCCCTGCATTTAGTTATCATGGGGAAGGCCAGGCTATCACTATACAGACTAGCCTCTAATGGTAGACTGAAAATCAACACAGGCTGCAGGAGCCACTGCGAAATTCACGAGATCGTGAAGGAGCCCATGCTTTAAATCAGACTTCGCGAGCGAATCTGCAGCGAAAACCACTTCAGAGTGGAAATCCCCGACCGCGAAGCATGGCGGGGGGAGACGCCAGGCTTACCACGGGACGCGCCTGTCTGGATCACGGATGGATCCGGCGGGGAGCGTGGGACGGGGGCAGGTGTAGATACGGAAGAACCGAGGGTAAGTGATAATAATTCCCTCGGGGCCCATGCAACGGTCTTTCAGGCCGAAATGTATGCCATCTTGCACTGTGTGCGAGAGAACAAGAGAGGGGCTGCAGCAAAAGTGGATCCTCATAGCCACAGCCAGCCAGGCAGCCCTTAAGACAATAAGTAGCCAACGGGTAAATTCTAGGCTGGTAAGTGAGTGTCGAGACGAGACGAGAGACCTGGCTGGGCAGAATGAGGTCACCCTCATCTGGGTGCCGGGTCACTCGAGGGTCGAAGGCAATGAAGAAGCTGACAGTCTCGAGAAGAGAGGGTCGGCAGAACCATTTATAGGACCAGAACCGGTTCTGGGCGCGGCCAGGGGAGCCATTAAGTCCTGGGTCAGAAAAGAACACAATGTGTACTGGGCGGACTATCCAGGGCTCAGACATGGGAAGTCAGTAATTGACGAACCGTGTTCAAAGAGAGCTGTGGAGCTGCAAAATCTTAGCAGAGGACAGCTCAGAAACATAACAGGTCTCTTGACGGGACACATGGCCGTCAACAAACACCTGCATAAAATGGGGCTTTCGAGGGGGACCCGGCATGTAGACTCTGCGGCGAGGGGGAGGAATCAGCCCAGCACATCTTGTGCGAGTGTAAAGCTCTAGATCGCAAAAGGCAACTGATCTACGGTCAGCCTAGACCGGAGTCGGAGCAATATAAAACTTCACCCTACCAATTGCTGTGCAGACTAATTCAAGGCACAGTAATTTTGGAATGGGTGGAGTAGTAAAGACAAAGGGCATGCACAATAAGCCAAAGGCTGCGGTGCTATGGGGGTGGCAAAGACGCGGACGAGCCCTGAGGGAGGAAAAAAACCTAGTTAAAAAGTAGTAAAATTGGTTTGTAACCACTACAAAATATCAAGCTGGAAAGCCAGAAAATAGATATTTTACGCATACATCAAGGCAACCACCATAAAAAAAGTTGTGCACAGCTTACACTCAATCATTCTCAAATTAGCCTTACAAGCCAAGATGAATGGTTCAGAAAATGTTACAATGATAACATGTTTCATTATCACACTTCTCAGAATCGCGGTGACAAGGCTTTTTATGTATGTGTTTGTGTGTGTGTTTATTTCTTTAACGTCGGCCTATTTCCGCGACTATGGCCAATCACCGACGCCAGGGAGCAGTTTCACCTCACTATCCTGGAAATTTTGCTGGACCCCAGCCTTTCTGTAAGGAGGGTAGGGATCTGTAACGTGCCCAACATCGCATAGATACGGGACCGACGGCTTTACGCCTCCTCTGAAGGGCGGAATGTGCAGTCATTCAACTTGCTCAAATACAATGCCACAACCTCGGTTGATGTTAATTGTACAGTATGTACTGAAAAAGTGAAAGGAGTACCCTGGGATCCAACCTAATACCCTTCGGTTCAGGGGCACACGTTCTTGCAACTGAACCACCGAAGCTTTACAAACCTTTTTCTATTGTGTTTAAAAAGGAGCCTGGTTCACTTTCACCTGAAGATATAAGAATTTATCTAACTAAAAAGAGTTTTGTCATAAAAAAAAAATCATTCGCGTTTACAAAATGAGAAAAACCTGATACCTGTTGTGTTGTAGAACTCTCCAATAAAGAAGTAGCCATTGTGTCACGATGTACGTAACGCCATTGTACATGTCGAGTTACGGCGTGTAAATTCACAACAAATACTAGTCACATTTGTCGCTGCCATCAAATATTTTCATAATGCGCTGCCAGTGGACCACACTGATGTTTTATGAAATAATTTATGTTTAAAACAAAAACCCCTTAACGCAGCAGGTGCGTGATGGTAGCGAATTTTTATTAAATGCTCCAAGTTTTCATAAGTCAATTTTCTATAAACTTAGAAAGTTGAGTTTTGGTACTTAGTAAGGTATTTCTGACGGCAACATACCAACCAAATTTCATCAAAATAACTTTGTAATTTATTGAGATACAATTTTTTTTCGGAAACCATATTTTTTGTTAGAAAATTTCGTCCGATCGGGCTGACTAACGAACTTCTTTTTGAGTTATCGTGTATATATAATATATATATATATATATATATATATATATATATATATATATATATATATATATATATATATATATATATATATATATATATATATATATATATATATATATATATATATATATATTGTCGTGTCAACAACAGATTACCCATATACTGATCTACGACGGTTCGAAATAAGAACACACAAAAATGTATTTCTAAAATATTTAACAGAAATGTGTATTAATCTATAAAAAAACTGTTACATGTCATCCATGTTGTTTCTAAAACTACTCTAAACTTCTGAACAAAAACATATGAAACATTAATAGCAAGGAAGTCATGACAGTGTTTGACAACTTAACAGGGTTGCCAGACTAACTTTAAAGTCCCACAACCTAGTTAACAACATTCTCCCACCTGAATGACATGCATCAAAACAAAGGTCATTCATATATAAAATAACATAAAAAGATTTATAGAAAACGCGCCGGCACCTTACATCGACGGCCACTACCTGTTTTCACTATCGGAATATCGGGTACTCTGCTTTTAAACACTCCCGCACTTTACTTCGCTAGCATGGTCCTCTTGGAATGCTGGAATCTTCATATAACCACTCTGGGCCCTCATGCCATCTGGACTCAAATAATTGCTTAGGTGAGCAGTCTCGAGAAGGCATATCAGCTGGATTGAGTGACTCCGGCACATGGCGCCACAAACTGGCATTGGCCAGGATTCGTATTTACTTTATCCTATTACCCACAAAGGTAGCCCATTCTTCATGCCTCTGGATCCACGCGATTACTGTTGTAGAATCACCCCAAAAGAAGAACTCAACTCAGGACTGTAGATTTTCACGCCAGCATAAAGCCTTGCCCCAATGGTAGCCGCCAGAAGCTCCAGTCTAGGTATGGACACTTTCCTTACTCTAGATTTAGCAGCTAATAGATAAATATATACTTGGTCATTCTCAACAACTCTTAAAAAGATGACACAAGAGAAAGCTGACTTGCTAGCATCACAAAATGTATGGAGGCTGAGCTGATGTACGTCCCTGGAACTAGAATGAACCCATCTTGTAATCTCTATCTTACTCAGATACTTCAGTTCCTTGTACCACTGCAGAAATGTTTTCTTAGTAACGTCATCAACTGGCTGGTCACACAAAAGCTTCTTTTCCCATAGGGCCTGTAAGAGCAACTTTGGCAGCAGCGTAGCAGGGCATGTAAAACCTATAGGGTCAAAAACCCGTTGAGCCATTGAAATAGCTAGCCTCTTCGTTACAATCGTCACCTCATCCAGTCTCTCCTTTATACATTCATCATTCAAAAATAATACATCTTTTACTGGATACCGCAGCAAACCCAATACAGACACCAGTGTAGGAATATTCGTCTTTAAGCCAGCAGTGTACTCCCACCCTCACAGCCTAAACTTAGCTTCGAACACGATCTGCGAGGCTTCAGTCATAAAGATCTGCAAACAATCTACATCTTGGACACTCACCAAACAGTTGTCAACATAGAAACCTCGTTTTAGCTTCTCACTGGTATCTTCTGAGTAAGTAGCTGTTCCATCGTGATACCTCTGCATATGTGCATCTAGGTGATATCCATTGGTAGCACTCAACAAGAATGGACTGCATGTAACTACAAAAACCACCCGCTGATGTCTAAACACTTTCTCAGTTCCATTTTTATCAATCTATAAACACTGAATAAAATCTCTATCTTTCTCCTGCAAACTGATCTGAAGAAAAGCTCTTCTTATATCAGAAACTACACCAATACGATTCTCACGAAATCTGATTAAAATAGCTGGTATAAGCTCAATTAAATTGGGTCTCTTCTCCAGACAAGCGGTCAATGACGGTTTTGCCTTCTCTTTTGCAGACGCATCAAACACAGGTCTCAACTTCGTCGTAGCACTGCTATCTTTATTCACAGGTCGGTGAGGAAGATAATGATCTTGAGATGCTCCATAATGCTTCACTTCTTCAATCACACCCTCAGCTACCCATTCATTCAGTACTTGATCATAAGAATCCATAAGATTGTATCTTTCTAATTTTTGCACCGTTGAAGACAACCGTTTTCTAGCTATTCCTAGATTGTTGGGTAGAGGGGGGTGACCTTTAAGCCAAGGCAGCATGACTTCATAGCGTACCTCTTCATTTACACTAACAGGTTCTTGAAAGAAGTTTTTCGCTGCTAGTGTTATCTCCTCCTTGGTTCGTTTCTCAGCTACACTGCTACACAATGCCTAAAACATCAAGTTTCCAAAGGTCTGTGATCGATGAGTCTTTGACATGCAAACACAATGTGGTCATGGCAATGTTCGAACTGGTGCGTGCCATCCCACCTGGAATCTTTCCCATGATTACCCAGCCGAAAAAAGTTTCAAAGGCAGCAAATGTCTCATGCTACCAGTGAAAATCTGACCAGCCACAAATGCACCTATTAACAGCTCAACAGGACCAGATCCATGCATGTCTGAAACTTCAATATGCATCTGGTTTAGTCTGCTGTCCCGGGACCCGGAAACACGGGTGATACATCATGACAAATTGTTTGTTGATCAAGAACATTAAATGTTAAACTGTAACTGCCATGAGAAATGGTTATGTCATAACAATTGTGGCAGTTTGTAACCTTTGCACTTCCAAACAAGCAATGTCGAATTTTCTCTTATCCTCTCGGAGTCAATCCTAACTGTGCAGCTGTCGACTTTAATATGTAGGAACGTTGAGAGCCACCATCAATTAATACACGTATTTGCCTGACTGTGTTGCTACCACTCAGCAGTACCCTCAAAGTCTGCAGGAAAACGGGCATACTGGCATGGCTTGCTAAAGCTTGATCAACAGGCACTTCTTTATAGCTGTCACTCACCTTTGGATGATGCTTGACTTTACCTGAATCATGTTGGTGAGGTTCTAAATCCGGACACATCAATATACTGTGGTAGTTTGAACATAATAGGCACTTCAAACGTGTTCGGCACTTCCTGGCATGATGTCCTCGCTTCAAACATCTAAAACAAGCCTTCTTGTTGCTTAATATCTGTTTCCTTTCATCCAAACTCAAGCCTCGATCCTTGAAACAATTGCAACTGTCATGGGTTCCATCGCAGAAAACACACTTATCAACAATACAGTTTAAGAGACCCGCTGTCGTAGGTAACTTCTCTTGCTCTGTTGGGAATCTTTTCAAAACCTTGCTCTTAGCACTAGTCGTTGTAAGGCCAAAACACTCTGATGCCAAAGAAATGCTTTGTTCATTTTCCACCTTATTTTTGAGAAAGTGCATAAACTTTTCCAGTCGTGATTCGAGACTAGTTAGGCCATCACTACTATTTACAACTGAATCTGAATCAGCAATATCTACTGCTTGACTACCACCACTGTTATTTCTTATGAAAGAAGAACGCTGCCATATTTATAGCAAATCCACTGGCATACACGATTCAATCAATGGAAACAACATAGCATAATACTTTTCGGAAGTAACACCCAGAGTATTGAGTGCACGCAACTGGGTCTCGAGTCTATCATATAAAGCACATAAATCAAGCTTCTCACCAGACACGGTATTATTAAGGATCAACTTTAGTAATTATCTTACATAAACTTCAATTTGTAAGTCTTCTCTTCCAAATCTAGACTGCAAACACTCAATTATTTTACTGTAATTATCAGCAACTACTGGAAAACTTTCTACCAGTCTCCTTGCTCTGCTACCTGGCAGTGTGGCTTGTATTAAATACTCTATCTTGTCAGTGGTATCAATATCAAGATCACTATGCACCGTTTTAAACTGTGCCCAAAAAGGCAACCAGTCTCTGATATTGCCATCATACTTTTTAAATTCAATACATGGTAGTTTAAACTTACGTCTGCCTGTATCGGGGCAGCTACTGGCATCGGAGATATAGCTATGAAACCAGTACTGCCATTCGATAGTAAATCACACTGCAGTTTCAATTCGGTGAATTTCCTAAGATATGCTTCTTGTCGCTCTATTTCTGCAGAAAGTTCATCCTCACTTGCCGTTCCTAACATAATTTGAAATATCTCGGCATCCAGTGCTCTTAGTTCTGCTATCTTTGGACACCAAAGCTCCCTTGTTACTTGAACCTTGCTTGAGTCCACCGTAGTCGCGTCTAACAGCTTCTCCAGCTCCTTCCTCGATTTCGTGAATGATGTACGAAGCACTGATCGCCACTTTTTCTTATTAACAAGCTCCTCAGACATGTTCGTAAATGCTCAACATGACACACAACCGTTACCTGCTACACGTACACGTCTTTTTCTAGAACCGATCAACCCGTATTTTCTCTTCACGAAACGCGGACATAACACGATTTTTATCGTCACAATCACGTACACATTTCTCACCTGGCACGGTCGCCATAAACTATGTCGTATCAACAACAGATTACCCATCTACTGATCTACGACGGGTCGAAATAAAAACACACAAAAATGTATTTCTAAAATATTTAACAAAAAACTGTTACATGTCATTCATGTTGTTTCTATGACTACTCTTAACTTCTGAATTAAAAATATGAAACATTAAGACCAAGCCAGTCATGACAGTCTTTGACAACTTGCCAGGGTTGCCAGACTGACCTTAAAGTCCCACAGTCTAGTTCACAACATTTATTTTATTTGTCCATTTTTGTCGTTCTCGCAAAGGCTTTTGACACTGTGTGCCACGATATTTTGTTGAGGAAGCTTGAAGCTTATGGTTTGAGAGGAAAAGCTCGTGATTTATTGAGTTATTTGTCAGAGCGACGGCAGATGGTGATGGTGGGAGATATCACTAGCAGGCCTCTCTCTGTTAACTGCTATGTTCCTCAGGGCTCTGTGCTTGCTCCACTATTGTTCACGGTGTATATTAATGACTTTTTAGAACTAAATACCGATTCACATATTGTGAGTTTTGCTGACGACGCAGCAGTTTTTTATACATCTCACACCTGGGCAGAGCTCAAGGCAAAGGTGGAGCGAGACTTTGCGTTCGTGGATGCATGGTTCAGAGCCAATAAATTGACCGTGAATTACAAAAAGCCAGGTACTTATCTTTTACATCCTATTCTAATACACAGCCAAGTATGGGTTCCTTTCAATTAGTAGAACGTGTGTGATTCCCGAAGCGAATGAGACTACTAACCTGGGAATTGTAGTGGATATGCATTAACGGTGGGACTGTCAGGTTAAGTGTCCCACGAATAAACTGAGATCACTTATATCCAGATTTCGAATTGTGAGAGAATACCTGGATCAAAGCCAACTAAAAATACTCCATTATGCTTTTGTACAGTCAGAGCTTGCTTATGGTATTTTGGGGTGGGGAGGTGTGGCAGACAGTTATTTGTAGAAAGTAGAGGTGGTCCAGAAATGGCACATACAAATTATATATGAGAAAAATATGAGGTATTCTACAGAACTGCTCTATTGCGAGACAGGTATAATGGATCTCCGACAGATTTACATCCTTTGTTTGCTTATGAATATTTCGAGGCAACAAATAAAATTGGAATCTAGTAGGTACCTATATCATATGCGATACAGAGAGAACAGGCTGCATGGTTCCGCGTAAGTTCAAGAGTATTGGTCAGAGGTCTCCCCAATATTTGGTTTCGAGGCGGTACAATGTTTTGCCTGGGGAATTGAAGGAAAAAATTGTTTTAAAGATTCGGCCAAATACGTCGGGGTTTTCCTCAACAAACATGGCGCCCCCATGCCCAACACGCCGGACGAGAAGTGGCTGATATATATATATATATATATATATATATATATATATATATATATATATATATATATATATATATATATATATATATAATGTGATTGAAATGGTGTACAAAATTTCGGAGGGTGAAAGTAACAATAAAAATATGTAAAATGTTCTATAACCATGTCACGTAACATAGATCGTAAGGAAGCTGTAGACCTCAAAATGGATAATCCTGAAGATGTTTTTTCATAATATATCCAAAGCGAAACACGCCTAAAGTGATAAAATTTGATATGTTTTATAAACTGTTAGTGCTGAAGTAGATTTTATTATTGAAACTTCAAATTTCATGAGTGAAGCGTTGGTTGAAGGCAGATATTACCTCAAATTTTTTGGATCTAAATCTCATGAAAATATTTGATAGTTTTCTAAGAAAAAAATTTGTTTTTGATTAAGTTTGATGGAATGTACGGTTCTCGGGAAAAATGAGTTAAATAATTGTTACATACTATAAATCGATAGTAACTTTTATGTGTTAATTTTTTTATTAATTGAAAAATATCAGATTTCATTAAAGTTCATCGTCTGGTGTAGTAGAATTTCTAAGGTTCCGAGTTGTGTAGAAATTAAAACTAAAATTGAGTTACATATCAGAGGAAGCAAAACTTGCATCATGTCAAGTGTGATAACCTGTGGGGTGTGGAGGGCTGTAGCTAGCTCCTGTAGAGCTCTTTTAGACCAGGATTACGTGTGCGCTTAAATCTTAAATGGACCTCCTCAGTCCTCACACTAGACTGGATCGGGCGACACATTCATTACTGCAGGCAGGCGACCATCTAATAGGCGTGAGATATTTATTATATTCATTGAGTATAGTGGGCTGGGGAAGTAGAAGATCGAAATTCTTAATATGGATAGTGTAAGTGTTATACCGACACCTCTATTGCTTAGTTATATAATTAGGATTAATTAATACCATCTGACCATGACCTGTGCTGGGCGCTCGTTGTGAGATACAGTATCTTAGAAATTTGGACCGTAATTCAGTATCCCGTATACACGTATGTCTCATACGGTATCCTGTTCAGAAAAGAGCTTTCGGGAATTCTTTTTCGGAACTTGTTTATACGAGTCTTCTGTCTTACTTTTTATCATAGAATACTTACTTAAAATTTATCTAACTAATTACATTTGGAATCCATGGCTTCCTAATAGAAAGAATGAGTTTTGTTTTCTATAAAATGTCACTCAATTTTAAGCTTCATTAACACTTACAGTACACCAGGTGGAGGATCTTTATGAAATATAATACTTTTAAATGAAATTAAAAAATGTGCTAATAAAAGTTAGCATAGGTTCTGTTATATTTTATGGCATATGACATAATTTTCAAAATGGGTTTTCTCGAAAGTCGGACACCCTATCGAAGTGAAACACGAGCATATTCTCTTCTCAGGAAACTGTTAAACTTTATAATTCATTAGTAAAATATGTTTCAGGTGATATACGTTAATAGGCACATTTAAATAAAGGCATATGAAGAGAGCAGAAATTAGGCCTATTGGATCTATATACCTACAAACAGTTCCTTGAGGACAATTAATCAATGCCACTTTTCTATGCTTTTTTTAAACAGTCAGCTAACTTTGACTTAATAACAAGAAACTGCAAGTTTAATAGTAATGTAATTCTTAGAGTATTTTCAGAAAAAATGAGATAAAATACAAGAAATTTTTGTTTCCAAAGATAACTGAATCTGTTTTACTCAGATATCCACTCTGATTCCAAACACATGTTCCAATAAATATTAAACAGTTATCCATTTGAAGTGACTCATGTCACTTCAAGTATTCAAGTGTTGCTTATAAAACAGACAAAAAAATATATTACTTAATGAGTCTCTCAATACAAAGTTCAATACAGTTATAAAAATATCAGGTAGTTAAATAATTATGGTATCGGAGGCTATAATAAGATATTTTGAAAAAGTTGCTCCGCGACTATTTGTTTTTTCTATTTATCATTTAAGTATTTACCCACATGAGTCTATATGGCTCTAAACTTAAAACGAGCATTTTTTTCATATCCAAGAACCCACATAATGCACAGCCCCCCAGCATGCATGCATGTGTGCATAAACGTATGACAAGTGCATTTATTTGCATTTATATAACACAATTTTCGGTGTGTGTTTGTGACTTCTTAAAAAAAATGACAACTTGACAAACTATAGTTTTACATCTCCCGAAGCCGCTATAGTCTTTGAGCAAGATGAATGTACGCATGCTTCGTTCTTCGGAGGGTACGTAAAGCCTTTAGACCAGTGCCGGTACCATGTTGGCACGTTAAAGATCCTTATCCTCGTTACAAAAACAAAGGAGCTTGGCAAAATTTACAGGTTGGTAAGGTGAAATTCTTCCTTGTTGTTGGTGATTGGCCATAGTCGCGGAAAGAGGCCGACGGTAGGTAAGTAAAAAACACACAACTCAAATGTGCATTAGTCTGTTACGAATCATATAGTATTAAATTGCATTAATTATAGTTCTTGAACTTTTCGAGTTAATTACTGTATCAACATTTTCCCAAACTTATTAGGAAAAAATCCACATAGAAACTTAACACATACAAAATTTTTTTTAAAATAACTTTAATGATACATAGTACGGAAGTTTGTTTTGACAGGATGATGATAAAATAATCAAAAACGTTTGCATGAACAGAAAACAATTTCGTATATTAATTTCATTATTATCGTCTGACCACATCAAAAATTGATTTTCATCTTTTGGAGAAATAGCGATACGTTTCCGACAATGTAACAAAATGAGTATAATAAAAACAAGTGTGGACGCAGCAAGTGCGTCATGGAAGTGAATTTCATAAAAATGTTTTGAATAGCAAATATGTCTCTTTAATGCAAGCAGGCATCAATTTGGTCACCGATATAACCTATATAGTAGAAACAATGTACCATATTTTATTTAAATAACTTGCTTGAAAATGTACAAAAATTTTCCGAAAATAAGCTTAAAATGTTTCCTAGAAAACTCGTTTCCTAGCCGACGAACCTAAGGTTAATAGCAAATTGAGTAATCGAATTTTGAAGCATTTAATGAAAATTCGCTACCAAAATGCACTTACTGCGTCTCGTTTTTTTTTACAAGCATGCATCATATTTCAATGGAAAATGCAAAAATGCATTAAGGAATGTTAAAAAAATGGAGGTATCACCAACGACTTATGGGCCACCCTGTGATTGTCAAAATGATTTTATAAGATGCAGCTCAAGACACCTTATAAGTCACGTATACAATTTTTTCTCGTATCTTGCATAAAAACAATTCTATTGAGCCTTTCCGTAGAAATGCGTCCAAAGCCTCGGTCTACTCATTAACGAATTTTTTTTACGAAAATTAACTCAAAATTATAGACCGTTAAACCATAAACTTAACTAAACCTACAGCCAAAGCATCAGAGAAAGTGTCGATTTCAAATGAATTTCCTGGAAATATTTTATTAAAATGAAGGGCAATGATGATTGAAGCTGAAACTTAAGGGTTTGCAGAACACTCTTTACACAATCAGAATTTCTTTCAGGCTCTCTGCCTAAAAGTTGCCAATTTTGTCGTTTCAAATCGTAACTTTTTACGTTTTGTGGAAAACCCCAATTTTTTTTGTCTTTAAACCTACAGACGTAAATTTTGGTGAATGTTTCACCCTATATATATATATATATATATATATATATATATATATATATATATATATATATATATATATATATATATATATATATATATATATATATATATAAAATTGAAACTGACCCTGGATATGGGTTCAAGGGGGCCTAGTTCGCGCTGATTTCAAGATTTTTTTTCTAATGAATTAAGTTTTAAAACTTTCATCTCCTTTTTATCAGATTATTTTCTAGACAAAAACTTGCTAAAATATCTTTGGAATAACAACAATCTGATTAGATAACTTTAAAGTGAAATGAGATTAACAAAAATAAAAAGTCTGGACGCAGCAAGTGCGTTATGGTAGTGCATTTTCATAAAAATGTTTTCAATAGCAAATATGTGTTTTTTTTTTAAGAAAGCAGGCATCAAATTTGGTTACCAGTATAATTCATATAGTAAAACCAATGTGCCATGTTTCATCAAAATAACTTTATTGTTTGAAAATGTACAAAAATTTCCGAAAGTAAACTTAAAGTGTTCCCGAAAAAAATCGTTTCTCGGTCAACTTATAGGTTAATAGCAAATTGAGCTATTCAAATATGAAGCATTTGATCAAAATTCGCTATCATAACGCACTCGCTGCGTCCAGATATTCTTTACTTACAAATATGCATTACATTTCGATGGAAAATGCAATAACATAAGGCGTGTTTGGTCAACAAAAAGAAAATTTTTACCACCAACAACTTATGGACCAACCTGTGATTGTAAAAATAATTTTTTAAGATGTAGCTCAACTCAAGACACCCTATAATTAGTATATACAATTTTTTTCATATTTTGTATAATAACGGATATATTGGGCTTTATTGATTTTTTACGAAAATTCGACAAAAATTATATACCATTGAACGATAAACTCTATAGCTAAGGCTACTGCCAAGCATTAGAGAAAGAGTCTATTTGAAATCAATTTTCTGGAAATATTTTAGTAAAATGAAGGACAATGACGGTTGAAACTAAGACTTCAGGGTTTGTAAAACATTCTTCCTGAGACATTTTATTTCCGTAGCCCGTATTAGGCTTAAGTTCTTTGCCTAAATGTTGCCAATTTTGACGTTTTAAATCGCAACTTTGATGTTTTGAGGAAAACCCCAATCTATTTTTCTTTAAATACCTATCACTTTTTTGTCTGTTGACCTACAGAGCTAAATTAGTTAACTTACCTATAAGGATATAAACCCGCGTACCAAATTTGGTAGCCCTTACTTTGTTAAATCCTTAAATCCTGAGATCTAATTTTTTTCAAAAGAAAACACACAATTTTCCGGGAAAACCGGGGCCGATTTTCCTGGCTAACGAACGTATTCAATCCATTTGCAGAAGGAAGGTATTCATCAAATGTAATCAAAATCGGTCCATTATTTTTTGAGTTATCGGTGTGATATGTACATATATGTACAAACAGATAGCAGGTATATCTTTCGTAATACATGTTAACCTAACTTTACTATTTACATAAAACAATATTGATTTACAATGGATTTTTTGATCATATTTCAACGAAGGAAACTTAGACACATATGTAGGAGCTTCTTAGGAATTTCTTGTCATATTTTTGACTCATATTCGTACTCCTACCATAATTCTCAATGTTGACGTTTTAACTTTCATCAAGACATAGAATATTCCTTATGACAGAAACCAGCACTCCAAATTTAGTTGCCCTTACTTTGTTATTTTTAGAGATAGAATTTTTGTCGAAAGAAAACACAACATTTTTCGGGAAAACGTAGGCCGATTGTCCTGACTAAGGAACTTATCCAAGTCACTTGCAAAAGGAAGGTATGTACCAAATTTGATCAGAATCGGGCAATTATTTTTTGAGTTATCGGTGTGATACATACATACATACAGATATATATATATATATATATATATATATATATATATATATATATATATATATATATATATATATATATATATATACTATATATATATATATATATATATATATATATATATATATATATATATATATATATATATAAACATATAAAAATTGAAACTGACCCTGGATATGGCTTCTAGTGGGCCTAGTTCAAAATTCAAAAGTCGGGATCTCCTCTTTAGTGAATTTTTTTAAGAACATTTACTTAAAAATGACGATGGGTATCTCTTTGTCCACATTTTCATTGATTTTATGTAAAAAGGTACTAGCCGATATTATCTTTCATATCTCTCTTGGAGATCATAATATTTATCATACATATATAAAGTTTCCTGAAATACCCTATTACCATTTATATAACTATAGCTTTTTTAAATAATACTTAATATTCATTATATAAGAACTGGTGATGCGAATACATTTTAATATTACTTAAACATATACAGTTACAGGAAGTAAAATATTTTCCATTGCGGGGAAAAATTCTGAACAGCGGCAACACAGCCGAGGGCCCGGTACATACATTTCAGATCAGTTCGCCGTTTGACACTACAGTCTGCAGATTTAATGTCCTTTTATTATACTACAATGGCCTGTAATATGAAAGGATGCTTGATGATTTATGGCTGTAACAGAAGAATATTGAACACAATTTTGTATTTACTATCCTGTTAGTGTACTAGGAATTTCTCGATACAACTTCCAGACCGTAATAGACAGTAAGCTCTAACCACATCTGTTTCTCTCTTGTGTTCTCTGTTACAATACAACACCTTCAGTATATCTTTCTCTGTCTATAAGAGTATGGTGATATAATTGCACTTGTAATATATCTTTCCGATATTAGCATTTCTCGGTTGGCCTCAATATTATGCTAGGCAAATATTGTAACAGTGGAGGAAGTTAATACCCGTATCCCGTACAATCACATTTTGGTAGGATGGCTTGCAGTTGAAATAAATATACATTACAATATATTTGTCGGTATTACACATTATTTTAATATCTCTTTCCTGTACTATATCCTTCTTTTATGATAAATTCTATGGACCCTTCGGAAAGATACCTGTACATATTAAGAACGGTTGTCAGTGTCTTCTTGGAAGATCTCCCACTAGAAGAATAATCTGCATAACAGTAGCCGGATAAAGCCCAACCAGAAAGAATCCGAACATTCCCGATCGCAGCATAGATTTGCATAATGCTAGATGGCACGTGGCTTAGTATTATAAGGGCGAGCGGAGAGGACGTTTAAGGGGCATATGAAATTATACTTATTAACAGCAATGTAAGTTGGGTAATCCTGCATTGTAGACACCTCAGAAGTAAACAAAGAATCGGGTAGATTCGGAACGCCGAAATTAACGCGCGACGATGTGCACTGTTGCCACATGAATATTACCAAGTATCATTTTAAATAAAAAAGGAAGTCAAGGGGTGAACAAATGTTTTTATAATGTAAATAAATGATAATATGGCATCATCGACATACATCGATATTTGACATATATTACGGAAAGCAGTAGGAAAACGTAAATGTAAACAGTAAATTTTGAGCCTCGGAGGTTTTGCCATTGTGATCGAGCAAGTTAATGACTGCACTTCCGCCCTTCCCAGGGTGCATAAAGCCGTCGGTTCCGTGCCCATGCAATATTGGGTACGTTAAAGATCCCTACCCCCCCTTACATAAAGTCAGAGGTTCGTCAAAATTTCCCGGATAGTGAGGTGGATGAATCAGTTTAATAAAGTCAATGAAGCAATTCCGTTGAGAATTGCTGATGATAGATACAACTATGTATATGCTCATAGCAGACAGTATCCAATATATTTTGGAAAGTTGCAATGTTTCATGGTAATAAAGCAATTTCTACTGACAACTGTCGATGATAAAGATATTCGCAAAAATGGCTCAAAATAGGTTTCCCTTCGAAGTGTTTGTTTTTATTTTAGGTTCCAACCTTACATAAGTAATAAAAACGTTTGCTGATGGTAAATACAAATATGTATATGCTCATAGGAGACGGTATCCTATATCTTTTGGAAAGTGGTTATGTTTATCATCGACAGTTGTCAGTAGAAATTTCGTCATTACCGTGAAACATTGCAAAATATATTATATACTGTCTGCTATGAGCACATACAGTTGTATTTATCATCACCAATTCTCAACGGAAATTGCTTCATTGCCTTTTTTATTACTCATTTAAGGTTGGAACCTAAAATAAGAACAAACACTTCGAAGGTAAACCTATTGTGAACCATTTTTTTGGTTATATTTATCATCGACAGTTGTCAGTAGAAATTGCTTCATTAGAACGAAACATTGGATCTTTCTAAAATATATTGATTACTGTCTGCTATAAGCGTATACATAGTTGTATTTATCATCAGAAATTCGCAACGGAAATTGCTTCATTGACCTCACTATCCGAGAAATTTTGCCGAACCCCTGTTTTTCTGTAGGAGGGAAGCGATATTTAACGTGCTCAGCATCGCATGAACACGGGACCGACGGCTTTACGTACCCTGGGAAGGGCAGAACGTGCAGTCATTAATTGCTCAATCACAATGCCACAACCTCTGTTGATGTTATTGATTTACTGCAAAGGTGAAACCTGGAAACCGAACCCAATACCCTTGGGTCCAGGGGCAGAGGTTATTTCCACTGGACCACCGAGGCTCAACATTTACTGTTTACATTTACGTTTTCCCACTGCTTTCCATAATATATGTCAAAAATGAATGTAGATGACGTCATATTATCATTTATTTACATTAAAAAAAACATCTGTTCACCCCTTGATTTTAATCTGTATTTAAATTGAGACTTGCTTATATTCATCTGGCCACAGTGCACATCGTCGCGCGTTCACATCTGCGTTCCGAATCCACACGATTCTTTGTTTACTTCTGAGGTGTCTACAAGGCAGGATTGCCCTAAGTTGCTTATTTTTGGGGTAAAGAGGCAATGCGACGTTAAATGCTATAACAGAGCCTTTCAAAAATGAACCTGACATGTGTTTTTTTTTAAAATTAATATACATACGGCCTGATATTATGATGATAAAAGCGAAAATTAAAATTCTTCTAAAACATTGTACATTTCTAGCTTGTTATATTTCTGCGAAACATTTCGATTATCAAATTTTTGGCGGTGGCGCCTACCGCTAGACGCCAGCGCCAAAAATTTACACAGGGTATAGATTTTTTTAAACCAACTCGGCCGAGACGGCAGGAATAGGAGGTAACATTGTGTAGAAACAAATTTCTTGTCGTTTGTGAAATCAGCCGCCAATTGCTGGGGGCGGAATTTTCACATTACGGTGTCTGTAAAAACCAACTCGTCCGATACTTTTGGAGTAGAACATAGCACCTTTCGAAAAAAATTCTTGCTGTACACTGTGCCAAAAGTTGGCGGCGGAAATTTTCACACTAAAAGTCCCTAAAAGTAAAGAAATGTTTTGTCGTGTAAACTTCCACTTCACATACCAAAGTACCGAGGATCAAATCCAGCTCTTACGGTTTTTTTTATTAAAATGGAAATGAATGAACTGCAAGTATGGGCGGCGATTGACTGCAGCGACATTTGGAAAATGAGTGGTGTTTATGTGTTGGAGGTAACGATACGGCGGCCACCCATAAAATGTAAAGTTGCATCTAATCTAGATAATCTCATTGGTTGAAGACGCCACGCCAGTTTATAACGTAAATATATGTAAAGGATCACATGCATGTGCGTTATTTATGTGTTATTAAACACATAAATTAGCAACATCAAATTTTACTTAATTATTTACTATTTACTAACTGATCTCAAAGTTTTGGTCAGATATGACACTTGTTAATTACCAATATTTTCAGGGCTCTAGGACAGGGTGCTTTTGGAGAGGTTTACCAAGGATTTTATCGTCAGCGGCCTTGTGACACGGTAGAAATGCCTGTCGCAGTAAAAACATTACCTGAAATGTCAACCAGTCAAGCGGAAATGGATTTTTTGATGGAGGCCCTTATAATGTCCAAATTTAACCATCCAAACATTGTGCACTTCATTGGTGTTTGCTTCGATAAGCATCCAAGATTTATAGTACTAGAACTTTTATCTGGAGGAGACTTAAAGAATTTTTTACGGGAATCAAGACCAAAATCTGTAAGATAATTTTGATAATTATAAGTTTTACCTAAAAATATATGCTACATGTAGACAAAATCAAAACCTCGATGCAAAATACTGTAAAATTCTTAATTTAAGTAAAAAAATAGAAAAAATGTGAAATAGGTAATGATTAACATTGACACCTGACAGAGTCCGTAATTAGAACGTCATTTTTCTATATATACAATTATTGGGAAAAAAACCTTTAAGAAACCGCATACCACACTTGCGTCTGGGATATTTGTTACTAAGAGTAGAAAAGCCGGTATTATTAATTTAATTAAATATAGTTTGGAAGGTGTGTAGGACCAAGATCTATAAAACTTATAGGTTACCTCGTAACTTCAATTCCAAATCGCGTGACGTCATCTTTTTCTAAATGCATATTTTAATGCACGTTGTAGTAAATAGTTTAGGTACATAAAATACGAATTATTATTTATTTACCTACTTTATTAGACAAATATGATGTTTATAAAATATACTAACGTAATTGTTTTAAATAAACTGTTTATTGTAGCACATAATGATAAAAACTTTATTTTTAAAGGAGGGATGTAATTTGCTGACCAAATTGAATCTTGCTGATCGACGCTTTAATCTTTAAGGATTTTTTAATATTTAAAATTCTGCAACCTAATGATAATCTCTTCGAGCTACTAAAGTTTCAAAGAAAAATCTTTCTATTTAAGGGAAGTTTACTCTTGGCGTTTTTTCATTTTTTAGTGCTCCCAGAAAAACTATGAATCTGCCAAAACTATACATTTACATATAATCATAACTAGTATCTACCAGCTCGCTACCAGAAGTTGACTAAATAATACCCCTATTTAGGGGTAGTTTACTCTTGACATATTTCATCTTATTGACACAACCGCCGAAACTATTTAACGAACTGAGGTCTAAATACGCGTATAACCATTTCTAGAAACAATAAACACTACCAGAAGTTGGCTGAAAAAATATCCCCATTTAGGGGTAGTTTACTCTTGCCATATTTGAGTTATTACTGCTATCGGGAGAACTATGCAACCGATTAAGGTTTAAATATATATATATATATATATATATATATATATATATATATATATATATATATATATATATATATATATATATATATATATATATATATATATATATATATATACATTATTTTTATAATGCTTTTATTAGGTGACTTTTTCTGTCCGAGACACATCTTGCGATACAAATTTCGACTAGTTCCAATTAAGCTGAGGCTTTGAAATTTGGTAGCCAAAATGCAATATAGTGTAACTAATATAATTGTTCTAAATCCAGTATGGTAGACGCGGACGCCCCAAGATAGCGAATTACAGAGCTCCTCTATCCCTTTATAATTATTTGGATCTATATGTAACATATTCCGTTTGTTTTAACTGGACATGCATATATATATATATATATATATATATATATATATATATATATATATATATATATATAAACTTTTAAAAACAACGCTTTTAAAAATGTATTAAATTGTTTTTACAATTTTCATAGATTAATGAAAATTAACGTGTTAAGTGCCAAAAAATGCTATAGTTGTTTCAATAGTTCTTGGATAATATGAATATTGTTCTTATATGTTATATAATATGTATAAATTGATTATACCTATATTAAGTATTAATGATCACTGGTATGTTGTATATATTAATGAGTTAGTGATATAGATTAAGGGTGAACAGACCAATATTTAAATGTTTGTGCATCATTTCTTAACAATTCCCAATGTGTCTGTACAATGTTTGCTAATTAGTTATCAGGAGTTTGTCAATGATCTATAAAACCACCATAACCAAAATACATTGATTTATTTCTTAAAATTTATAATTTTGCAATGTCAACGTTTTCACTTTTAATAACGCACATAAATTAAAATGTATATATATATATATATATATATATATATATATATATATATATATATATATATATATATATAAGATCAGAAAAAGTTATTATTTTCTTTTAAATGCATCTATAAAAGCGTTCTTTCTAATGGTTTTTTATATCTATATTTAATTTCCCTGAAATATCATTGAAGTAAGGACTAACGAGAAACATAAGTATTTGTTGGATAGTTGAGAAGAAATTAGAATTTTAAATTTAAAGATCCGTTTATTCATACTTAATAGGAAAAAACAATAATAGTATTTTTATTATTAACACATAGGCTGTAACTTTATTTAAATATAGTGCTCAAATTTTTACAATGAAACAATATTTGCATAGCATATAATTAATAAGAAAAATAAGTTAAACTATTTGATTTATATTTAGTATATTTTTTTATAGTAATCACACAGTTTGTCTTACACAATAAGCTTACACTTGGATTTGTATATAACCATTTTCATAAAAATTCAAAATAGAGATTACTGTCAAACACCTGTTATGATACGTGATTCGATACAAGTAACAACGTAATTGTTGATTCTATCTAATTATTTTAGAATTCCATCCAATTAGTCATTTTTATAACGAAATCAACATAAATTGCGTATTTCCACGAATCAATTAATTTGTGCTCTTGCTATGATTACTTGCATGTATTTATGTTCTCCAATAATTGTCATATTTTTGTTCGTCATATTCATACACAGAACATATCTTAACCTCGCCATATGAGAGAATTGTTATTCTCTGCATGTTTGTATATCCACAAATATACATAACTCCTAAAATGTCACTTAGCAAACGGTTTCTTAAATTAATAGTGCTGTTCCCTCTTTGTAAGGTGGAAACACCTGGTAATTGATATTTAAATATTTGCCTTACACACACACACAGATATATATATATATATATATATATATCCCCGTGTTCCAACATATCTTAATGCAAACGCTTTGTTAATTGCTTCTTCATTCTATCTTGCTTTTGGTTTTCTCTTTAATACAACTTCAATTTGCTTTTCACTAAAAAAGTCGGAAAGACCTTCCCTAACATGTGTGTTTACTTTCCCTTTTAAATTGTCATTTTTTTTGTGATTTGCATTCTCTAAGTTTATATATCGGCAAGTTCTTCCTTATATTTTTTAATTTGGTCCTTTGATTCATTATTTTCCGCTAGAAGGGCATTATAGTTTCCTAAAATCAATTTCAATACTGGTACCAGGTAGTCATCATGTTTTGTGCTGATGGGAGTTCAGAAGCCAGTAACATATGTTTTTCTTAGAAGCTTTTGAACAAGTTCTTTCTTTCTTTCTTTTGTGTTTTCTTTCCCCCTTTCAATTTCCTTACAAGTTTCTCGTGACAATATATATATATATATATATATATATATATATATATATATATATATATATATATATATATATATATATATATATATATATATATCAACGTGGAATGGCTGAAAACAAATATAAATTTTAGGAAACTGATATGTGTTAAGCAAATTCACTAATAAAATGAAATTACCATCTTTCCTTAGCCTTTTTGGTGGAACACCCAATATTTTTGTCTGCATTCCATCTTCATAACTATTATCAGTAGTTAAATGCTTGCTAAATATCTTCTATTGTGACCTATAGGTATATCAAATTTGTCCTTTCTATGACATCTCGCAACTCACACCTTTTGCAGAGCTGTATGAAATATTTTCTCCAGTCTTTTTTGTGTTTTCACTGTTGCTTTTGTAAGCAGTCACAGCACACCTATACCCGAAGACAGCTAAAAAAATATATATTTATTTATCTAAAACTTAATAATTTTCTTTGAGATGTCTGAAATAATATTATATTTCATTTATTAACGAGACGAAGCTGAACGCATAACCTAACAGAAGAATCAGGCAATTTCGTAAATATTAACAACATTATCCCTCTGAATTTTATTATAATATTATTGTATTATAACAGCTCAAGCGGAAAACTAATAAATAATGCACGTCTATATTTAATATATCATAATATCCAAGTTTAAAACAATCAGACTACATACCACACAAAATACTTACAATAACTAGAACCGCCTTTTTAACGTTTTTTGGACAGCAGACGAGATACTATATCAAGAAAAGTCTTAAATTATAGTCTATAATACTATATCCAACAATTTTCGAATGAAAATATGAACTCAAAGCACCTAAATACTTAAATAAAGACACGACGAGACGAAATCAACATGCTGTCTAAGAAAAAGATGACGTCACAGTTCCCGCCTTTGCCGATACCCCGCCATAGTTATGAGGAAATCTATACTTTATAAATCTTGGTGTGGGACGCCTGTTTGTTAAATATAGAAGGACGCCATGTTGGTGGGATTGGGTATTTGGCCTGGCTTACGTAACCACAACACGGTGCTTTTAGATACATCGGCATTATTCAATACGGGTACAGTCTGAGTCTACTGCTTGTATCCATTGTACCTGCTCATGTCGATGCGTAGATATTGGAGACGCCACACAGTTGGGTTAGCCCTTTGTGTCCATGCACTTTTCAGTATTCATGTCGTGAACCGTTATTGTATTTTAGAGCCAGCGTTGATGGTTGCGCACGAGACATTGTGAGTCTGCGCCTTGTCTCATTGCACATGTTAGTGCCAGCACAGGGGGTGCTTGGAGAAGGGCGCATTGTTAAGTTAACCTTTGCACTTCTCGGTGCTCCACTTGTGCGGACGCGAGCACTCTAGGTGAGGCATGGGTAAGTTTGCCCTTTGCCTCATTGCACATCTGGAAGCCGACATGGACTTAGTGTCGAGAACAGCACCCAATTAAACCCACAAGTTTGCGCCACTATTGTTTGAGAAACTATTGGTTAAGTAACTATTGTTTGAGTCGTTGTTAAAAGTAGTTTTGAGGCACTGATGTGTGCTGCTTAGAGTTTATAATGCTGCTCTGTAGGGCGTTGAGTAGTAACTGCTGCTAATGTTAATGTGGCTCAGTGGGGCATATTGAGTAGTAACTACTGTTCATGTTAATGTTGCTCAGTGGAGCATTGAGTAGTAACTACTGTTAGTGTTGGAGTTGCTCAGTGGAGCATTAGGTTTGTTTTTCTTCTCATAGCGGAGGTGAAAGCTTTTTACGCAGGCCGGTCGCTGGCGCTTCCGCGATCTGACACCAACCGGCACTGTGGTGACTCCCCTTTTCTCCAGGTTGGGGCTATCTACTAAGCACCCCGTCGACACTTGGAGACGTGGCGGAAACCACTTGCTGGCACCGCTTCACCACACCCCTAACTTTTGTTCTCCAATCTTCTACATCATGCCTTCCTCCTCCTTTGACTTCATTATTTCTACGATTCCTCTCACCACAGTATTCGACACCCTTTAGCTTCCCAGCATACGCTCTACCACATTATCTGCTGTTAAATCTCTGCCAATCTCTTTATACATTTGCTCTCTTATTTGCGACCATCTTCCGCACTCAAAGACCGTGTGCTCTGGCGTATCTCCATCACCACAATACGTACAGTCCTCTTTACCAACTATTTAAATTTTACTCAGGTAAGACCTGAAACGCCCATGATTTGACACAAATTGGGTAAAATAATAACCCTAGCTGTCTCGATATCCATGTCTGTTTGTGTGCAATGAGCGTCTTTGTCCACTGTGATGTCGATATTTCATCTTCCCGTTCTCGCTGCCACTCCAACATTGTTTCGATTCTTGCCTTCTTTTTTTCTTCTCTTCTATTTTCGTCTCTTTCATAAGTTACCTCTCTTGCCAATAAGTGTATCGGGATCGTCCCTGCAATCACCTATACAGGTGATATGCACCTGTTATTCTGATGGCTACCTTCCTCTGCGCCCCATCAGCCTGTTCTCTACCCATTGTCTTTGAGCATTAGGTAGACACCGCTCTTAACGTTAGCTTGCTCGGTGGAGCTTTAAGTATACATAGTCATTGATGTTGAGTCGTTCAGTGGAGCGTGTTAAAAGTCTGATAAACAAATATTTGAATGCCCCTCGTATATATTAAGTTTTGCTTTAGATGAACGATTGTGTATTCACCTATATTTTCACTTACAAGTTAGTGATATGACCCCTTTGGCACCCGCTCGCCCGTCTCATCACGCCCATACAATAAGGCTTCGCCATCATTCTGATAAGTAATAAAGCGTTAGCATGACTACTCTTTAGTAGAAAACACAACGCTAATTGATATATGGACTGGTGGTTGACTGTTGAGCTATTAATTATATTATGTGACCGTTAGTCGATTGTCATTATTTAAATGGTTACTTCTATTCTTTATTAAGAGCGTCATCAAAAGGTTGCGTTCAATATATTTATTTAAAAAAACGGGCCCTTACAAATGACAATTGTAAATATCTAACAGACGTAGACATGTTGAATAAAGGTAATGATGGTGACAACTCTGCTGAGGAAGATAAAGTAGATGATATGAGCAATAAAGAAGTGGAAAACCAAAATCTAAAGAAAGAATTAAGGCAATAATACATTCCAAATCCACGGAAAATGGGAACTACCAAATTGTCTTTAACTTTTAACGTTTAACGTTTTAACTTTACGCTAAAGACAAAATCAAACCTTTAGATGGTACAAAAAAGACCGATTGGGGTCGCAGCGCATTAAGCAATCTACAAACAATCTACAAGCCATACTTCCCGAATTTGTTACGAAAATTAATACTGCTGAATTACATCAAATGCTAAGGCAGCGGCGAATGAAAAGAGATGGGTCACGAGAAGAATTGGTTATGAGGGAATTGAGAAGCAGGATTGAAAAGGATTAATTTAATATGTTATTGACGGTACTGACGATGATCTAAATAACAAATCTATTCTTTTTGGCACAAAAGACTACAATGAACTATAAGTGCAACACGTTTGGGCATAAGGCACGTGCGTACGAAAAGAGAGATAGGTGTCCAAAAGCCCAACAAGCTATGCCAGTCAAAATAATTCGGGGTAATTTTTAAAATGATGAGTATCACAAGCACGTCGTCAAAAAATGTTTTTCATTTGTCGATTTAGTCAGCGATGTAGTAACAATGACAGAGAGGGAGAGAGAGGGAGAGAGAGGGAGAGAGAGAGAGAGAGAGTCCAGCAGATGATTTAAGTCCAACATATCTACCTTTTGATGTCATGCTACCAAGTTTTGATCAAGGCGAGTGTGAAATCAAAATTGTAAAGGAAGAAGAAGTTATGAATATGTCAGAAGAAAACTTTGTTATAAAGGAAAATGATATCGCCGTAGGTACCGAAGTATGCCAAGAAGGCAAGCAAATTTGTGATCTTTATTCAATAATTTTAATAAAGTGTTTCTCAAGAATCTGCAAGGGCTAGGAAGTACAGACCTAATCGAGGTAAATATCAACTAACGAAAAATGAAATTGTGCGCTATAGACCATATCAAATGCCGGATGTCGACCGTAAAGAGACAAGTAAGATTATCTGTGATATTCTTGCGCCTGTATTATACACGAATCAACTTCACAAGTCTGTTAGTGCCTCTATTAGTTTTAGTGCCCTAAGGGTAATTCGCTCAAAAAACAAGTATAATCTAATGAAAATTTGTAATAAAGTGTAAATTTTTTTTCCTAAGGTCGGCCCAAACAACGTAAATGATGATGAAGGCTGGTAAGATTGGTCAAGTTGACTCAAGAGGAACAGAACAAGCATGTCATTCATGGCCAGCCTCAATAACATTTAATTGAAATTGACATTATAATACTATCTAAAATCAACACATTTTTGAAATTTTTCTAGTGTTCCTGAATTGGCATACACATGGTAAGATTAAGAATACGATGAAACATTGAAGATTCCCACAATAATCATATTTCCTTTACGTTATTGAATTATTGAGCATGTAAATGAAAACAACAAAAACTCAATAAGTCGTTGAAACATAAACGTTAAATACCTAATATAGTGCTGACAGACAAATATTAGCACCTTACTTTGATACTATTTTTACCTTGTGGTTCCGAACTGTGTCCTGGAAAATGAAACCTGCGTTGGGCGAGGGGATTGGTCGGGGATGCTGCTGGTTATCCCTTTAACTTTTGCGAGGGTGCATTGTAATGTAGTTGTTCCCTTCACCTAGCTAATTGGGTAAAAAATGGTTCCCGTGTGCATATACTGCAAAAGAAATAGGTGTTTTATTTCTCCCAAAAAGATACGGGACTGGGAGTAAACATCTTTGCATGGACAAAAATGTAAAATAACGATGCGTATAGAACTCTAAACTGGACTCCTCTAAGCTGTTTTTTTTTCAGATTTTGCATTTATACTTCGTTTTAATCTTCTTCCCCCCTAGCATCATTATTCGCTCAAGGTCCTTTAACTTTCTTACTGATTGAGACAGCCTTTCTGTTGCAGCTTATGTTTCATAAGCATGTTTCCGGAAAAAAAGAGAAAAGGTAAAATTAACAGCGTCCTTATCCGTGACATCGGTAACCGGGCTTTCTTCATCTTTACTATATATTTTCCAAATCTTATGGGGAAACGATTTATGGAAACGCGGTACTTGACCGACTTTATTAAATGTATATATTTAGACAAACTGAAGATTTCTTTGGTTGTACGGAAAACGACGAACTTTGGGGTTAAAATTTTACTATTTATCTCACCGTCCCATAGGTAGATAAAGATAAGATTTACGTGATGTATTAATTGTATGTAAAAGGGGCCTAAGTTTCTTCAGTGTTAGTTTGGTTTAATCTCAATTAAAACTACTATATTACACCCATATCCGCAACAGTCACAAGAAAAATATATAAAAGAAGAATCCATCTCATAATAAACAAAAAATTCTTCCTAAAATTAAAGAAACAGAATAATACCCCAGTGAATAAAGGAATCAGAATATTAAATCAAACACAGATCAATTGGTCTTCAAGAAATATATAATTTTACTTTCATAGAACAGATTAAATCAACAAAAGATGAAATCTCACCGCTTAAAAAAATCCTTATGGCCGTAAAGCTAATCAAGTCACAATAGACTTATAATTTTTTAGTGTATTAAAACCTTATACTAGTATACTACACCTGGCTAGTTGAGAAAAAGCAAAGTATTATCTCATAACAAGGACATTAAATGAATAATAATCCAGAAGTGCCGCTATCTGTATAGCGATTTCACCACTTCACGTGAAAATTATAAGAAGACTGGCTTCACACCGTCACACCACTACGTTTATCTATTCCAATATCTATTCAAAATGCACTGGTTTTATAACTCCTTATACAACTTTATTTCTGAAAATCTCTCTCTACAATTTTTTTGGTCAATCTACAAATATATAAATCAATTGTTGTCAAAACCTGATTCTACTTCTAAAGATACTTCGAAGTTTCTTTAGTACTCTTTTCCTTTATGTATGCCGCCCGCAAAACTACTCTTTAAGAACCCCACCAAGATATCAAATCTGAAAGTCTAAATTCCATGCGTATTTCGTTCTGTCATATGTTTTTGGCTTATTACATTTTCTAATTAATGAACAAATTTACATTCGTACACATCTTGCGTGAAATATATCTGTTATTTTCCCTATGGTTAGTGTGTGTTGCATTGCATTATACTCAATCAAAATTTGTGTAATCTCGACTAATTGCCTTAAAATCAGGGTGTTCAAAGTGTAAATTAATTTTGTGAGTCACTTCACGCAACACTGGAGTTTTCTACTTCCTCAAACTATTAGATTTATGTCTCAAGTCTAGAGCCATTTAATATTTTGCTGCATCAACTGGTAGACACTTAAATCTACGCTACTGGCTATAAAACCTACGTATACGTTTACTCTTATTCCTTTTTTTCACTAACCTTTGACCTATTTTGCGACTATGGCCAATCACCTCACTATCCGGGAAATTTTACCCCTTATATTTGGTAAGGAGGGTAGGGGTCTCTAGCGAGCCGACCATTACATGGTACAGAGCAACCACGGATTTACACCCCGTCACGGAACGTGCAGAAATTCACTTGCTCAAACACAGCCTCGATTAATATTAATTTGCAGAATGTACTTAAAAGTAAATGTATTGATAAATAAACAATAAGTGATGTTGCACAACAAATTTAAGGTCAAAAATTACAAAATGCACTATATTCTAATCGTTCTTGCCTTTTGAAACTAAAGATGCATGACAGATTGCGAGAAAAATGTTGCGTATATGACTAAGTGAAATGCAATGGCCGTTCTGCAGCGAAAAGATGCTTAGAAGTGTACCCGAAGAACGAAATCATAAAATATTTTAGATTATATCTCCGCTTGTGTGAAACAGGCGAATTTCATCCTAAAGATTTTTAACATGTAAATATTGCTGAGATTTTTAAATTGAATTAAATGCTTCTTAAATAATAATGGTCAAATCCTTGGGTTACTAGTGAAGAAATGGTGGCAGTGACTTGCTTAAATTTAATTACTTAGGTGCTTTTATCTGGAAATTAAGGCGGTTTTTCGATATCAAACGCGTTTACCTTTTTTCCTATAGCAAACATCAGTTATTAAGATTGTTTACTTAAAATTGCGATAGTTATGTTGAACACTTTTTATTCAAAAGCGCGCAACTAGGGCCCGCTATAACCTGAAAACTTAGTTCCGATTTGGATATCTCAATAACAAGAAGATCCTAAGTTTTCACTCTATTTGCTCGAAAAAGTGCAAATTTAAATAATTAAATAAAAATCAGTATCTTGTATCTTTTTGAGGAGCATAATTTTACTGAACTATACAAATATAACATATATAAATATCTAATGAGATTTAGCTAAAGCTTATGAAAATTATTTATATGCCCAGAATCTATAGTTAGTGTATGGCCCAATCATTACGGATCGCTTATATAAGTAATAAGTAAACATAATTAATCAGAGATTATATTTTTCCGTTGAAGAAATCTAACAAGTTCTGGACGCAGCAAGTGCGTTATGGTAGCGAATTTTCATTAAATGTTTCAAATTTGAATAACTCAATTTTCTATAAACCTAGAAAGTTGAATTTTAGTGTGTAGTAAGGCTTTTCACAAGGCGACTTATTCACCAAATTTCATCCAAATTGCTTTCTAATTTTCGGAGACAAAGATTTTTTTCGAAAGAAAACTCAAAATTTTTCCGGGAAACCTTGTCCGATTTTCATGCCATTAATTTAAAAAAAAAGATTCTTGCCGAGTTTCATCGAAATCGGTCACTAACTTTTTGAGCTTATTGAGTTATCATGCGGATACACACACACACAAATATATATATATATATATATATATATATATATATATATATATATATATATATATATATATATATATATATATATATATATATATATATATATATATATATATATATATATATATATATATAAATTGAGACTTACCCCGGATATGGGTTCTAGGGTTCCTAGTTTGGGCTCATTTGAAAAAAGTTTTGCAAAGTCTCAATAACTCTCTATTAGTGAACTTATTTGAATAAAAATTCACTAATAAACAACTTTAAGGAAGTTCCTTTAAAACTTTTAGTGTATGCGCTGTATACGTAAGGTTGTGTGGAGAGACATCTGTGAGTTAAAGGTTAAAAAAACTAACGAGACGCAGCAAGTGCGTTATGGTAGTGATTTTTTATTAAATGCTTCAAATTTCAATAACTTAATTTTCTATAAACTTAGAAAGTTTAATTTTGGTATGTAGTGAGGTCTCTCCCAAGGCAAGATATCCACGAAATTTCATTAAAATAGCTTTGTAATTTTCGGGGCAAAAATTTTTTTCGAAAGAAAATTCAAAATTTGAATAACTCAATTTTCTATAAACTTAGAAAGTTGAATTTTGGTACGTAGTAGGTTAGGTTAGTTTGTGAGTGGTCCATATCGGTCCCTCCACCGCGACCATAAGTACGTAGTAAGGTCTCTCCTACGGCATTATATCTGTTAAATTTATTTAGAACATCTTTGTAATTTTCGGAGAAAAAATATTTTTTTGAAAAAAAACTCAAAATTTTCCCGGAAAGCCCCGTTCGATTTTCCTGGATAACGAACTTATCCAAGCCATTAATAAAAGGAAGGCCCTTGCTGAGTTTCATCGAAATCAGTTAATTATTTTTTGAGTTATCAGACGGATACATATATATATATATATATATATATATATATATATATATATATATATATATATATATATATATATATATATATATATATATATAAACATATGAAAATTCAAACTGACCCCGGATATGAGTTCTAGGGGTCCTAGTTCGCGCTCATTTGAAATTTTTTTTACAGTCTCATCATCGATACATCCCTATTAGTGATTTTTTTTTAAATAAAAATTCAGTAAAAGTGTGATTAAACAGAAAATCGTTACATCGAATTTACATCATATTAATCAGTGAGTAATATTCTACATTTTAATGGTCATCTTATATTGCACAAACCTTACAAACTATTGTAACTTCAAGTTAAATGAATAAATTCCGAACGAAATATTGGTGGGAGAAAATGGGATCTTATCTAGCAGCGGCATGTTTATAAATTGGTAAAGGTGGGTATAATTACAAACAGTGAATTACTGCAGGCCCTGAATGAACGTTTAAACGATCTGGAAAGTAATTTACTTAGTAAAATAGAAGAATCAAATAGAAAGATTGCGTCATTAGAAACGGAAAATAATAGTTTGATGAGCAGGATTTAAAATATAGAGAGAAAACTAAAGAAGAACAATATAGTTGTCTTTGGCATAAATGAAATAGCACATAGAAATTGTGAGCTAAAAGACATTATTTTATCAAAGCTAAAATGTCGAAGGAATTTCCAGCACAGTAAATGGTACCAACACTATAGGAAGAAATAGGGAGCGGAACAAACCAATAATTGTCGAGTCTACCACATATATAGATAAACGCTCTGTTATTTCAAAAGCTAGCGAACTAAAAGGAGCCAACATGTACATTAAAAATGACCTGACGCGTCAGCAAATGAACGAACATAAAATACTGTAGAAACATTTAAAATTGGCCAGGGAAAGGAGACAGAAGGCATACATAAAATAGGGGAATACTATATATAAACGAAGACCAATACAGATGAGGGGATCTGGAGGACATTGAACTGTATAGTACTGCAGAGGAAATACGCGGACCAAATAGTGCTCCATCTACACCGGCTGTAAGCAAACAAAGTGACACAGTTTTTGGATTCGACGATTTGTTATCTCGGTCGCCGAAAGGCATAATCCTACATAGCGTGCTGCGAAAAAATTTGAGAAGCAATTCTATAGAAAATGGGGCGGAAGCAAGTGCCATCGAACAGACATAATATAAAACCTAAGTAGGAAAATTAAATTAGGGTTTTTGGATTGTCTAGAGGAGAGGCGGAGAGAACGTTCTATTTTTCTCTTTTTTTCCTTTTCTGATCGCTTTTTCGGAGTCTTATTGTGTTTCTTTGCCTTCATTAACGAAAAATTGCTTTGCTCATTGGAGGAACAGTTTTCTTATTACTGCTTTTTTTATTATTGTTGTTGTTATTGTTACTTTTTAAACGGGGGTTATTTCTTTCTTTTCATGTGGTTTTCCATGACTAATTATAAGATTGTTTTCAGGAAGTCAACGATGAATCCTTACGTGCGTGATTTTGTAAATCCAACGCTGCAAACACCAACACTTACTATTTCGGAATATAATAGGGTAACTTTAGATCGAAAAATACAATTTAAAATTTTTCATTACAATATAAGGAGTACGCCCAAGAATATGGATGAGATGAGTGTTCTTCTGAGCACTTTTAGTTGTGCTTTTGACTGCTTAGTGTTCACAGAGACCTGTAGGTTACACGATATAATCAGTTTTAAATTGAGATGCTTTTCCTAGATATATAATTGGGGTGATATAAATCAAAATGATGGTACAATCATTTACATAAAAAATGAATATAGATATCATGCAGAAGCCATTCAGAAAGGTAGTTGTAAGATAGTAAAGTTTTACCTAAAGGTGATGAAATATGTATCCATGCGTTATACAGGTCACCCGAAATCTGCGTAAGTGATTTTAATGTATATTTCCGAGAATACCTCCAGGAGCATTGCGGAAATTCTCTTTGGTAACACTCTATCGTGGGAGACATCAATATAGATATAAATTCTGCAAGTGAAGAATCACAAGAATATTGTAATAATTTAAGCGAGTTGGGATTTGTTTCTTTGATTAACGAATCTACCAGAGTCAAAGATCAATGAAAAACGTGCATAGATGACATATTTGTAAAGAGTAAGAAAATAGTATGTACGGGCTATACTATACATGCAACAGTTACAGATCACTATCCTGTGATAGCCCATATAAAAAAAATTGAGGGCAGTGCGAGGTCACAGAGGTTAAATCACAATTTTTTTTAAAGATACGTAGATACAGAAACGCTCTTGAGTTTGCTAAGAACCGAAGGTTGGAGTGATGTTTACGAACATGATCGAGTAGAGGAAAAAAGAAATATATTTGTTGCTAGACTGAAGGAGGCAATTGAAAAGACAGCAAATTTTAAAAAGGTTAAAAATGGGGAGGTGAAGAGAAAACCGTTGATTACAAATGGATTACTGAAGTCTATTGTAAGGAAATAACAATTATATAAGATAATTCTGAAGTATCCTGACAGTGACACAGCTATAACGCAATATAGAGCATATAAAAATAGACTAAAAAATCTTATACAAGCAACAAAACAGGCCTATTTCTCCAATTTATTGCAACATGGTGATAAATCCTCAAAGAGAATTTGGTAGACTGTAAATGAGTTCGTAGGCACAAAAAGAGTTTCAGATAATGTTAGCAAGATAAAGGTAGGAGACGAAATTATCCAGGAGTGAGAAAATTGCGAATGAGTTAAATAAATATTTTTTGCAAATGGGCAAATATACGGGTAAAAAAATGCATGGACATACAACATGGAAGAAAATATCGAAATGTATCTTTTTCGCTCCAACGGACGAATATGAAGTTAAAAAATGCGTGAACGAGCTAAAAATTGGTAAAGCCGTTGGGCATGATGAACTGGATACTGATTTACTTAGAACCATAGTGGATTATATAGCCAAACTGTTAGCACATCTAAAAAACGAAATTTTGCTAAACGAAATGTTAAAAAATGATACAAATGTTAAAATAATAAAGGTGAGAATTTCATTATATTTGTCTAAGCATGACTTGCTCTCAAAAAAACCTTATGGTTTTAAAGAGGGGATGTCGACAGAAAATGCCATGCACTATGTTACCTCTCAAATTTATAAAGGATTGAATGAGAGCAAATGTGCGATAGGAGTTTTATTAGAATAGCAAAGGTATTTGATAGTGTAGATCATATCAATTTATTGTCTAAAATACAAAATATGGAGTTTAGAGTTACTGCATACTCACTAATGGAGAGCTACTTAACAAATAGGGTACAAATAGCAAAAGTATCAGATCCCAGACAGCACAGACACATTCTGAGATTATACAAGGAATGTTTCGAAAGAATATTCAAATATCCCCAGAACATTCTCACAAGGTACATTATATATTCCTAGAACATTCTATGAACATGACAATTGGACAGATTCTGTGATACTAATAAAGTTCTCAGAATGTTATTTAGAATATTCTTAGGAGCTCCCAGTATGTTCTGAAAATGTCCCACAAACATTCAATGAATCCTCTCAAAATGTTCATACATATACTCATGGGAACATTGCTTTTTTTTAAAAGATATACAGGGGAACCTAAAATATGGTGATTTAATGCAACATACCCCCACACTAAGTTGCACCCCTGAGCAGTTATAGGCCTTCAAAATGGGGTTTAAATTACGAAAAAAATTAATACCTCAGTAAAACTTCAACTTACAAAAACCAAATTTGGTACACGTTTTGGATGTACCAAGAGCATTAATCGATGGTAAGTAGATTTTAATTGAAGCATTTCAAAGGGTTCAATAGGGTGATGAACCCATAAAATATAACATATTTTTTTTAACCTATTGGCGGATTTAAAAAATTATTATTTGATTTTATATGGGGAAGTAAATTCTAAAACTTTTTCCGCTAAATATTGAAAAAATATTTGTCGTTTTCAAGAAAAACCCGAAGAGCTGAAGACGTTTTATCAATGTTATTTAAAATCATCAAAAATTCAATAGACGCCTCTAAAATTATCATTTTGAAGAATTTCTATGACTTATCGGTAGCAATTTTTTAATTTCTAATAAATTATACTTATTCACACTTTTTCCTGATTATCAAATTTGACGTATACACAATTTTATTGGCAAATATTGAATATTCTATGATTTTTAGTAACACTGATAAAATATGTTTCTTTAGTTCTTCGTGTTTTTCTTGAAATCAACAAAGCTTTTTGAAAATAACAGGAATAACAAAAGTTTTAAACTTAAATTCCTCATAAAATGAAAAAATAATTTATTAAATCCACCAATATGTTAAAGAAATGTGACATTTTAAGGGTGCATCACGCCTTTCAAATGCCTCAATTAAACTTTACTTACCATCAATTAATGCTCTTGGTATACTCAAAACGTGTATCAAATTTGATTTCTCTAAGTGAAAGTATTACGCAGATATTGAATTTTTTTGAAATTGAAAACCCCACTTTGAAGGCCAATAACTTCTCAGTGGTGCAACTTAGCATAGGGGTAAGTTGCATTAAATCACCATATTTTAGGTTTACCTACATGCCTCTGCTCTGTGTCGGTTCTTATGCGAAACACCCTGTGTGCGTTTTTTAAATGACACAGAAATTAAGGAAATGCAACGTTATGAAATAATTGATTTATCTTCAAAATTTACTAATTTTCCTCCATTTAACTGGCCTTGTATATATTTTCATATAAGCAAGCCCAAATCGCCGCCATATATGTTGGAATTTGAACTTCTATCACTCACCCTTGTGTAGGTTACCATTATTCTAGTGGCTACAAACACCTGTAAACTCACATTCAGCCACTTAATAAGTCAACAATTCGAGTATTGCACATTTATTTAGATTAATTAATATAACAAAGGCCAAGAAATGTTTGTGAATAAAACATTAATGAAACAATTAAAATTTTAATAACATAAAAATAAAATAAATACACAGTTCTTCGAGTTGCCAGAAAATTTATTAGCCAAACACAAAGTTTCCGAGATGAATATTCGAGGTTACCCCACTGAATTTACTTGAAATTTGGCTAGACTATTGATCCTACAGGCTTTTAGTGTGGTATTAAATGAATTGCATTGCATAATAGTACTTATACCTTTATAGAACACAACTAAATTGGACAGAATATGACACAAATTCACATTCACTTGCACTTACAGAAAACTACAAGTAAAAGTCATCCATCAGACATTTTAACCCTTCCCTTGTATGGTTGCTCTCTGCTCTGTTCCATGGACTTGATTTTGACTTCTAAAGCTATTTCCATATCTCGATGTCCGATGTTTGTCACCAACAGCGTGGATATTCTTGTTGTGAAAGCATACTTTGGCAAAGTGATTGTGTATCTGATAAATTGCAAGTTTTATTGTACACAGCTCATCTACCTACTATATGTTCACGTCCAGATTTTCTGCTCTTCTCATACTTCTTACAGCATTCACTTCTACCTCAGTAAAAAGCCTCAGATGTTGCGTACACAATTCTATAGATTTGCAGAGTATTCTTGCACTTATTGTAGCGTAATATCAGTTTCCCTAATAATCCTTTGTTGTACTTGCTTGTTGTAGACACGCAGAATTACTGTATCTTTGATCGTTCAACCTGTGTATGGATTTTTATAATTATACAGATACATCCATAACTAGCGGGTTGCTTCTTAAGTTTCGTTACAAAAGAGTAAATGGTTCCATAGTAATATTTGTCTTTGGCTTCATCAAAACAACCGAGAACATCTTCCAGCTTATTTGTCTTCTCTACTGGAAAAGTGTTAAGTGGTGGTTTATATGGCATAATTTACTATTCTATTGAAGAACAATTTAAAAAAATTATATATCATACAATGTATGTGTATCTAAATCGTAAGATGATCGTCTCAGGCAAAATTGGCAAACCCTTCGTCGGTGTCAACTGTAAGAAATGCTTTAAAGCTTGTTTCTTTACTGGGACTGGGTAGCTCTTAGTTCTTGATAACCTGAAACCATGTTTTAGTTGCTTCTGTACTTTGTGTTGTTTGTAAATACACATTGTTCTCGGTGTTTACGTCACATTATTATCGTTAATTAATTATGTTACAATATAATCTAACACCATTCAATATTCAAGTTGACATTAATTTACATTTACCTCTATCGGCATCGGGCATGTTCCCTTCGGTATGGACATGCGCTCTATGCCTAAATATTAAATATACAATTATCGGATTTGTTTACACAGAACAGGTAACAGAATCAAACATGCCAAATAGTTCCTCTTATAATTCTAACCACTATATTTATACCGTAATCATCTATCTTCTTCATTAGATTTTATAGTTATATAATATTATAAGGATATCTCGAGCATATTCTCAGCGAATATTCCGAATAATGATATATTCAAATATTCTCAGTATATTTGGTGAATAATTTTCTTAAGATGTGACTGAATGAATGTACTCAGAATATTCAAGATGCAATTTGAAATTCCATAAATGTTATTAGAACATTACGAAACAAATATTCTGAAAAAAGAATGTTCTCACATTGTGAGAACATTCTGAGAATATATTGTGCTGTATGGGATCAATATAGTGAACCCCAGTATGTTGAGTGTGGTGTGCCCCAAGGTATAGTTCTCGGACCCCTTCTTTTTACCATTTATCTAAATGGCATATTTTTGCTACCGTCAATGGGAGATATAGCGGCATTTTCCGATGACACGGCTGTTATTTACCAGGCGGACTCCTGGGATGCATTTCCTCGAAACATTGAGAGTGACTTAACGCTCATCACAGATTGGTTTCGGGAAAATCTCAAGAATCAACTTTGATAAGACAAAATTTGTGTCACTTTCCTGTAATGTGTCAACTTTTCCCACCTTTGATAGCTTAAATATAAAGAATATAGATACAAACATTATTATAAAATCAACAAACGTAATCAACTATTTGGGAATAAAAATAGATTCGCATATGCGGTTCAATTATCAAATAACGGATTTGATTTCAAATCTTCAAAGTTTGCTGTTTAAATTTAGGCAGTTAAAAGGCAAGTCTGGTTGAAATGAAGATTGTATACTACGCATTGGTTGAGTCTATCATTCAATATGGGATGATGCGATGGGGAGGCGCTATGGATGTCCATTTGAACAGACTAGAAATCATCCAAAAAAGATTTCTGAAGATAATTTTTGGTAAACCACTGAGATACAGAAACAGATTTACTATACAGAGAGTAGAATAATAGATTTACGACATATTGATGCAAAAAGATTTTATTTTGGATACACAAAAGTTCGAAAGAAAGGAAATGTATTGAACACGAGCATAGCACAAGATATAGAGGAAAAGTGATTTATAAGGTTGCGAGGGCTACGAAAACTATTGGGCCAAGAAGTGCCAGTTTTATAGATTCTAGATTTTATGGCTGTTTGCCTGGTGAATTAAGATCCTTGAATATTAATAGATTTAATATTAAAGTAAAAATTGGATATTTGATAAATTTCCGAGATTAAAAATTCACGAACTGGTCAACCTAAGGATGAAGTAAACTGGTGACAAGACAGGAAAAATGGAGGGATGGAGAGAGAGAGAGAGAGTGAGAGAGTGCAGGAGTAACGTACAGTATAGCAAACGAGGTAAAAACTCTTTTTTACCATAGTGGATTATAATACATACAGATACAAACAGAACAGAGATGAAGGGAAGGGTAAAGGGAGATAGAAGTGGGAAATCTCATAACATGAAGATGATAAGGCATTGAGAGTTTCTCTTGCGTTGCTTTTTGCTTTGATTTCCGAGAAGAAAATGTATGTATACAATGTTAGTATTTGTAATGAATGTGTTGAGATCTAACACACAGGTGATTACACCTCTGTGAGAATACTACATTATTTGTCAAATGGTAAATATTTTATAGATGTAAAAATTGTAACTCTATTATTAATTTGGTCAACAACCCACAACTGTATTTGGTATTTATAAATTGTAGTTTATTTTTGTAGGCAAATTAATTATTATTATATTATTATAGGAAGTGTAACTTAAACTTTATTAAATATTAGTAATTGTCTAATGTTAAATTCTATGCCTCAATATAAGCAAAAGGCCCAAAAATCATTTAAGTGCCTGCCAATTCCTCTAACCAATTTGTTTTACTGTTATAGGACCGTGTTGGTTCACTAGGCATGAAAGATTTAATGCTTATAGCCGTGGATATAGCGAAGGGCTGTAAGTACCTCGAGGATAATAGGTTTATACATAGGGACATTGCAGCAAGAAATTGTTTACTCACAACCAAAGGGCCAGGCAGAGTTGTAAAAATTGCTGATTTTGGCATGTCAAGAGATGTGTACAGGTATGTAAGTGTTACACACACACACGTGTATATATATATATATATATATATATATATATATATATATATATATATATATATATATATATATATATATATATATATATATATATAATAATCCTACTGTTTATAGTCTGTACTGTATATATGGAGGTTTGTTTTGCGTATGCCCCTATCATCTATCAATAAAGCGTGGGGAATCAGAATCATGTATTGCATGTTTGGATTTGAACAACATCTTGTCAAACGACTTTGTTTTTTCGCTAAACTTGCGACAGTTAGTCTCTAAGACATAATGGAACCTACTTTACTTATATCACAAATATTCCTGATTCCAACGGCTGCCAAAAACGGCTTTATAAAACGACTCAAGGAAACATTTTAACATCGAACTAAGAGATTCTGATAAAGAGAGGAAGTAACTTTTAGAAAACTGGACCAAGAGAGGCTTAAAGACAATAAAATCTCTCAGCAAAATGAAAAAAAAAAGGATCAACGAGGAAATGGCAGTTCTAAATATCTAAAAAAAACTTACACGTCAGAAAACCCTATCAATGAACACTATTGTGGATCCCTGCATATAATATGTTTCTCCGGTACAGCTAACCGCCTCCGAATTACCCAATGATTATATGTACACAAACTGTTGTAAACAGGCAAAGTTCATCTTATTTACCTGAACTCAAAGGCATATCCTGTTATGCTAAAAAAGTGGCAAACATTCTTAAGCCAATATTAGCTCTTTTAGTGGCGTTCTCTCATTTGCTTTAATAGAAGCACACCAGAATATCATACTATCAACTAAACTTCATCCTGCACCCAGTGAGTTAACACCTCTATGATCCTGACGAAGCAACGAGTTAGCACATAAGGATAAGGTAAGGCTTATTCTAATCATTCCCTAATGTATATCTTGGGAAAGTTTATGAATGAACCGAATGCGTTAGCCAAGAAATACATGATGTTATACAGATATAGAGGCTGAAAATAAAACAAAACAAAACATGACCGTTCACTGAACAAGGAAAAGTTTTTACCGCGTAACGAAGTATCAGTTCCTTTTTAAAATAGTGATCTTCACTACCTTTTGAAAGAGACTTACTTGTACAATAGCGAACAGAGTCAAGAAATTCTAGCAAACTCCTATACGCATAAGTGTTTTACATTCAAGGTTCGAACCAATGACGTATCTATTTTCATTTTGAGGTCACGCTGGCATCCTGAATATATCTCTGTGTTATTAGTATGTACAAGAGACCACAGATTTCACAAGTAGTTTATATCTATCGGATTTCATTTCGCAAATACCTCAATCAGCCCGAAAACTAACGCAGAAATATTTAGTAGATTCGCATAAGATTAAATTGAATGAATCAAAGCGGACAACCTAACACCAAGAGAACTACGGGGAAAGTCTTAAGGAGTTATGAATTTTTTTTCTTTCACTCCAGCGCGTTGCAAGAAGACTTGACTTTTGAGAACTTGCTATTATCGTTCACACGTTGTGCCGGGAACACAATGAAATTATCAAGATGCTCGGCAATAGTTAACAAATTTGGTGGCCAAATCTTCTTATAAAGACAACCTGTAATTTGAAGCTAAGAGAGAAACAAAATGTTTTTGGTTTCTTATATGTTTGTAGCTCTTAAAACTGACACAAAAGGCATAGTTTGGTTATAATAAAAAGAAAGATGCAGCATTATCATATATTGATCTTAATGACTAGTAACAATAAAATTCGTAAGATAGATGACATTACTATTACCATTCTAAACACAGATGTAGCTAATTCCTGATAAATTGATACCATACCGAGATTCTTGATCCTACAGTGCGACCACAACTAAGCCCAGTTCTCTTTGTATAAAAGGGAAAAAAAGTTGGGGAGAGACTTTTAAAAACTCACAAGAGAACAAGAAATGGTATCGAACCTTGATGGTTACCCAATATATCGACTAAGAGCCAGGCAAACTACATATAAGAAAGCTGCGGAATTAGAAGTTTAAATTATAACTGTCTCAGAAATGTGATATGCTCTTCTGTAAAAAGTTCTTATTTAAATAAGTTGTTAAAGGTCATGGCAGTGCTAATATCGAAATTAAATAACAAGGAATACTTACCGATGTGAAATTCGAAGATACGTTGATAGGAGGTATGTAAGAGCACCGGAGGCTGCACGGCAACTTTTCACGAAAGAATGTATAGATGGCGGGTTCCAAAACACCCGTCACCCACCAGACGCCTACTGTGCGAAATAAATAATAACGCTGCCCTTTTGAATCAATTTATTTATTTTTTCAAAACTTTTAAGTTACAGTTTATTAAAATAAAAGAACTGCAAAGACACAGGGCTAACTCTAATACAAAACTGTCTGAAAACTACACATTTTACATATTTATTCTGTAATCACTGACCACTGATATTAGGCCATTGATGTTATAGCAAAAATAGTTTGCTAAATCCGTGACAAACTTCAGGTCAGCCAGCTGGACCTCGGGTTCATGGTTCAGTAAAGTCAACTATGATAAGATTAATTTTGTTTGCATATGTCAGTGACTGATTGGTGGAGACGGAGGCCGTTGACTGAAATGGAATTGGAGGAGGTAGATAAAATGGGTAATATCAGTGACGGTGGTTTTAGTTCAGAAGATGATTATGAGGATTAACTGTGTGCAAAATATTGGCGATTCTGAAGAGTCGGACGAAAGTGACGACGTCAAAATTACAAAATTTAGCAAATGAAAGCGACTTTGACAGAGAGTACCCTCCTTTTGAACAAACCAAATGTGGATGTTAATATCAGTGTTAGAGTTCACTGAAAATGACCAATCAATCGAACCTGAGTCAGATAGTGATAATATTTCATTAGGTATTCTAGCACAACAAATTTCCTTCTTAAACCAAAAAAAAACTACAAAAGTATCAAATCGAACAAAGCAGAATTTGAGCTAGATATATCAGAAATTGCAGAAGCAGAATAGGCTATAAAAACCGTAAAGACTGGGCTGCACTGTCAATACATCAATCACAACTTCTGGGATGTAATGACCGAGCAATATAACATCAAAACCTTACAGGATAACAAATCACCACTTGGTGTAACTAGTTTTGAATAAAAAAATATCAATTGGATATTCTATTATAATGGTGATTTGCTGACATTCAAAATCTTGCAGCATTCCCATTCCATTTTTACAATGGAGATCTACATGATTTTTCCCTAATGATATTAAAATGTATTAATTAATGAAAGTTCCAGGCAATAAATTGTATTTCAAGACCACCTACCTATATAAGAATATCAGTGAATGCATCACAAACAATAATTCCTCTCAAGATAATCATTTCATCATGTAGAGGGCGTAAGTTTCGCTGCAAGAACATACGGAAACTTGAGCAACTAAGGGACAGTATCACTCTGCAACTTTATTCTTTACTCTACCACTTAACTTTTCACTGAACTGAAATAAGTTGGTAGAATAACAATTCCTGTCTCGATAGCACCAATACTGTTCCATAGAGAATAAAATAACAATCAGACCAGCCTGTCGATGATTCTTCATTCCGGTGGGTGTTGTTCTTGAAGTAGCGATGGCTTCCGAGCGGAAGTTTTAAAGGTTATATTTTCTGAACGCATAAAAATTTATATATGCTATTGATGGGTTTAAAAGGCCCTTCGTACTACCCGAGTCAAGCAGTAATCTTCTGGGTAATTCTTTTATGGTTACATTTGGTAATTGGAATACCGTGTTAAAATTATTATTTTCTGTTACAGTTCTGTTCTTGAGCTCCCCGCTATTGGAAAATTTTGGTTCTGTTCATCGCATAATTCGTTATCCGTTTCGCTATAGTTGATTTCCCCTGGTATGAAATTTTGTCTTCGTTGAAAATTATTGGAAGTGGAATTGTTTTTTCTATTTTGTGAGGGTAGTTGTGGGCTGAAATTTGCATGTCTCCTGTTAGCACTTGATATATCCATCGCTTGTGCATATGTTCTGTTATTGTCGTTACGGTTGGCCGTCGGCCTTCTCATCGAGTATTGATGTGAGGGATATCTTTGAAATTGTTGGTAAGGTGTTTGGGGGTAATTTGAATTATAATGAGAAGGTGCACGATAATTTTGTTGTTGAAAGGGTTTCTGAAATTGAATATTGCTAAAATTTGGAACATTCTCATGAAAAATTTGTTTTTGTTTGTCTTGACTGTTATTATTGTTACTAGTGAAATTTGGTTTTTGTAAAATTCAGTCCTTATTTTCATAATTTTAATCAAAAAATATAAATTTTATTGCCTGTTCTATATTGTCTGGGTTCGTAGATCGTACTACCATACGTAATGGGTTTTTAAGCCACCGATTAATGCTTTAAGCGTCTGTTTAAGGGTACATGTTGTGTTTTAATGCTAAAATTGCCTTGTTACGTTCGTTTAATGTTAAGTTAGAAATAACTAATTGTACAATGTGCCTGCATCGGTTACTGAACGCTGATGCGTCCTTATTATGCTTTTGTTTCAATGTCAGCAATTCGCTCAGTATGCTAGTGCGATCGCGTTGATATGTAAAGTTCTCAACAATAGCACCTCTTAATTCTACCCATGTGTTTATTATTTTTAATATTAATTAATTAATAATTAATGTACTTTAATAGAACACCGATATAAATTTGGATTATCTGCATCATAGAATTAATTATTTACTAGATCACAAGTCTTTAAAGAGTTCCCTACATTTTCAGACTGCCCGTTAAATTTGGAAATTGCCCTAAGGTGAAACTCCTGGAATTGATTTGCCATATTTAACTTTTCTTTAGAATAATGTATAAAAGGTTGCTTAACAATGTCAATTTCGTCAATACTAATATTCCTTAAGCTATACTCAAAATGTTCTAGTTGATCAATATCGCTATCAGACATATAATATCAAATATGTGGAAAAACTACGTATAGGATATAATACAGGAAGCAAGCAACTTTCAGAATCGATGCTGCTGTTGTCTTCATGGTTTTCTTCATTGACTGGTTCTTTGGCTGTTAAGCGTTGAAACGCAAAAAATCAATATACTTTTGCTTCTTCGGTATTAATTGTTGCGAATGCGCCAGTTAACTTTATGGTTAACACACTTGACTTTTTAAAATAATTTATTAACAAAATACAAACAAAATAATTATTGATATAAAATACAAATATAAAATTAAATCACAAAATGGCAAGTCTAACTGAAGCCTCTAGTAGTAGTAATACAGGAATGCCTATCCGTGATCTGGATACTTCCATATATAGTCCCTGGTGGAGCGTGGACCGCAAGGCAGTTTCCACACGAGTCGGCTGTTTTGAAAGTGATCCCTGCAGATGGCTGCTTGCTGAGTTGGTCCTAGTTGTTAACTCATTTATAAATAGTCTGTTATTACTTTCACATCGTCACAACTTGTGGAAGTATCGCATCGGCGACAAAAATTAATAATTTTTTTTCGCTTCAACGTCGTAAAAGGGTCAAAACCTATAGAAAACATCATTTGGGAACGAATTTTTTTAATCTGTTGGTCTGTCGGTCTGTTTGTCGGTTTGTGTGTCTGTCTGTTTGTATCCACGATCACCTAAGACGATTTGAGATATCGTCTTCAAATTTGGTATACAGTTAGCACATGATAAACTAACGGTTTGGGTTGTTTTTGGGTAAAATCTCTTTAGAGGGTAGAAGATGAATTGGGGGGTGATTTGATGAAAATTCATATTTTCTGTCAAAACTCGAGTGATATAAGGTTTTAGGGTTTATTTATTAGAAAACTTTTAATTTCATCAAACATCTGCTATTCTGTGCTGAAATTAAATTAGGGATTGAATCTGTGGGGGTGGAATATTGTTGACAAAATTTTCGAATTTTTCTTTTAAAACGGCGTAAAAAGTTTCAAAACATATAGAAAACACGTTTCGGATTGGTTTTGGATAAAATGGATTTAGGGGGAAGGGGATGAATTGGGGGTTATTTGCTGAAAATTTACAGTTATTCGTCAAAACTCGAGTAAAATAACGTTTTAGGGTTTATTTATTAGAAAACTCTTAATTTCACCAAACATCTGGTATTCTGTGCTGAAATAAAATTAGGGGTTCAATGTGTGGGGGTGGAATATTGTTGACAAAAATTTGGATTTTTTTTATAAAACGGCGTAAAAAGTCTCAAAACACATAGAAAACTTGATTCTAGAGCGAAAATTTGCTTTGTCTGTCAGTCGGTCGGTCTATCGGTCTGTCGGCATGTAAGTTTGTCTGTTAATAGGCGCGATAGGTTTGGAACGAATCGATAATTCATCTTCAAATTTGGTATCCAGTTACCACCCGACAAGGTAACGCTTCGAATTGTTTTTGGGTACGATCGCTTCAGGGGGTATGAGATAAATAAGGGGTGATTTGGTGAAAATGGACTTTTTTCAATAAACCTCGAGTAATATAAGGTTTCAAAAGTTTATGGGTACAGGAATGCAGATATTTTCTTTGTGGTCAAATCATGGGTCCTAAATTCATTCCTTTATAATGTCTTTCTGAGCGAATAAATTATCACAGCTATGTGGAAGTTATGATTCAATTTGCAGCATTTTTCTCTATTGCGCTTCTATTACATTTCCCATCAGCGGTCTTGGGTGTTGAATCGGGATCTGTTCTTATTTATATACAATGTATGATTTGCCTATTGTTATTATGCATGTTTTTGTAAGAATTGACAATTATATTACATAAACTGCTAATACTGAATCTCTTTGATTTAGGTCAGATTATTACAGAAAGGGGGGGAAAGCGATGCTTCCTATAAAATGGATGCCACCTGAAGCTTTTTTAGATGGGATATTTACAAGTAAAACAGATGTATGGTCATATGGCGTTCTGCTCTGGGAAATAATGTCAATGGGGTATATGCCATATACAGGATGTGCTAACAGAGAAGTAATGCAATTAGTAACTAGTGGAGGAAGGCTAGATCCTCCGACAAATTGTCCAGGTAGGTACTTAGGATTTAATTTCTCTTTACGAAATATTTTAAAAATTAAATACGGTTTATACAGTTTATGTAGACAGCAGATTTACCTGGTTGTAAAACGTCAAATCAATATCAAATATGGCTGTCTATAAAATTTGTTGTTTAAGCAGATATATGGGTTATTAAAAGACAATTGTAAACAAAAATGTGGATAGATAATTCCAGATGTATGGGTAAGAAAGGTAGCGGATGTAGTAACAGATGAAAGAAAGAAATGTGATGATAATTGTGAAATGGATTTATGTCAAAATATGAATTTTGGAATGTGATTTACAGATTTGGATTTTAAGTAAATTATGTTAATATACAGTACAAGCCTCTGGCTTCTTGTATAAGACATGTATAATTTTAAGCAATAAATGTATTACTAGAACACATAGGTAGCTAGTTTAACGCAGGAAACTGGGACCATTTTCTTAGGTTACATTCGTCTGACCTAATTTACTAAACTCTTTTTGAGCAAAACTATATCAATTTTATAAAAGGAAACAGCTCTTAAAGTACACTGCATTCTTTTTATATTAGATTTTCAAATCCGTGAATGAAGCGTAAGATGTGCTAAAGCACAAATTGTCTAATTGTTTCAACTTGCACGTAAGTCTGAGCCAAGAAACACACTTTCCCCAACTGTTTATATATGTACTTGCATAAATTATGTACACCTTTGGAGAACTCTGACTTTGGGGCATTTTGTCCCAGTAACAATTTCCTCAGGAGATAATTCTACGTTGTGCTTAGAATGGGCATAAGGACATAAGTAATTCAGGGGAAGCTTAAAATTTATTAAAAGCACCTTTTAATATAGCAATTTATATGTGATAAGTAAATATATAAGGGTCCGTAAATTATTAACAAATATGATAAACGTCACCCTACAATCGCACAATTTTTACAAGCACACATGATAGCACCTTTTTATGTTTTTAGCGAATTTTTATTTCTAAGTAATTTGGTTCGTCCTTGTAGGTGGCTTGGATAAGTTCGTTAGCCCGAAAAATGGGACCAGTTATTTCGGGAAAATTTTAGGTTTTCTTTCGAAAAATTTTTGTATCTCCGAAAGTAACAGTGCTGTGACAAGAAGTAGCAGAAAAAATATTTTGAAGATTTTAAAATTTTTCTTTTTAAAACGTCAAAATCGCGATGTGAAACGTCAAAATTTACAATTTTCAGACAACAAATTTGAAACAAATACGGATTATGTAGAAGATATGTCGTACTTAGTGTATTTTACAAAGCCTTAAGCTTCAGGTTCAACCATCATTGTTCTTCATTTTACTAAAATATTTTCGGAAAATCCATTCCAAATAGACCCTCTTTCTAATGCTTCGGCAGTAGTTAAATATTTAATCGGGATTTGTGAAACTGGGCATTTATATTTTAACAAATTTTCGTAGAAAAAAATCGCTATAGAGAAGACCGGGCCATGTTTGTAAGAAAAAAAAAGGTATCTTTCATCGTGTTTATGTCATTTCAATTGTTCTGCAACTTTTTATGTTTTTGGCACATATTTCAAACACATATCGAAAATTGTGATACGGCGTTTTTATCAATTGAAAGCAGAGCCCCATAGAAATGGCGAATTCAGATAACTTTTTGTTTGAATTACTCGTCGAAAAAATCGAGCTGCCATATACAGGCACTCTCAAATAGTGGTTGAATTTTAAAAGTTTTCGCAGAAATGTTTTGTGTTTCCGTATAAATTATTTTTTGTAAGATTTTTGTGATATGTTGGTAATTAATAATACATGTTTGGCAAGTTATTGTAAAAAAAAGTGGTCGTATTTTTGTGAAAAATATAATTTAGTATAACATTATTAAAGGCAATTTCTGTAAGAAAAAATGGTGAGTGTTGTAAAAGAAATTTTGGCAAATTTTCATATTTTTTTAAAATTTTGGTCCCAAAGCTGTTCGTGAATAGTTATATCTCGGTAGGTGTGTAAATACCTTAAAGAGGTTCGTTGAAAAGGAAAATCGGACCAGTTTTTTTCGGGAACTTTTGATGTTTATTTTCGGAAAATATTTGTACTTTCTGAAACAACAAAGCTATTTTAATGAAATATGGTACATTGTTAGTACTATATAGATTATATTGCCAACCAAATGTCCTTTTAAAAATGACATAGTTGCCATTAAAAACATTTTAACGAAAATTCGCTACCATAACGCACTTGCTGCGTCCACACTTTTATAACTTTATAACATTTAAGCCTCATCTACTCTGATACATGTCTACCTAATGAATTTACCCAGTACGTTACAATCGGAAAGCAGTAGAGTTATAAAGGTGTTCATTTAATAGAGCATTTTAATTAGTTTAATGAGACTGGATTACTCAAACTAGAGTAACCTCGAGGAACTCATACTTCGAAGACACGCTTTCCAGAGCCGCAATTGTAATCTGGACGTGCCGTAGACTCGTAAGAAAGACATGGGGCCTAAATCACAGAAGGGTATACTGGATATACCAAACTGTGGTCACATCCATGGTCACATATGCATATGTATGGTGGCCAAAACGGAAGAAACCTCAACACAAAGCATATTGAAAAAAATGAAAAAGCTGATCTGTCCTGGAATAACGGGAGCTATGGCATTATGCCCTACAGCTGCAATAGAGGCAATGCCGAATATTACTCTATTGCAGATATGCGTAAAGAGGGAGGCAGAACTAAGTGCCTCAAGACTATTATAACCAGACAAATTTGAACCAAGGGACTTGGTTGGCCATTTGAAGATTCTATAAATTATTCACATGGAATAAGTCGCCAAACCAACAGATCAAATTCCAGCCAAACTGGACTTCATAATTCAATTTGACGTGGTTATATGTGACCGCCAAACATGGGACAGACAGTGAAAGGTTGCCTTATCTGTATGGTATACCTACGAGCCTAAACAAATGCAGGGAGACGGATTGCGAATAAGAGGACTTAACTTTAGACCTGCCAAGTCCCGAAGCAAAACTTCCACCGTCTTCCAAGCAGAAATGCTTGCTATAAATCTCTGTGTACAGGAGTGCATACAAAGAAGACTCATAACGAGAGAAATCTATATCCTGTACTGAAGACTCTGAAATCTTTTAAAACCGATTCTAAACTGACCTGGGACTGCAAAAAATCCTTGAAGAAACTGGCTACGAACAACAAAGTAACTTATACGTGGGTAGCAGATCGCCTTGCAAAAAGGGTAGCAATAAATTCTATGGTCTAAAGCATTATCGTGGACTAACAAAAACCATGTAAGAAATTAATTTTATGCTTGGGAGAACAACCAAATGCAATATGTATATATGGACTGGGGAGTTTTACGTGGGAACTGGATGCCAACTTAGTAGTAAAGGTACTCAAGGTTGTAGATTGTAAATTGCTTGATGAGTCGTATAGGCCTTTGCCCTCTCAGCGCTGCGATCGCAAGCAGTCTTTTGTGCACGAATCCTTTTTCTAATATATATATATATATATATATATATATATATATATATATATATATATATATATATATATATATATATATATATATATATATATATATATATATACATATATATGAGCCTAAAACATTTTCACCATTGAGATAGCCGGGCGATATGATTAACTGTAAATGAGCTTTGATGTGGATACCAGGGCATCAAGCCATTGAAGGAAATGATGAAGCAGGTAACCTTACAAAAAGGGCAGCAGCGACACCATTCTGTGCACGCGAACTTTAATGTGAATTAATAGAAACCCAGAAAGCCACTTGAGAGAGGAACTAAATGCTGTTACACATGAGGAAAACGCGAGGCTTAAGCCAGGCAAAACGTCTCGTTACTATGTCAACAGAGAAGTTTGAACTGTTTCTTCAGTTGAACAGGAACGACTTGAAAGTAATCACAGGACTTTTCACAGGACACTTCTCTTATGAAGATGAGTAAGGCGAATGTGACATCTGCAGATACTGCATTGAAGCATCAAAGACAACATTACACTTGCCATGCGACCGCAGAGCCCAGTTCTGCAAAAGGCTCAAATACATTCGAGAGGTGACCATAACACCCCAGGAAATCGGTAAAATAGCTTCCTAAAAGATAGTAGACTACATAAAAAGTCTGAGTTTTTGAGCAACTATTAGAAAAAGGATTCATGCACAAAAGACCGCTTGCGGTCGCAGCGCTGAGAGGGCAAAGGCCTATTTCTTACATGGTTTTTGTTAGTCCACGATAAGGCTTTAGACCATAGAATAGTGTTGTTGCTACCCTTTTTGCAAGGCGATCTGCTACCCACGTATAAGTTACTTTGTTGTTCGTAGCCAGTTTCTTCAAGGATTTTTTGCAGTCCCAGGTCAGTTTAGAATCGGTTTTAAAAGATTTTAGAGTCTTCAGTACATGATGTAGATTTCTCTCGTTATGAGTCTTCTTTGTATGAACTCCTGTACACAGGGATTTATAGCAAGCATTTTTGCTTGAAAGACGGTGGAAGTTTTTCTTAGGGAATTGGCAGGTCTAAAGTTAAGTCCTCTTAGTTGCAATCCTGCTCCCTGCATTTCTTTAGGCTCGTAGGTATACCATACAGATAAGGCAACCTTTCGCTCTCTGTCCCATGCTTGGCGGTCACATATAACCACGTCAAATTGAATTATGAAGTCCAGTTTGGCTGGAATTTGATCTGTTGGTTTGGCGACTTATTCCATGGGAATAATTTATAGAATCTTCAAGTGGCCAACCAACTCTCTTGGTTCAAATTTGTCTGGTTATAATAGTCTTGAGGCACTTAGTTCTGCTTCCCTCTTTACGCATATCTGCAATAGAGTAATATTCGGCATTGCCTCTATGGCAGCTGTAGGGCATAATGCCATAGCTCCCGTTATTCCAGGACAGATCAGCTACTACATTTTTTTCAATTTGCTTTGTGTTGAGGTTTCTTCCGATTTGGCCACCATACATATGCATATGTGACCATGGATGTGACCACAGTTTGGTATATCCAGTATACCCTTCTGTGATTCAGGCCCCATGTCTTTCTTACTAGTCTACGGCACGTCCAGATTACAATTGCGGCTCTTGAAAGCGTTTCTTCGAAATGTGAGTTCCTCGAGGTTACTCTAGTTTGAGTAATCCAGTCTCATGAATTTATTTAAAATGCTGTATTAAATGAATACCTTTATAACTCTACTGCTTTCCGATTGTAACGTACTGGGTAAATTCATTAGGTAGACATGTATCAGAGTAGATGAGGCTTAAATGTTACAAAGTTATAAAAGTCTGGACGCAGCAAGCGCTTTATGGTAGCGAATTTTCGTAAAAATGTTTTTAATGGCAACTATGTCATTTTTAAAAGAAGGACATTTGGTTGGCAGTATAATCTATATAGTACTAACAATGTACCATATTTCATTAAAATAGCTTTGTTGTTTCAGAAAGTACAAATATTTTCCGAAAATAAACATCAAAAGTTCCAGAAAGAAACTGGTCCGATTTTCCTTTCCAACGAACTTCTTTAAGGTATTTACACACCTACCGAGATATAATTATTCACGAACAGCTTTAGGACCAAAATTTTTAAAAAATATGAAAATTTGCCAAAATTTCTTTTACAAAACTCACCATTTTTTTTACAGAAATTGCCTTTAATAATGTTATACGAAATTATATTTTTCACAAAAGTACGACCACTTTTCTTTTACAATAACTTACCAAACATGTATTATTAATTACCAACATATCACAAAAATCTTACAAAAAAAAATTTTCTACGGAAACACAAAACATTTCTGCGAAAACTTTTAAAATTCAACCACTATTTGAGAGTGTCTGTATATGGCAGCTCGATTTTTTCGACGAGTAATTCAATATCTGAATGCGCCATTTCTATGGGGCTCTGCTATCTATTGATAGAAACGCCGTATCACAATTTGAGATATGTGTTTGAAATATGTGGCAAAAACATAAAAAGTTCCAGAACAATTGAAATGACATGAACACGATGAAATATACTTTTTTTTCTTACAAACATGCATTATAATTCAATGGAAAACACAAAAATGCAATAACATAATAAGGTGTTTTATTAAAAAAGAAAATGTGTATCATCAACGATTTCTGGGCCACCTGTGATTGTCAAGATAGGTTTATAAGATGCAGCTCGAGATACCCTATAATTAAAGTATGTACTTTTTTCTCATATGTTGTATAATATTAAGCTTTACCGTAGAAACCCGTCATCTTGTATATGTGTAAAGAGACAAAATCTGAAACTGACCCCGTATATGGATTTTAGGGGCTCAGGTTCTTGCTCATTTGAAGAAATCTTTTTAAAATTCTTAAGTCGCGGTCTTCTCTATAGCGATTTTTTTCTACAAAAATTTGTTAAAATATAAACTCTTTGCTAAACCATAAACTCTATAGCTGAAACTACTGCCGAAGCATCAGAAAGAGGGTCTATTTGGAATGGATTTTCCGAAAATATTTTAGTAAAATGAAGGACAATGATGGTTGAACATGAAGCTTAAGGCTTTGTAAAACACACTTAGTACGACATATCTTCTACATAATCCGTATTTGTTTCAAATTCGTTGTCTGAAAATTGTAAATTTTGACGTTTCAAATCGCGACTTTGACGTTTTAAAAAGAAAAATTTTAAAATCTTCAAAATATTTTTTCTGCTACTTCTTGTCACAGCACTGTTATTTTCGGAGATACAAAAATGTTTCGAAAGAAAACCTAAAATTTTCCCGAAAGAACTGGTCCAATTTTTCGGGCTAACGAACTTATCCAAGCCACCTACAAGGACGTACCAAATTACTTAGAAATCGGCCCATTCTTTTTTGAGTGTATATATATATATATATATATATATATATATATATATATATATATATATATATATATATATTATAAACACAGATCTACTCATTGGTGAATTTTTAGTTTTACGAAAAATTCCCTAAAAACGTAAAAAGGTGCCTATGTCATGTGTGCTTGTAAAAATTGTGCTATTGTAGGGTGACGTTTATCATAGTTGTTAATAATATACGGACCCTTATATATTTACTTATCACATATAAGTTGCTATATTAAAAGGTGGTTTTAATAAATTTTAAGCTTCCCCTGAATTACTTATCTGCCTATGCCCATTCTTAGCACAATGTAGAATTTTCTCCTGAGGAAATTGTTACTGGGACAAAATGCCCCTAAAGTCAGAGTTCGCCAAGGTTGTAGATTGTAAATTGCTTGATGAGTCGTATAGGCCTTTGCCCTCTCAGCGCTGCGACCGCAAGCGGTCTTTTGTGCATGAATCATTTTTCTAATAGTTGCTCAAAAATTCAGACTTTTATGTAGTCTACTATCCTTTAGGGAGCTTTTTTAGCGATTTCCTGGGGTGTTATGGTCACCTCTCGAAGGTATTTGAGCCTTTTGCAGAACTGGGCTCTGCGGTCGCATGGCAAGTGTAATGTTGTCTTTGATGCTTCAATGCAGTATCTGCAGATGTCACGTTCGCATTACTCATCTTCATAAGAGGAGTGTCCTGTGAAAAGTCCTGTGATTACTTTCAAGTCGTTCCTGTTCAACTGAAGAAACAGTTCAAACTTCTGTGTTGACATAGTACCGAGACGTTTTGCTTGGCTTAAGCCTGGCGTTTTCCTCATGTGTAACAGCATTTAGTTCCTCTCTCAAGTGGCTCCCTGGGTTTCTGTTAATCCACATTAGGGTTCGCGAGCACAGAATGGTGTCGCTGCTGCCCTTTTTGTAAGGCTACCTGCTTCATCATTTCCTTCAATGGCTTGATGCCCTGGTATCCACATCAATCATTTACAGTTAATCATATCGCCCGGCTATCTCAATGGTAAAAATGTTTTAGGCTCATATATATATATATATATATATATATATATATATATATATATATATATATATATATATATATATATATATATATATATATATATATATATATATATATATATAGTATGTTTTTTTTAATTCTTGCTTATACTGGTTTTTTGAAATTCTGGCCTACATATATTAAAATTCGTTCATTAGCCAATTCTCTTTTGCAAATAATAAAATATGTAGCAATATCCGTCAGCTTTCTTATAACGTGCTTAGACGTAAATATTCTTACTGTTGATTTAAAAATTCCTTGAAAAAACTAAATTTTTTCGACCACAAAACATATGCTAATAATTCAATTGAAATATTAGTGTGTAATGTCAAACAAAACGCACATTTATTTATAATTAATAACAATTAATATTTTGTATATGTATTTAGTTCATTTTTGTACAGGGTGTTCCATTTCGGCTACAATAGCTGGGTACCTCGATTATTAGTAAAGGTAGAACATTGCGGTTTTTGTGAACCTCAGCTACTTTTTTGTGAAACGAATAATGCCGTAAAGAAAATTGCCATAGCTCTCTTAGTTTTCGAGCTACAAAGCGATCTTGAAAATATGGCCTTTTCAGGTACCCATTGTATTTTAGTTGTCTAACAACTTGTTAAAAATGTAAAAACATATTCTTTTAGAACTTTTTACATAGAATGTGGTGGCATAGTTAGGTTTTTTCGAGATATTACTGTTTTTCAAATATTGACCATTGTTTGGTTTTTTTAAAGGGACAAGAAATTAATTTGCATTTTCACAAGCTTCCCAAAAATATATAACATTATGGGTTTATTTTAGTAAACAACAAAAAGCCTAATTTTCATATCGCATTCAAAATTTTGCAGTAGGCCATGCTGCTGTTTATTTATTTCCATATGCTAACAATAGATTTAGAGAATTATTTAATAACAGTTAGTTATCAATATATCTATTGCTAATTTTACACAAAACAGTAAACTTATATACCACAAGAAAATAACATCAATAAATAATTATTATACACTAAGCCTATCAGCGAAAACAAACTTTGAACGTAACATAAGCATTAAAGTAATTTAGTAAATCAAAACAACTATTCAAAATGATTTCCATTCCCTTCCATGCACGCTTCCCGTACTTTCCCTATTCATTTCAAGGAAGTAAGCAAAATAAGGAGTTGATTTGTAAGTAGCAAAAACTTTATATTACTGCGTTTCATATATCTTGAATATTATCATAATGAACTTTGTACATTTTATTCTCCAGATAGCCCCATAGAAAGAAATATAATATTGACAAGCCTGCAGTCCTAGGGGGGCATCTTATAAGCCCATTGGTGCCGATTCAGTTATCTGGATCTCCAGATAATTGCGAATTGTGTGCAGGAGCCCCGTCCCGTTGAAAATTAATTTTGTCCACACGCGCTAAAGGAACACCATCGAGCAATTCAGGTATAGCCGTCCCTAAAATTTCCACGTAACGATTGGCTGATAAGTTTCCGTAAAATATATAAAATTTTATCTGTGCTCCTAATATGAAGCAAGACACATTTAGACCAAACCTGCTCTGCTGTCTTCTGGGAAATATTTGGAGATTGTCTTCCTGGGACTAGAATCTGCTATTGTGCCTATTAAGTATACCAGAATTGTATCGCTTACGGTGAGAAGCTTCCACAAAGATAAGAAGCTAAAATTTTCTTTGCTAAAATAGAAACGGGTTGATCTTATAAAAAGCACCGACCCAGTAAAAAAAAAACAATCAGGTTTTGATTTTTCGAACAAACCAAAAACTCTAGGACGCACCAAGTGCGTATGGTAGTAAATGAATTAGTCGAAATGTACTACGCATTTTTTTATGATAATAATATGTTATTTGCCAAGAAAATTAAAATATTTCTGTAATATTTAATATATACAACCAAAATTATTTTGCTTTTAACCTAGAAATCCGAATTTTATTACACAATATAATGTTAAAATATTTCTGTAATATTTAATATATACAACCAAAATTCTTTTGCTTTTAACCTAGAAATCGGAATTTTATTACAGAATATAATGTTTATAACGTAAACTTCCGTACCAAGTTTGGTTGACATGGTTTTGTTATTTTCGGAGATCCAAAATTGTCCGAAAGGAAACCTAATTTTTTTCGGGAGCGCCAGTGCGATTTGTCAGGCTGACGAACTCGTCCAAGCCAACTACAAAAGGAAAGTACCTACAAAACGTCATCACAATCGGACTATTATTCTTACATGACAAACAATAAAATTGTAGACTGCATTCACTTTTTGAATATACATGGTATTGTTGTTGTTGAAGAAGTCCTCAGCTCAATGTCGGCGAGCTTCGAAAGGTATTGTAGATATTTTCTGTAGACGCTGTAGATATGGTGAAGCTGGTGACTGAGTCAATTAAGCAATTATATAAGCATTAGTATTTAACAGGTACATCATACAGCAATAATGCTCGAAATTCGTATAAAAAATTGTTCACGACAAATGCCGTGCGACCTTCATTGTAACTTAACCATATCACATCTTTCCCGATACCAATTGCAGAAGACTACCAGACGTTGAGCATCCTCAGGGTGTAGGTGCTGGACAAGCTTAAATTTGTATGGATGTTATTTGTTTGTGCATACGATCCTTTCAATGACTCTACAGGAGTTTGTAGGCTAAGCTTCTACATTAGCCAAATCTGTGAATTCCTCAACCTTTTGATTTTCTTTATCATATGTTTTTGAACGAGTTTTGTTAAACGATCCGTGACCAAGTAAATTCTTTTTTGGGTTACCTCCTTTCTGGGTATTTAAATGAAAATGAAGCAATAGTATTTAAACATAACTGAAAACCAAATATTTACCCGATGCTGCTTCAGCAATTTCATTACTTTAATAAAACAAGCTAACATATCGTATTTCTCAAAATGTTCGAAAGTTTGGTTTATTGCTATAGTCCGAAAAATATACCTTCACACAATAAATAAATACAAAAAACCAGCCAAATTTGAAAACCAAACACAAAATTCATATAATTAGGACAAGCAGTGACACGGCATAGAACACTTTTTGGGAACTGTCACTTGCTTCCAACTAAACTATAAACAGCAGCATTTTTGCATAGCATACTGCAAAATTTTGAATGCGAATTACATGAATTTGTTTTGTTGTTTATTAAAATAGATCCATAATGTTATACATCTTTGAGAAGCTTGTGAAAATGAAAATTAATGTCTTAACAAATATAGAGGTTGTCCCATTTAAACAAACTAATCATTGGTCAATATTCAAAAACAGCAACATTTAGAAAAAAACTAACTATGCCACTAGATTCCACGTAAAAAGTTCGAAAAGGGTTCATTTTTACCTTTTTGACACGTTGCCAGACAACTGAAATACAAGGGGTACTTGAAAATGCAATATTTTTAACATCGCCCGTAGCTCGGAAACTGAGTGGGTTATGACAATTTTGTTTGCAGCATCTTTCGATTCACGAAAAAGTAGCTACGGTTTGCGAAAACTGCAAGGTTTTATCTTTACTAATAACCGAGATACCCAGCAATTGCAACCAAAACGGGTATAAAATTTTATTATGTGATAGATAAACGTTACAATTTTCCTTCCACATTGTCACAACGCGTGGAAGTATCGCATCGGCGGCAATAATGTAAAAAATTTGCTTAAACGTCGTAAAAAGTTTCAAAATATAGAAAACATGATTGGGAATGAAAATTGTTGTTGTCTGTATGTCTGTCTGTTTGTAGACACTATAACTTTAGAACTAATTGAGATATGGTCTTCAAAGTTGGTATCCAGTTAGCACCCGACAAAGAAACGCTTCGAATTGTTTTTGGGTAAGATTGCTTCAGGGGGTAGGGGATAAATAAGGAGTGATTTGGTAAAAATCAACATTTTTTAAATAAAACTCGAGTAATATAACGTTAAGTTTATGGGTACGGGAATACAAATATTTTCTTTGTCGTCAAGCCATGGACCATAAATTCATTCCATGAGAACCTCTTTCTGAACAGAATAAATCATCACAGCTACGTGGAAGTTATAATTCAATTTGCAGCATTTTTTTAATATTTTCAGAATTATTTATTTCCAATGAAACTATAAGGTTACTCAAAGAGGTTTTCGTTTATATTATTCATCGAAAAAATCGAGATGGCGTCTACAGGGCGCCCTCAAATAGAATGAATTTGTGAAATTCAAACTGCCGTTACTCAATTTTTTCAAATAGAAGTATTTGTGTTTCCAAAATGAAGGGCGTGCTCTCTGCTTCAAGTTTTATGTAATATTCCATATACCTACAGACTCTAGTTTTGGAAATATTTAACATTTATAATCGCATACTAATCTAATAATACATCAGATTATGTGATCATTTAGCAAATTATCGAAGAAGAATATTAAATTTCCGATTTTGAAATTGTAATGAAGGATTTTAAGACCTATACAAAGAATACAGATAATCTGCAAGTTCAAACTGAAAATTTGTTGTCGTAGTTTATGGCACTCAACACAAAAATTGATGAAATGGAACAGTTTTCTAGAAGCAACAATGTTGAAGTGTTTGGCATTCCACAGAAGAATAGGGAAAATCTAATTGAGCTGTTACAGAAAATAGGCGAATTTACAAATTGCCCAGTAGAACGTAGTCATATTGACACTATATACCGGGTGCGTACAAGAATCCCAGATAAACCTAAAACTGTTGTGGTCAGATTTAATTCACGGAACATTAGAGATAATTTTCTCGTAGCTTGGCGTTATATCTCACTAAAGAAGAGAAATCAAGGCATACCATCCACGATGACATTAGATGAAGTTTCTGCTTCATCGGGAGGGATATTTGCGATCTTTTTGCATACTTTTTTTAGAAGCATTTATGAGAATGGAGATGACGCACCGTATACGCATGATATAAATGTAGCATTTATATTACTGCAGATGAGATACTGGATTATTTGGCAAAAAGGGTGATGGACTTGACGGACCTCTGCATTCTGGAATATATCCTATAAAATGGAAGACTGCCTCGGGTATTCCTATACATAAGGGTGGTCCTAGGAAATTTATTAAAAATTATCGCCTGATCAGTACCTTAGATGTGTTTGGAAAATTGTTCAATCCCTAGTATATGTAAAGATTTTTCAATTTGTCAAACATAAAATTATTTCAGAGCAACATGGTTTTTATAGACGCCGGTCGGTTAACATCAGCTTAACTTCATATACAGAATTTCTATTAAGATCCTTAGAAACAGAAAAGCAGGTCGATGCTGTGTACACCGATTTTGCTAAGGCCTTGGATAATATTAATCATAGCATTTTGTTGAGGAAGCTGGAGCGGATCGGTGTGCATGGAGTTCTCCTGCGCTGGGTCAGTTTGTATACTAGAAATATATCTCAGTTTATATCCGTATTACGTTATGAATCTATCCCTTACTAATTGGCCTCCGGTATACCCCAAGGATCCCACCTTGAGCCACTATTATTTCTGTAATACGTTAATGATAAAAATACTTGTCTTCAATTCTGTAAATTTTTAATGTATGCCGACGACCTCAAATTATTTATTCCCATTAATTGTGAACATGACTGTTTGCGTTTACAGACCGACCTTAACAACTTGACTAATTATTGTAGCATAAATCAGCTTTACCCTAATTTAGATAGGTGTAGTGTTATAACTCTTACTCGTGGGAAACAATGGCACGAGTTTCCGTATCTCTTAGATAATAATATTATCACACGGGTCACTTATGTAAATGATCTAGGCATTGCCTTTGACAGCAAGCTAATGTTATACAGATATATTGACAATCTTGCTACTGAGAGTTATCATATGCTGGGGGTTATCATGCGGCAAGGAGCAGTTTTTCACAATAATTGTACAATGCGTATGTTGTCAGCAAATTAAAATTTGCCTCTTCTGTTTGGAATCCCCAGTATCTTTTTTATAAGGACCGCCTAGAAAAGATACAAAACAGATTCTTAAGGTTTTTGTGCTTTAAAATTAAGTTAGAATTTAATAATAATTACAAAATTATGCCGCACTTTTTTGAAATTATATCATTGAAAGAAGGCCGGCTTGTCTCAGATTGCCTTTTCCTTTTTAAAATAGTAAACGGTTTAACAGACTCTCCAGAACTTTTAACTCAGATACGGTTCAATGTACCAAACCGACTTCTCAGGGTAGCTGAACCTTTTTCCTTGCCCTTCAGCAGAACTAACGCTGTTCTTAATTTGCCGCTGTCAAGGATGCTGAGAGCGGGTAATGAGTTCTCGGCCATCGACATATTCAGCTGCTCATTGTTCGGGTATAAAAAAGCTCTGAAAGTCCGATTATTGTTTCCTTGATGTTTGTTTCTTTATTTCCCTCCATATTATATGTATATTTATAATTTAAATGAAATATTGTTTTGATTTTTGTCTGAAATAATGCACGGTATTTTTGTTATCACTGCTGTATTTGTATTTATATACTTTGTATGTGATCTTGTTTGGGGAAACCCCGGTGGTATCCAAATAAATAAATAAATTAAAAATTAAAAAAAGAAAAGGGTAAAGGTGATCTAACGACTTTAGAAAGGGGTAGCATAGGATGGTCATAATGTGCTAATGGCTAATCAAAGATACAGCCAGTAAACCGAAACACACACACACACACACACACACCATCACGAATAACTAAACTGTAAGTTCTGGTTCTCTATTCGAACAACTGTCTGTGCGCACAAACTTCACTTTGATGTCCACCGTTGAGACTTGTTTGACCCATTGTGGTGCTGACAGTCGATTACAGATAGAGCTCTGTCTTTAAAACTATTTGAAAATCTCTGTACATCTGGTAAGGCTTCAGGATATTTAGATTTCTATAAATGCATATTTGATTGATAAGGGTAGCATTCTGAATTTAAGTACACTCGTAGATCTACCAAACTAATGTTATCGAAAAAGTCAGCCTTCTTGCTTACGTTAGCTTTTCAATCTGAAATGCTATAATGACATATCTAGGTATCTCCAAGTTGGTTGCAGTTTTAACAGACCACACATCTTTATTAATATATCTGAACGATGGTAGCTCATATATGTCCCATTTTCGATATGCGAGAAATAAAGATGTGTCTTTTGCTATTTTATCCATGGGCTCCAACTACATTTTATCGTTTGGAAATATGTTTGCTTTAAAAAACATGTTGGTCACAGTAATTTTCGATCTTGTTGTACCAGTACTGCAATAGCTATTAGCATGATTACAAGCTCTTGTAAACCGGAAAGTATGTTTACCAAACAGAATTCTTTTAAAATGATGGAAGAAACTGAAGAGGAACCATATAGGTATGAGCATATAAAACTTGTTATCGTTTAAGCGCGTTGCTAAGAGATTTAACTTCAGTCTTACTAAACGAAAGCCGGCTTTTGGTAGTTCTGGCGTATGGATCTCGTACTCGTTCCACTTCCTCGTTATTCAATTCATAGACGGTTGATTTAAACAGATGTGCTCCTCCATTTATACTGCTTGATGTTCCAGAGCACCTTCAATTATTAGAGCTGACTCTGCCAGACATACGAATACGTCTTGTTGAATGATGGTTATTTCAACTTCAGTACTGTTACCAAATAATTTAGTTGGTGAATAGTAAGAGCGAAGTTCCTCTCGATCACAGTTCTTAACTGCAACCCAATGACTACCAGGATTCTTCTTATGTGGTTTACTTGATTGTAGAATCTCACGCATGTATACACCTTTAAAGTATGGGATTTTCATTTTACCAGAAAATGTTATGAGGTCTTTATCTGTGAGCGGTCCTGCTGATAAACATCTTATTCGTTTTTTGGCTTTTGTAAATACAACCCATTACCTATGCTGCTCTTTAGTTGCAGACCTTTACCCAGTCTCTTACACTTTTGGTTTTAGTTTCAAACCACCGCCTTTCTTATCCATAGCGATGGCATCCATTGTTTTGTTGTGACGCTTTTCTTTTTCTAGTTTATGTTTGGCTGCTTTATCACCACCACCACCCAGAGCACCTAGCCCTCACAGCCCACCAAAAATCAACGATTACGGTGAAAGGAAGTCTCCGCTTTTCGGTATTGGAATGACACGTGGCTTCTGAACATTCTATAATGTCGACTAAGTTTTCTAACACAACATTCTTTGTTGGAGTAAGTCTCTATCTTTTATAGCTTGTGCTTTTAAAGGGAACTTTCATCTGGTTTCGATTTGATTAGATCAAGATCCAATCCAAGTTAGCTTTTGTGTGTGTTTGTAACGCTCCAAGCGGCTAACTTATCACCAGAACTTGCGTCCTTCGACTCTCTCCTCTTGGTTCTCCAACACCTCGTCGGCTCTACTTAACTATTTTGATTGACAATAAGCGATATCGTAGTCTCTACAAGCACGACTAGGCGACTGATACCTTGATCACCTCTAGTCAGACGTTCTTTAAGTTTGGTACCCGGACCACAAAACTGATAACCAGGTATGTGTAACTCGACTGGCAGTTTGTTGATGGCTTTGCTAACAAGGCATTCACCCTGTGAGAACAACATTCATAGTGATGGTACGATTCACTTGCAAATCTCTCTCTCTCTCTCTCTCTATATATATATATATATATATATATATATATATATATATATATATATATATATATATATATATATCGAAAAATATAGTTTAGTTTAATTCAATATGCGTACCATTAAACACGATTCTGTTTTATCTATTACAAATATAGACAATATTGTTGATACATCTTCAGAACAACATGATCCTCTTATGTTTGTTATTTGAACCGAATGGTTTGACAACTTGTATAGTTCTTATACAAACCCAAATGCAATAAATTGAAGCAGATGTTAAATGCTGCAGAAGGTGCTGGTTATTATCGATATAGTGAAGACTATAAGTATTTTTATTTATATTTGATGATGTAGTTTGTGCATACTTTAGAGCGGGAGACACAAATAATTGATTTATCCTTTCTCTGTCAAACTCGAATAGCCACTCAAACAAAAGGAAACCAATTTAAAACACATCTATGGACTTTGAGCAATTCAAAACAATTCAAAAATATATGTTGCGAATGCTGGAAAACAAGTATAACGTGTTGGCAATTCTAAAATAAAATAATGTACCAAGAGGAAAATATATATATATATATATATATATATATATATATATATATATATATATATATATATATATATATATATATATATATATTTTATTATTTATTTTTTATTATTTATTTATTATTAAAGTTATACAATGCATCTCACAAATAAGCTCTGCTTGTGCTTGTGGTGATACAATTTTGTTAACCATCCTCTTTCCAAATTTCTTCTGTCCAAATGATTTTAATTAATGACATTTTTTAATTTTTCTTCTTCTGCTATTGACACTCCCACCAACGCTTCCACAGTAGCCATGAAGATTAATATTCACTTTTATTTAAACATTAACATTAATTTTAACTAAATCTTTTCAAAAACTACAAAATTCTCCAGCACAAAAATGTTGACATTTCCACTTGACAGTTATATATATATATATATATATATATATATATATATATATATATATATATATATATATATATATATATATATATATATATATATATATATCTGTGTGTGTGTGTAGGTTAGTATTGGCTGCAGACAACAGTTAACTAACAACATGCAGGACATACATTCACTGTCTGACAGCTGTCTAACAGCGATCTAACAACTGTCATGAAAGGCAGACACACCAACAGGTAGACAGACAGCCAACTCAAAGCTAATATACTTTAAACCACCAAACAGCTTGTATATATTAGCACGGTAACCGACTAACAACTACATCAGAAATGTACACAACCAACAAGTTGTTTGAAACAAATAACTTTAGCGAGATGGGGTCATGGGTAGGCAAGAAAAAAAATTAAGGCGTGCTGAAAACATTCGAAAAACCATTTAATACTTGAGCTTCGCAAAGCTGAGAATGATGACGACCACTAAGTGAAATGTATAGTATATTATATTTATTTACATCAATGTGTCATACAAAATAAGCTTAAGCATGTGCTTGTATATAAAAACACATGAACACTTAAACTGCAGCCAACAGCTGAACATATCAAAGGAGAAGATGCTGGTGACGCACCAGAAAGAAACCCAAAGTCAACTCCTTGAAGACAATGAAGTTTTTTAACCCAAACCAAATGTAGAAGCAAATTCAGATGAGGATATCCCGTCACTTCAAGAGGTTGAGGAAGGCCTACTGTCATCACAACCACACCAGCATATCAAGATTTTTTAAAATCAATATCCTAAACAGTTTCGATATTATGTAGACAAGTATTTTACTGAACCACTGAGAGCTGCCACGGTTAATCAATTACAGTGCATCTTTGTAAAGAAAAAAAATTGATAACGTTTATAGTTTTCGAGTTATTTCAATTGTTTTGCCATGTGCTGGTAAAGGCGTTGCACTTTTTTTTGATTTTGTAGATACAGCCCATAACAGCTGCGCTCCTTCTTTATATAGATACATACCTCTACCCAGCATATTGTATTTTGTTTTTAATGTTAAACCACTATCTTGCTTGTGCCAACTATAGTCTATATATTTTGTTGTGACGTTGCTCTTTGATAAATCTGTATTTGGCTGCCCATTCCAGTTTATCCATAATCTTAATCCATTCCTTATATCCAAACCAACCACCACTACACATACCTTTTCTACCACTGCGCGATGATTGGTTTTCCGTTCCGAAGCCAAACTGCCTCGGAGAGAGGCCCCTGCTTTTAAGCGAATTTTTATTTAAAAAAATTCCCTATAAGAGAGGTATCGTTGGTGAGGTTTTGCATTTTTTTAAATGAGCGCAAATTTGGGCCCCTAGAACCCGAAAACAAGGTCCGTTTTAAATGTTTATATGTTAATCCAACCGATAACTCAAAAAGTAATTAACCGATCTTGATTAAACTCGACAGGTCCTTGGATGAGGTCGTTAGCCCGATCGAACCAGTTATTCTAAAAAAATCGTATCTCAAAAATAAGGCATTTTGATGAAATTTCGTAGATATATTGCCCTACCACATACCAAAATTCAACTTTTCAACTTTCTAGGTTTATAAAAAATGAGTTATTCAAATTTGAAGCATTTCAAATTCGCTACCATAACAGGAGATTGGGAGACACCTGGGAGGTGTCTGAGGTATCTGAGCGTTCTGATTGGCTCTGACGTGAGAGTTGGGTGGAGTGGGAGTAACCTGAGAAATAGCCATGTGGGCATGCGTTAACAGATGGCGGGTAACCTGTCATCTGTCAGCTGTCATCTGTTAGCTGATAGCCATGTGAGCATGCGTTAACAGATGGCGGGTAACGTGGTATCTGTCAGCGGATGGCGGGAGGCGGCTATCATCTGCCAGCCGACGTCACACGTTCCAAGATGTGGGCTGCCGCAACAGGCCATCTGGTCGCGGGTACCAGACATCCGCGCCCGCTCGCCGGCCATCTGGTCGCGGGTGTCCGGCCATCTGGTCGCGGGGCGCCGCAACCCGGCATCTGGTCGTGGGTAACCTGTCAGGTCAAATATTCCTGTCGGCTGTCATCTGCCAGCCGACGTCACATGTTCCTGTCAGCTGTCATCTACCAGCCGGTGTCACATGTTACAAGATGTCCACGCCGCAACCGGCCATCTGGTCGCGGACCCCTGCGGCCGCGCGTCAGCGATCTAGCGGGTAACCTCTCAGCCGACGTCACATATTCCGTCGCTGTCACTATATGTCAGCGGGTGGCTGGAGTCAGCTGTCAGGTCCCAAGTTCTGCGTGCCACCATGTGGTTATACACACGTGTTGACCAGATGGCTGCTACCCGCTTTCCGAGAATGTAAGGGTAGGCCACGCATGTGTTGTTTGTTAGGTTATGTCAGCTGTCCGCAAGGCGAATGTTTGCTAGGAGCTCACCGCGTGTTAATTTGAGATTAAGTCTGACATATAAGCATTCTTCTTCCCGCTTTTCGAGAATGAAAGGTACACATGTGTTGTTTGTTTGTAAAGTTATGCCGACTGCTGCCTGCTAGACGAATGTGGGGTTAGGACTTCCGATTCCCTATGTTGAATGTTAAGTCTTGTATAGGTTATGTTTTTGTTGACATCAAGCATATGTTGTCTCTGTTACGTATAGGACTCCGTTTCCTGCTAGCCGACTGCGCTCTTAGGTGAAGCTCACCACGTGTTTGTTGTTGTGTGCTCTTAGGTTAAGCTCACCACGTGTTGGTTCTCACATGTAGCGCAAAGGTGTTTGCTTATACAAATAGATATAAACTAAATACATGTGATTATTAGTCAAACCTAGTATTTTTATTTATATTTGATGATGTAGTTTGTGACATACAAGATAAAATGAGAGCATACTTTAGAGCGGGAGACACAAATAATTGATTTATCCTTTCTCTGTCAAACTCGAATAACCACTCAAACAAAAGGAAACCAATTTAAAACACATTAATGGACTTTAAGCAATTCAAAACAATTCAAAAATATATGTTGCGAATGCTGGAAAACAAGTATAACGTGTTGGTAATTCTAAAATATAATAATGTACTAAGAGGAATATATATATATATATATATATATATATATATATATATATATATATATATATATATATATATATATATATATATATATATATATATATATATATATATATATATATATATATATATATGTGTGTGTGTGTGTGTGTGTGTGTATAGGTTAGTATTGGCTGCAGACAACAGTTAACTAACAACATGCAGGACAGACAGTCACTGTCTGACAGCTGTCTAACAGCGATCTAACAACTTTAGCGAGATGGGGTCATGGGTAGGCAAGAAAAAAAATTAAGGCGTGCTGAAAACATTCGAAAAACCATTTAATGCTTGAGCTTGGCAAAGCTGAGAATGATGACAACAACTAAGTGAAATGTATAGTATATTATATTTATTTACATCAATATGTCATACAAAATAAGCTTAAGCATGTACTTGTGTATAAAAACACATCAACACTTAAACTGCAACCAACAGCTGAACATATCAAAGGAGAAGATGCTGGTGATGTACTAGAAAGAAACCCAAAGTCAACTCCTTGAAGACAATGAAGTTTTTTAACCCAAACCAAATGTAGAAGCAAATTCAGATGAGGATATCCCGTCACATCAAGAGGTTGAGGAAGGCCTACTGTCATCACAACCACACCAGCATATCAAGATTTTTTTTGATCAATATCCTAAACAGGTTCGATATTATGTAGACAAGTATTTTACTGAACCACCGAGAGCTGCCACGGTTAATCAATTACAGTGCATCTTTGTAAAGAAAAAAAATGGATAGCGTTTATAGTTTTCGAGTTATTTCAATTGTTTTGCCATGTTTCATCTTCTTGGCACATATCAAAAATTATGATACGGCGTTTTTACTAACAGAAAGCAGAGTCCCATGGAAGTAGTGCTTGCTACAGTGCAGATACATATGAATGGAATTTTGATGACGCATGGACTGCACTTCAAGTAGATAAAAAGAGATATCCACAAACACAAGGTCTGCTAGAATTGATATTTATGAGGAGACCTTGTTGTTATTGTATCTTCGTCAACAGCCACCTAAGTATTGCGTCATTCTCCTTTTAATTCCATGCTACAACTCAGTATTACACTATTATACTGCATGTTGCAATTTCTAAAGATTTCTGTGCTAGAAAAATTAAAAACGCTTGCTAACAAAACATATTTATATACTCGATTAACAGTCTAACAAGCAAGACAGGAAATGAAAGCAGAGTGGTAAAGCAGTCATAATTTTATCTACGTGCGTGTACCAACTACCCACGGGGAAATTGATGACATCTGCTTGAAATATTAAACGAGGTTACATGCACACACTGATAGGAATTCAGATAACGAGATCGTTGCGAGGAGGCAGCCCTTTGCAGAGAGCACCTTGATGCCTGCGCTTTGTTGCCAATTTTTAATTATATATTATACTACTCATCGAGACGAGTAAAATGATTCCTTACACGTGGGGTTTAAACCAAAAATTGGTGTACGTATACGCTAACCACCATATTTAAGTTCTACTCGCCAAGACGAGTAAAATGATATCTCACCCTCTACACTAAAAACTAAAAAGGTTGTAGTACTATTAAAATCAAAATCTTGAATCCTCAAATCTTGATTTCTCAGGTTAGATATCTTTTTCCCCTATCTTCTTCGTATTCTTTACTTTGGGTCGGCCATATTGGATTACGTCATTTCAGGTTAGACCTCTTATCTTTCTCTATACATCCGCCATCTTGCTTAGTCACACGCGCAGACGCAGTAGCCGAGAGGAGGTGGGGAGTGTCCGGAACGAGTCATCTCTACCCACTCAGAGCTTCTTCTCCATTATTTCACAAATAACACCCGACAGTAACATCTACTATTGATTAAGGTTCCAGACTCACTTCGATTTACTAATCGAGCAGACTACTAGTTATACAAACGCATCTTGTTGATCAATATTTATATCGATATCATTGTTACCAAATGATTTTGTTGGTGGATAGTGGAGTTCTCGAGCGATAGCATCGTCAAATTCAGGGTATTTGAGTATTTCTGCTTTTGATGACATTATATCCAAGAGTTTTTTAAAGAACTCAATATTATCTAAACGAAGTGCTGAACTTGTCTTTGGAGTTTGACTCATTTTTATAACTTTAAATACTAATATCCTAAGTAATCTTTTTCAGCTCTACCTCTTCACCTCTAAAGTTTACAGGAACTGGATATTGGTCAACGATGTCGATGTTTATATTTGGAATAGTGTGTATGTTCACTAGTGGATATATTTTTTAGGTTTTATATCGATCGCAGAGCCTGAGTACCATCGGAGCAAACTCAACGTATATGAAGGTTCTCTGTTATGACGACATACAGATGCAATATTCGTGTCTATGCGATTCTCTTTAACATCTAGCGACAGGTAAATCAGATCTGTAGAGCACAATTATCTCGAGAACTTGTTTTAAAAATCTCAACATACGTCCGATTGAGTCGCCAGGTTCAAAATTAACGCTTGTAAAACATTTTATTTCACATAAATGTGTATTTGGATTTGGTCTCAGAGTTTAAGCTAGCTGTTGCTGTTCACGTGCAATTCTAGCACCAACTTTGATGCAAGTCTTCCAAGAACACACACACACACACACACACACACACACACACACACATACCCACCAAAATAATAGAGGGTCAATTAAAAAATTACAAAAGATCAATAATGATGATTTAAAGTTTTTGTTTCATAGCTAAAATGTGTCTTTTCCGTTTCAGCGACATCTTGTATGTATACCGAATTTAATACAAAATAGATCCTGAACATACAAAATCGCTTTCTTTTTCATATGCGGGTAGGTAACGTGATGGCTTCCCATGTAGTGTGTTTTTCTTATGTAAAACTTGTTTTTACTCTCATATATTTAAGCAGGCTATTGCCTGTGTGAAAACCGATTCAACAGCATTGATAATATCCGAATCTAAGTTAATTGGTGTATAGTAGTGGATATACTGTTGACAGATGGGCACTGTGATCTTTCAACATGTAGGTTCGCGACATGACTTAAATACAGGATTACAGTTTGAATCTGTTATTTAAAAGTTGTAAATAAATGACCACAATTAAAAGTAATATATTTCTGATATACATCCTGATGTATATTAGAGTAATATTTTTAAGTAACGCTGCAACTCAAGGTGTCAAAGTTGGCATATAAGTCAAAGTACACAGCTGATTCGTCACGTTTCTTAACAGCAACCCAATGACTGCTAGACCCCTTGTTTGTTTGCAAATTCATAATGAATGACACCTTCTTATGTAGCCCACTTGTGGGAAAAGTGCCTCGCAGGTTTACACTTTTAAAATGTGGAATTTTCTTTTTACCAGCAAATTTCTTAATATCTTTATTCGGAGGAGTCTGTGCTGGTAAAGGCGTTGCACTTTTTTTTTGTAGATACAGCCCATAACAGCTGCCCTCCTTCTTTATATACATACATACCTCTACCCAGTATCTAGTATTTTGTTTTTAATTTTAAACCACTATCTTGCTTGTGCCAACTATAGTCTCTATATTTTGTTGTGACGTTGCTCTTTGATAAATCTGTATTTGGCCGCCCATTCCAGTTTATCCATAATCTTAATCCATTCCTTATATCCAAACCAACCACCACTACACATACCTTTTCTACCACTGCGCGATGATTAGTTTTCCGTTTCGAAGCCAAACTGCCTCGGAGAGAAGCCCCTGCTTTTAAGCGAATTGTTATTTTAAAAAGTTCGCTATAAGAGAGGTATCGTTGGTGAGGTTTTGCATTTTTTTAAATGAGCGCAAATTTGGGCCCCTAGAACCCGAAAACAAGGTCCGTTTTAAATGTTAATCCAACCGATAACTCAAAAAGTAATTAACCGATCTTGATTAAACTCGACAGGTCCTTGGATGAGGTCGTTAGCCCGATCGAACCAGTTATTCTAAAAAAAATCGTATTTCAAAAATAAGGCATTTTGATGAAATTTCGTAGATATATTGCCCTACCACATACCAAAATTCAACTTTCTAGGTTTATAAAAAATGAGTTATTCAAATTTGAAGCATTTAAAATTCGCTACCATAACAGGAGATAGGGAGACACCTGGGAGGATCCATCTGAGCGTTCTGATTGGCTGTGACGTGAGAATTGGGTGGAGTGGGGGTAACCTGAGAAATAGCTATGTGGGCATGCGTTAACAGATGGCGGGTAACCTGTCATCTGTTAGCTGATAGCTATGTGAGCATGCGTTAACAGATGACGGGTAACCTGGTATGTCATCTGCCAGCCGACGTCACACGTTCCAAGATGTCGGCTGCCGCAACAGGCCATCTGGTCGCGGGTACCAGACATCCACGCGCCGGCCATCTGGTCGCGGGTGTCCGGCCATCTGGTCGCGCGGCGCCGCAACCTGCCATCTGGTCGCGGGTAACCCGTCAGGTCAAATATTCCTGTCGGCTGTCATCTGCCAGCCGACGTCACATGTCGGCGATCTAGTCGCGGAGCATGCGTTAACAAATGGCGGGTAACCTGTCAGTCGACGTCACATGTTCTGTCGCTGTCACTATCTGTCAGCGGGTGGCTGGAGTCAGCTGTCAGGTCCCAAGTTCCCGCGTGCCACCATGTGGTTATACACACGTGTTGACCAGATGGCTACTACCCGCTTTCCGAGAATGTAAGGGTAGGCCACGCATGTGTTGTTTGTTAGGTTATGTCAGCTGTCCGCAAGGCGAATGTTTGCTAGGAGCTCACTGCGTGTTAATTTGAGGTTAAGTCTGACATATAAGCATTCTGCTTCCCGATATCCGAGAATGAAAGGTACACATGTGTTGTTTGTTTGTAAGGTTATGCCGACTGCTGCCCGCTAGCCGAATGTGGGGTTAGGACTCCCGATTCCCTATGTTGAATGTTAAGTCTTGTATAGGTTATGTTTTTGTATGTTTTTGTTGACATCAAGCATATGTTGTCTCTGTGACGTATAGGACTCCGTTTCCTGCTAGCCAACTGTGCTCTTAGGTGAAGCTCACCACGTGTTTGTTGTTGTGTGCTCTTAGGTTAAGCTCACCACGTGTTGGTTCTCACATGTAGCGCAAACGTGTTTGCCTATACAAATAGATATAAACAAAATACATGTGATTATTAGTCAAACCTAATGTGAAAACAAATACAGTTTACAAAAAAAACGAAGGCGGTGTCAACATGTTTAAATTGGGGTGCATACACACTCTTAAGTTTATTCATAATTGAGTTGTCACACAGAGAGAGAGAGAGAGATAGAGAGTACGTGCTCCAATTTGATCTATCTGTTTCAAAATGGCTACATTAAGCAATGTGTGTTATCAGCAAATTAAAGACAACTTCTGGTATGGTCTATTTGGAGACTTTAAAGTAACTATCGACAAGAATACTGGTTATTTCAATGCAACAAAATTGTCAAGAGTGGTAAGAAAATATTCAGACATTGGTTGGAAAATAAGAAAACTAAAGAGTTAATTGGGTATTACAACAACTTAAAGTTACATAAAGAGTCACATCTCAAGTAACACCAATAACCGCTACATACTTGGTGAATTTTGGTGGTGGTGAATTTTGGTGGAACGCAGACTGAAAACAACTTGAGATCTGGTACATATGTGTGCAAAGATTTGATATTAAATTTAGCCTGTTGGACATCCAATCAGTTCTATGACAAATGCAACCAAATTATTTTTGATTTTTTCCTAAACGAATTTAATCAGAAATACATGGGCAAGCTTGAGGAGATTGAAGTGAAATTAATAAAGATAGATGATGAAGTGCAAGGTATGCGAGAAACAAATGCTAAAGTCACAGAACACCTTGAAGATATATCCTCAAAGCCAAGTAATCCAGGAAAATTAAGTGTGTTTGGTTTACTTGCAAGAAACGAGAAAGATGCCACCTATCCATATCATGCCGTAAGAACGCAAAAATAGTTTTCGAAGAGTTGTCAGGAACTTTAAAAATAAATATCCCGATGCCAAAGTGATCCTAAACATGTTGTATGATCCAAATTCAGTAAATCTCTTTAACAAAATAAAGACCAAAGTGAAATACCTTACGGCGCATAGAAAAAACCTACAGATAGCAGATGTACCCAAGAGAAGTTTATTCAGGATATTCTTGATTTACGATATAATTTTTTAAAATAAAAATATTTACCGACTGTGTGTGTGTTGTCATTCCCTGCCTGCGTGACCTCGGTTTTTGTTTGAGCTTGTCTACAGTTGTTATTTCCAATCGGCGACCTACTTTCAGAGTTAAACCGCGACAAGTGGACGCCTGCGTGACCTCGTCTCTTACCGGTAAACTACTTTCAAAGTTAAACCGTGACAAGTGAACGTTATCGGTTGCGAGTGACCTCGTTTCTTACCGGTGACCTACTTTCAAAGTGAAACGTGACAAGTGAACGTTATCGGTTGCGAGTGACCTCGTTTCTTATCAGTGACCTACTTTCAAAGTTGATAGACCGTGACAAGTGAACGTTATCGGTTGCGAGTGACCTCGTTCATGTTTCAGCTTGTCTACAGTTGTTATTTCTTACCGGTGACCTACTTTCAAAGTTGTTAGACCGTGACAAGTGAAATGTATCACGTTCCATTGCGCTACCTCGTTTCTGTTTGAGTGTGTTGAAAAGGCCTCCTCTAACATCTAGAGTCGTTCCTATTTTACATAATATTCCATGTATTTTAGCCAAATATGCAGCTTTTGACACTGTTTTCCATAAGAAACAACGTATTTGTACACACACACACACACACACACACACACACACACACACACACACACACACACACACACACACACACACACACACACACACACACACACACACACACACACACACACACACACACACACACACACACACACACACACACACACACACACACACACACACACACACACACACACACACACACACACACACACACACACACACACACACACACACACACACACACACACACACACACACACACACACACACACACACACACACACACACACACACACACACACACACACACACACACACACACACACACACACACACACACACACACACACACACACACACACACACACACACACACACACACACACACACACACACACACACACACACACACACACACACACACACACACACACACACACACACACACACACACACACACACACACACACACACACACACACACACACACACACACACACACACACACACACACACACACACACACACACACACACACACACACACACACACACACACACACACACACACACACACACACACACACACACACACACACACACACACACACACACACACACACACACACACACACACACACACACACACACACACACACACACACACACACACACACACACACACACACACACACACACACACACACACACACACACACACACACACACACACACACACACACACACACACACACACACACACACACACACACACACACACACACACACACACACACACACACACACACACACACACACACACACACACACACACACACACACACACACACACACACACACACACACACACACACACACACACACACACACACACACACACACACACACACACACACACACACACACACACACACACACACACACACACACACACACACACACACACACACACACACACACACACACACACACACACACACACACACACACACACATGCTAGCTCGTAGGTATAAATGTTCGGTTGTATTATTAGTTAGTTGTTGAACCATGACGTTTAACAGTTTCTTGTGGTATGGACAGAAAAATATATTAATCGAAGAAGACTGTGAATTTACATTAAAACAGTCAGTGTTGCAGATACAAGAAGCGTATATAGACGAACGTGATTCGGAAGGGGAAAATTATTTAAGTGGATATATAGTCGAGTTGTGTGATATATATTTAAGTAGGTTCTGCTCTACACAATTTTTTGCTGTAGCACTCATTCGATACCATCCAGGAGCTCCGTTAAACAAACCGTTTTTCAAATAACTACACGAAGAAGCAAAAAAACCAATACATACGTTATTACGATGAATAAGACACCCACACCGCAGAGATTTAGTTTACACAAGAAGATGTGGTATGCAGACAAAACGAGAATATATAGCGAGAAAGACGACGCAAAAGTCAGACTGTGAGTGTTAAAGATACAAAAACAGGCTTATCGAGACGGTCGTAAGTCTGAAGCTGAAGAAAATGAAAGTAGACATATAGTTGAGTTGTGTGACGTATATTTAGTTAACGGCTGTTCTACACAATTTTTTGAATTGGCCCTCATTCAATGCAAGCCGGGAGCCGATCGAAGTCAACCATTTTTCAAATATTTGCCCGACAAAGCAAATAACCAATACAAAAGTTATTATGATAAGGACACACTCGCAACAAGGGACTTAGAAATTGAACCACCAACCGAGGCAGAACTTAAACACGAAAGACTCGAGACGATGAGGGAAGGATTTAATAAAGAATTTGAGTTTGGAAGCTGCGATGATATCCACTGCTTTGCAGACCATCTGAACGATACATTAAAACACCGTTACACATCTCTTGATGCTAAGTATGCTGAACTTGCTAAATCCATTGATTTTCTCACACTAAAACTTCACAGAACAGATGCGGGGGACATGTTATATACAATTTGCGGACAATATTTCGCTAGTTTGCCAACCAATGCCGATTGGGATAGATATGAGCACAAAGATTGTGTCGCTGTAGAAAAGTTTGTTAAAGTCTGGCAGAAACATTTGGAAGATTATGGAGTATAGCACGAAATATAATACGCTATTTAGTGATGGCAATAGATTTTAAAATTTACCAGTAAACCAAGCAGAACCATACAACCGAAGGCTGTGGTAGGAGAACAACAAAACCTACTTAACATGCCCATCAAGTGTCAGTCGAAACGTAAACGAGTTTGTGTAAACATGTATCTTTGTGATTGTATTGACATGTAGATGTCTGAGAGTGACAGCAACGACAGCGACGACTATGTCGTTGATGAAAACGACGGTCCCGATTTCACAGAACACCAAAAAGTATTATTTAACAAGTATCAAGCTGACGACAGGCTGTTGATGGAAACCACTTTTACTGTTAGACGATCCTTGAAATTGATTACCGGCATCAGTGCAAGAAACGACTTTACAAATGTTGTGAAATTTGTCAATCCGTTGTCGCAGGATGAAGAAAACCAATATTTGGGTTTGGAAGAGTGGGATTTTTACGATATCCTAGACAACATACGTGATTTGTGTAGGAAATATCTTAAAGGTAAAGACGACCAACTAACAGATTTATAGTGCATCATCTTAATTACTGTCGCATAACCTATTCAAACGTACTAAGTGAAAAAGCCCTGTGCATCGATAACGGTTTCACATATATGCATGTTTTTTTGAACGAAGAGTGTGTGGAACAACTGCTTGGACTTGAGGCGTTGGTTAAAGCAAGTGTTTGAACTATCTGAAAGAATCACACTTTGCATGGACTTACACGTGTCTTATGGAAAACATAGTGCAAATATTAAACGATCTGGGTAAGTGGGATATCAATGTACCGCAGACCATCCAAACTATAAAAACTTTACTCGACACCATAACACCAGCATTTAAATATTACATGTTGGAGTGTTCGCACTACGCTCAAGAGTAAGTATTTACAGACATCCGTAACATTCGCGATGGTTCCTTTTAAAGCAGGTTTCATCATCTTAACAGCACTGTGTCAGAATGTGTTTTATATTCATAAACCACCCAATGTAGCAGAAGTACAAATTTGTTTCGACACCGATTACTGCATGATATGGCCCGCTCTTACAACAACAACATATCTACACAACGATGACCTCGTACCGCTTGCAACGTACAACATGTCATCCAAAAGCATGACGTCCAGTGTGGTGGTCTGTTTGATAATGGCAGCCGTGGTGAGACATCCGATTGGAGAACACTTGTGTTGACTGATGCCCAGCTGTTCACCTCAAAGTATATTTTTGTCTTTATAGCCACTGGCCTTCTCACATGTCTTACCACATTAATGTTGATGTACTTTTGTTTCAAATATAACACTTCTCTGCACATATATCGCAAACGTGTTTGCTAATACAAATATATAAAATGAACACATGTGTTTTATTTACTAGTTTTAAGGATTGTGAGGGTACTGACAGAAAAAAACATATATAATTTACAACTTTATTAAGGCATTAAGCTTACAATATAACGAAGTAGCACCATGCCATTATTTATGCTGCATATACAGCTTCTAGTGTACCCTGGTGAGTGATGCATACACAGAGGAATGTCTGGCAGCAGCTTCGGACAATCCACGCTTGTTTCCAAATTGATCGCGTCCACACGGTAGCCACAAGTGAGGCGCATCTGTGACAGAAATCTCTGTTTATTCTCGCCTTTCACATAAATTCGGTCCACTTGTTTTTCGACAATATGTTTCACCGGGATATTTGGCAGCTCTTCCAAATAAACAGTACCATAATTATAGTCGATACAATGGTGATGGGTCTGCAGAAACTTGACTTGTTTGATTACATCGGCAGACAGAAAACGCATTGGTTGTGGCGGCTTAAAGACATGATGCACCGTTTGATACCCATTATATATTGCCAATTCTTTGGGTGTGAACTCGGGCAGATAACTTTATCTTGACACTGCCCAATCACTATACTTCCATCTTGGCTTATATAGCCCCGCAGATATATATATATATATATATATATATATATATATATATATATATATATATATATATATATATATATATATATATATATATAGAGAGAGAGAGAGAGAGAGAGAGAGAGGTAGGGGGCTTGTACTCAGATGATATGGCGTACAACGTTAGAGAGTGGAGAGTATTCGGTGATGCAATCATGTATAATTATGCAGAAATATTTGGTGTGATCTGGAAAGTTCTGGTTACTTTCCATCTCCAATTTGATATCGACAGTGGACGGTTTGATGGAATCCTTATACTTTGAACAATCAAAGACAAATATGGGATAGTTTGCGAAAGCTTTGTAATCCAACGTAAGCTGCAGTTCTCTGCCGAGATATGCTCGTTGAAATTCAATCATGTTTCTATATGCTTCCAGTTAATTTGCTTGTTCAAAATTCAGATTCATACCTTCGGTGGGTATTTGTTTTGAATTCAGGTGCAGTCTTACATCTCGAACGTTCACATGATCAAACTGATTGATATCTTTTCTCGGATTGTGGTGGCGCTCTGTTTGAAAGACGACAATAACAAAGCGAGGTCATTCGGTGTTTGAGAAGGTCTTCACAGACCACAAGTCCTTGGTTGAATGACTGAGATTCGGTAATTCGTACATCTCCCATTTTCTAAACGGTATAAGAATCTTTTTATCTTGGGCGATCGATGTCAACAACTGCTGTTGTATCACATCACTGGGATCAATATGTTTGACTTGCAATGCCATATGTTCAATGTTAAATTTTATAGCTTTGTCGGCACCATGTGCGCCGCTCAGAATATAGCATTTTTTATCGTTTTGACCGCGAGTGATACGTACCAGCATGCGGCTAAATAGCACCTTTCGGTAATCTTTGAAAATATTGCACAGGTAACTGAGCGGTAGGCAATAGCAAAATGTTCATAATTTTCCCAGGAGTGTGCGTTGTACGGCATCCATTTTCCCAAGTTTTGACCTTTTTTGATGAAACATTTGTCACAGCAGCTTCTCTCCGTTGGTGGATATCGTTTTGAACAGATGGTGTTGGTTGTGGTTGTGTTGGTGGTGATGGTGATGGTGTCGTTGGTCGCGTGGTGACTGGCTCTTCACTCACTTGTTGATTTGTTTCTGTAACGTGTTGTTGCGACAAAAAACCAGAACCTGAAGTGGTTGCTTAAGCAGTATCTTGTTGTTGTAGCGATCCTACGCTGGTGGCTGTTATGGTGAATGCATCACCTTCGACGACCCCCTTATTGCTCTGATACCTCTTGTGCAACTTCGGCCACACTTTTTCGAACGTCAAAAGTGACAGATTTTTAAAAGGCACATGATAGTCTCTGTCCGAGCCGGAGAATGTAAAGCCCACTTTGGTGTCGGTGTTGAAGTTTGGAATCACTCTGTTGTGAATTTCCTGCATGCCGTTCTTAAGTCATTGTTTAGGATCATTGATGCCACTGCTATTGAGCGGATTCAACTTAAAACGCACCGTATTTTGCAAAATATTATAACAATTGTTTCTTATTGTCCACTCACCAATAATTGAAAATGCCATAGCAACAAGTCTTTACATATTTAACACACACACACACACAGAGGAGCTAAAATCTATATGTTTCTTACTTTTTTTCGAAGCTAACACAAGACTGGTTTGTTTACGACAGTTTTCATGTCTCTAACTATCCTTTTAAACAACACCGTGTACAAGCTCAAACAAGAGCAAAGGTTACACCCCCACCATCGAAACGCATCATGTTTGCGTGTGTCATATGTTAAACAGCAACAAAGACATTTCAGTTCAGTCTGTCAGTAATATGTGTTGTGTGTTTTTTTTAAGCCCCATTCTTAACGAATAACTCTTCGTATATATATATATATATATATATATATATATATATATATATATATATATATATATATATATATATATATATATATATATATATATATATATTCTTTTAAATCAATGTTATTATTGAATAACCCTCGTATATGTGTGTATTTAAATTTCATTCTTAATTGCAGTGAACACCCCCTCGTATATATAGCATATTTGAATTTTTGTTACTATGTTACTATTGAACCCTTCTGGTACACTGTTTCTTGTAAACTGTATGCAGTCAAAACATTTTAAGTTTCACACAAATGCTTAAAAAAATGAATCATGTGTCACCTTATGTATAAATCAGTTCTCTATATCCATACAGTAAATGTTTTTCTGAATTAGATATGTAAATTTTGTTAATTTAATGTATAACGCTAACATTCAACAGAAATAATTAACTGTTTTCTGGTATCATGCGCCATCTCTGTTGTAGCCCTGCAAACTCATCTCCAAAAGCTTGTAATTGTTACAGTTGTACATGAACCCTGCGGCTAATCTGTGAACTCGTGATCTGCTCACACGTATATATAAGATGAACACGTCTCATATGTAAAAAAGGGAAAGCATCGTATCTGTCACGTAATAAATGTATAATAATTGGCTGGCTTTAATACGATTCATCATACTTTAATTATACCCCATATATTATGTCGTATATAATTGTATAAAGTTCAAACAGCCAATTTAGTATTAATTTAATATTAATATATCCTATCTAGGTCACCATAATATTCTCACTCATATTTTCGTTGTAATCTGTACAACGGTGCTTAGATATATATATATATATATATATATATATATATATATATATATATATATATATATATATATATATATATATATCACAATAAATGCATTGGCTGTGTTATTCAATACTTTTACTTTTATAACCCATATATTATGTCGTTTTGCTTTACGCAATTTAGATATTAATTTAAAAGATAGTGGTATATATATATATATATATATATATATATATATATATATATATATATATATATATATATATATATATATATATAGTCGCTGTAACAGTACAATATTTATATACTTCGATAGCTAAGTGTCTTGAGCTGCTTGTTCGTTACCCTGAGGTAACGGGTTCGATTCCGGCCTACCACTTCGGTAGATTTTCTATAAAACAAATTAGTTGTCTCTATCTCTGTCTATTTCAATTATCAACTAGCTAGCCTTCTCTATGTGTTATTATTATTATTATTATTATTATTATTGCAATTAACGAGGGGGGAAAACATATAACATAAAAGCCAAAGGGGTATGTATTAGGACAATATTAGAAAGTAAAAACTAGAGACACTTCCTGACTTCCGCAGAGAACCTTCCCAATACACCATTTATTTTCAAAAGAAACGACATCATTTCTGCTCGAATACCATGAATATTCTGTCATTAAGCGACACTTTAGTCTATTTTTATAGATGGTTTCATATGGCTGGTGTTGAGCGTTGTCTTTAAAATATGAAACTATGTGGTTATATATTGTGCTTTTTGCTATGTTGCACAAAAAGTTAACAAGAGCTGCTTTCTCACTAGTGAGTGGTACAAATCCGGCATATATGTCGACCATACGAAGTGGCTTTGCAGTTAATTTATAGACAAGATACCCAACAAATCTCCACACAGCAGAAACCTTCGAACATTCCACTATCATGTGCCAGGATGCCCTGGTAATACCACACCATGGACAAAGAGCGGACAAGATTATTCCCGCTCAGCTTAAGAAAACTGGATCTGACAACCTATTTTTGGCAAATCTAAGGGCGACAGTCGCATCATGGCCCATAGTGGGTTTAGAGCATAGTGCTTGCCAGGTAACTGTATCATCAGTCCATGCCCCTTTCATTGGCGAGGTGACACAAAATGCCCTCAAGGTTAAATCGCGTAAAATAGCGCTTTTGTTACAGCGACTACAATCTGTGAGCTTTTCTTTAGTGGTTTTGAATGCAGTGTAAGAGATCATATTTGGTGGGCCGTTGGTTTTCGTTATCAATGCTTTAAAATGGTGAAAGTTAATTCTAAGGTTATTTTTGAGGAGGGAGTTATACTCTTTTAGCTGAATATTTTCAAATGACTTCCATTTTACCCCATAAAAAAATCGTCAATGGTGTAAAAAAAAAGGTAAGATGCTTACTGGCATTTAGGCCATTGCTAACCTTTTTTGCTCATCTAAACTAACCTACCCCCCACCTTGAGCTCGATCTCAACGACGACAGTGATTTTGAAAAATCACCCGCTGCCGGTGAGGATCGAACCGTCGACCCCCGAGTCCGTATTGGAAAGTCTGAATCGACTTTCCCGCACGGCCTCGGAGGCGCTTCTCGTCAATGGTGTAAACGTCTCTAGAAAACCAGAGTTAAGAAAACTTAAAACTGTCTAATGATGAGCGCGATGCGGCCAGAGGTATTTGTTTCAACACAGAACATTTGAGGGATAATTTTCCAAACAGAGATTTATCAAAGAGGTTGATTCAAGGACTTGCCTCAAGAAAAATGATAATTTTGCTGGGTGATAGCTTGAATACTGAATGAATAGGACCTGCTAGGTCCGATCACTAGATCTGTAAGAACTCAAAGGGTGCCGTGCCATTAGCTTCCAGTTACTTCCCTCGTTACACGCCAGGAATCGCAAAGCAAATGAAATTCGAAACAGTTTTATTTTAGACGCTATATGAACTAGGCCTAAGCCTCCATAAGAAATTGGTACACATAGATCTTGCGCAGAAATCCAGTGCTTTCTGCCACTCCAGAATAAATTTATAAGAAAGGAGTGAATTTTGTTTACAAAGTCAGGTGGGGCAGGTAAGATTTGCATGGTATACCAAAGTTTAGGTGCAAGAAACTGATTTATAACCATAGCTCTTCCTCTCCAGGATAAATTCGGAAGGACTCTGATCCATCTACTGGAGCTGTCTTTTAACCTTTTCAATGCTGCATTTAATGGGGCAAGATCAGGTACGTCGGCGTCATTTTTAAACGTAACACCCAAGATTTTTATGCCTGCGGATGACCAATTAAAACCGAGGGGGGTCTCTCCGGAATCTTTATAAGCTCCCAACCAGTAACCCATGCATTTATCTGTATTGAGTTGTGCACCAGAATTTTGGGAGTATTCATTATAGCAGTCTGTCATAACCTCCAAGTCAGTCTTTTTAGAAATCACCACGTTAACATCATCCGCATAGGCGAAGACTTTTTGGAAGTGACTTTTTTGGGGGATAGGCAAGGTAAGACCTACTATTCTGTTTCTGATCAAAGATAGAAATTGTTCAATAAAGAGAATGAAAAGTGGGCCTGAAAGTGGACAACCCTGACGAATACCCTGCTCAAACTTAATTGGGGAGACATAAGGCCATGCGCTCTGACCGTACAAGCTGAATCTTCATAGAGAAGCCTCACATAGTTCACAAATAATGGGCCTAAATTGTATATTTCCAGAAGGTAGAACATATAGTCATGACTCACTCTATCGAAGGCACTTCGTTGGTGTAATGAAACGATAGCAACAGGTAAATCGTGAACATTAATGTGCTGAATAAGTTCCCTGTAAAGATGGAGGCTGTCGTAGATTGACCTTCCCGGTACACAATAGGACTGATCTGGATCTACTAATAAGTTTAGTACCCTGACAAGCGTATTGATAACGCCTTAGACAGAATCTTATAGTCAGTTGTTAAAATTGAAATTGGTCTCCAGTTTCCTAAAACGCTGGAGTCACCACCTTTGTGTAGTAAGGCAAGAATTGCTGTACGAGTAGTTCTTGGGAGTCTTCCAAGCTGTAGTGCTTGTTGGACGATGCTACAATACCAGTTTTTAATTTAATTCCAGAAAACAACATAGAATTCCGGACTGAGACCATCAATCCCCGTAGCCTTGTTTCTTTTAAGCGACTTGAGAGCAGTGAATAAATCGTTTTCTGTAATTGGTTGTTGTATGAAAGATTTACTGCTCTCATCTAATCTAGGAAGGCCATTATATAGACTGCTACCTGGACCTATTGTAATACTGGTGTCTTTTCTGTATAGATTGTGGAAATGATTTCTTACAACTGAAATTATTCGAGATGGTTCTTTCTCAACTATTCCTTCATGTATGAGTTTGCTCAGGATTTCCTTTTTACAGATGTATGGTGAGAGAGAAACTGCTGTTGGTTTGTCCATTTCTAGAAGATGTGTCATGCCTGCTGCTACCAGACATTTTTCACTTGCCTTGGAATAAGTTTTTAATTTCTTGTTCCAGGCGAAGTATACTGGCGGTGTCTTCTGTTTCTCTTAAGGTACTCGTGGCTTTATTAAGTTGCTCTTGAAGGCTTTTGATTACAAACTCACTCTGTTAGCGTCTCTGGCGTGTATCAATTAGGGTTATATCTTTAACATCTTCTTTGAGAATTTACCATCGTGAAAGAGCATTTTCATTTATTTTTTGAGTAACAGATCGAATAAACTCTCTCATACATTTAACATATGCGGTATCTTTTAAAACAGAATTATCAAAACGCCAAATTTTCAGTGTGTTACCAGATTTCTTTTCAGGCTGGAAAACTATGGACAAAGCCAAATTGTCTGAAAACGAAGCTAATACTTTTGATGACAAGACTCTGGTCATGGTTTGTTCTCGGCAGTACATTCTATCCAGTCTGAAAGCTGGATTATTAGTAAAGAATGTGAAGCCCCTTTCATGAAGATGAGTTCTTTCCCAAACATCTACCAGGGTGAATCGTTTAAATATGGTTTCAAGTTTGATAGAAATTTCTGCATACCCTTCCTGGGAGTTAAACCTGTCTTTTTCTGGTGTTAGGGTACAGTTAAAATCACCAGTTATTATTACATGATCCCCTGGATTAGAAATGTCAGCTAGTGAGAGTTGGAGAGCTGAAAGAGCTTCTTGGGCTTTTATTCGATTCCATGGTAGATAAACGTTGTAGATACGAATATTATATTTCTCAGTTTCTAGATAAAGTTTTTGCATATAACTTGGATAGATGACTTGGCAGATGGCTGAACAATTTGACATGCTATGACTAGTGGCTATCATAGTTCCAGAATAACTTATATTCTAAGGATTGCAGTAGAATTGGCACTTCAACTTCAGTAAAGACGTTGGTGTGGAGGTGACATTAGTTACTGGAAGACAGATTATCGCAGGCTGTGTGGTCTCCAATAAGTATGTAAGAGCTGACGACTTAATAAAACTTTTGATGCTTTTGACATTCAGTGTTACAATTATCATCGAGTTGAATGCGAATGTAAAATGTATGAGTTTTATGTGTATCAACACTCTGAAAGCTCTGACGACTGGGTATCTGTACAATCAGTTCGAGAGTCGCAGCGTTGACCAGATAGTGACTTAATCAATCTTTTGCAGCGTTCGTTAAGTGATCTCTTCTCAATCTGTGAGTAAATTTGCTGGATCATTTTTATCAACTGTCGCAGCTCATCGCTAAAATTCCTTAATATCTCAATGGGACTATCGTTTTCTTTAACGGCCGTTAGAAGAGCTTTGATTTCATCAAAATTTAAAATATAAGAATTCTCCGAGAAACATTGTTTGATTGGGTCAAATGCAGAGGGTGGATCGGGAGTTGACTTTTTCTTTTTCCTAACCTTTTTGTTGGTAACGATTTCTGCTGGCAATGTGAATTGATCATCCACATCAGTCTCCTCCAGGGATGCTAATCGTTTTAGACCTACGGTGTTGTTGCGTTGTAACTGAGAACTTGTAGATGGTGGTGGCTTTTCACCAGATGGGAGCATAACAGAATTATCAGGGTTTGTATTTTCTGACTGCTGACAAGATTTTACAGCTACCTGAGGTTGAGTGGTAACAGTTCTGGTTTCAGTAGACGAAGCTGGATTATGTTGACTATTTGACTCGACTGACGGCAGTTCCAGTACAATGTTATCTTCATTTTGAATGATGTTCTGGGAAGGGTAGTTTTTGGAAATGTGTCCCACTTTTTTACATGTAAAAGAGTGCAATTATCCATCAGATAAAAATATTCGATATGTGTCTCCATAATGACTGACTACTATAGACGATGGAATCTCAGTCCTGTCTTCAGGCACAAAAAATACTTGTCTGCGGAAGATACGAATATGAGAATATTCTGGTAAACCGAGGCCAACTACAACGAAAGAAACTGGAGACACCAATTTCAAATTTACATCCCCAAGACTTTTGTGCATAACACTATGTGGAATAGATGGAGAAACATTTGAAATTATTAGTCTTACGGCAGGAGTTATCAGTCGCCTGGCAGAGACATATATATCACCAATAGTAATACCCCCATGTTTAGAGATGAACTCATCTACACACTCTTTTGATCTAAGATAGATACATACTCTGTTATTAGATATTTTTGAAGCAAATGTAATTTGCTTTGGGCCAATTAGTGTTCCAAGATTAACAATATAATCACGAATAGAGGCACCTTTAATAGAGGACATCACCATGGCTTGATCTTGCCTTATCAACAACATTATTTTTGAGTGCTTGAGCAAAAGGCGCTTGCTTGTTAGCAGAAGGCACATTGGATGCTACAGAGTTACTGAGAACTTGACCAGAAGAGACAACATTTTAGGAACACCTGTATTGTCAGAAATGTTTGCGTTCTCAACAATTAACGTATTTCAACTAACAGGATTTGTAATAATATCTTCATTTATATCTTGATTAACACTAAGAGATGACTTTTCTGAAACAACTGGCTCAGGTGTTGAACCACCCCCGTGGTGGGAGGTCTCTAAGTCAATTAAAATGCTCTCCATGATTAGTGACCGCTACGATCCATCAGCAGGGCGAGCGGAAGGCCCTCGAAGAGAGAGTGGCACGCCGTATATCGGCCCGCCGGGTCCAGCGAGAGACAGAGCGCTCCCTCAGCCCAGCTGCCCCGGTCGAGTTATCACTTCTTATCGTCGATGTAGATAAACAATTATAATAAAATTAATTAAATAGAAAATATAATATACAAAACTCACCGACCTATGGAATTTAAACCATTAATTCCTAGTTTTTACTTACGAATCCACATACTATATTTCAGATAGGTAATACCTGGTGTTTGCTGCACAATACTGCGAAATTACAAAATTAAACACTTCTGTTTTCCAACACAAAATGGCACTTTATCCACGAGCTCTCTCAAACGTGTCTTCACGCTAAGAGTAACTGTGTGTGTGTGTGTGTGTGTGTGTGTGTGTGTGTGTGTGTGTGTGTGTGTGTGTGTGTGTGTGTGTGTGTGTGTGTGTGTGTGTGTGTGTGTGTGTGTGTGTGTGTGTGTGTGTGTGTGTGTGTGTGTGTGTGTGTGTGTGTGTGTGTGTGTGTGTGTGTGTGTGTGTGTGTGTGTGTGTGTGTGTGTGTGTGTGTGTGTGTGTGTGTGTGTGTGTGTGTGTGTGTGTGTGTGTGTGTGTGTGTGTGTGTGTGTGTGTGTGTGTGTGTGTGTGTGTGTGTGTGTGTGTGTGTGTGTGTGTGTGTGTGTGTGTGTGTGTGTGTGTGTGTGTGTGTGTGTGTGTGTGTGTGTGTGTGTGTGTGTGTGTGTGTGTGTGTGTGTGTGTGTGTGTGTGTGTGTGTGTGTGTGTGTGTGTGTGTGTGTGTGTGTGTGTGTGTGTGTGTGTGTGTGTGTGTGTGTGTGTGTGTGTGTGTGTGTGTGTGTGTGTGTGTGTGTGTGTGTGTGTGTGTGTGTGTGTGTGTGTGTGTGTGTGTGTGTGTGTGTGTGTGTGTGTGTGTGTGTGTGTGTGTGTGTGTGTGTGTGTGTGTGTGTGTGTGTGTGTGTGTGTGTGTGTGTGTGTGTGTGTGTGTGTGTGTGTGTGTGTGTGTGTGTGTGTGTGTGTGTGTGTGTGTGTTTGTGTGTGTGTGTGTGTGTGTGTGTGTGTGTGTGTGTGTGTGTGTGTGTGTGTGTGTGTGTGTGTGTGTGTGTGTTTGTGTGTGTGTGTGTGTGTGTGTGTGTGTGTGTGTGTGTGTGTGTGTGTGTGTGTGTGTGTGTGTGTGTGTGTGTGTTTGCATTGCATTTAAAACGACCTCATGTGCGAACATAAGCGTGTAGTATAACATCTTCTCAAGTAATGACCTCATACACACGATGTCTCATCTAATTCTGCTGTAAATCGTCTTTTCTGATCAAAATATCACTTATAAAGCAAATCTCTAATTTTCGTGTGTAAGAGGTTATACTAATTTGTAATTCACAGTCCTGTTGTAATGACCTCTTCAGTCTTCTATGTGAGGTGGCGCCCTCTACATATAATTTATCTTCGGTTATATACGAGTCCCTTGCCGCTGCGTCAAGGTCATACTAGAACCTGTTTATGCGTATACCTTTGCTGATACATGTTATAATATTTGTTTTGAATATTATAGACCATAAGTTGAAATGTTGAGTTTCCTATTTATGTGTAAAATAAAGAATACGCTGTGACATCTACTGTCTTCATAAAATTTAGTGTACATACATACGTTGAAACATAATGAACGAAAATATTACGACAAATATCATGGTGTACTTGCCATCAATATTTTGTTAAACGTATAATCTATTTTTTTAAATTATTTAATAAATGAGAAAATGTGACAATGTAATTCACTTCCACATTAAATAAATACTTTGCAAAAAAAATAAACTGGATGGAAACGAATTATTTGTTTCTATAAAACAACAAAAAGGATTGGTAAAATTCACAGAATAAATATTTTTAAATGAGACATTTTATATAAGTTTGTCCCGACTATACTAAATAAATATGAGAAATACCTGTCTTTTTTTATTGAAATGCAATTGTTAATAAAATAATAGTTTGAGACCTTAGAGAAAAAATTGTGGAACCACTTGAATCTTGAACATTTTTTTTTACTAAAAGGATTTAATGTAAATAAATTAAAAGTAATATATTTATATATACAGGCTGATTCATTAAGGGTGGCGACCGGCTGTATCTCAGAAACCGTATAAAAATTTAGTAACGAAAGTGGCCAGGCAAAAAGCCTGAAAATTGTTTGCAGGGTTGTAGGCGGACTGCCAGAGGGCGTAACTGAAAATCAAAAATCAAAAAACCGATTTTTTTGCAAAAACTTCTTAACTAAGGTCTACTGAAAATGCAAAAATAAGAATCTTCAGAAACTATATATTAAAAGTTCGGGACGCAGCAAGTGCGTCATGGTACTGATTTTCGTTAAATGTTTCAAATGTGAATAACTCAATTTGCTATAAACTTAGAAAGTTGGCAAGGCGACTACGAGAAACCATAATAATTCAAAAAAATAATGAACCGATTTTGATGAAACTTTGGCACGCGTGTCCTTTCGTAAATGGGTTGGGCAGGTTCGTTAAAAAATCCGACTACATTTCCGAAACAATTTTCTGTTTTCTTCTGGAGAATTTTTGTACCTTCAAAAATAGCCAAGATATTTTAAGCAAATTCGGTGCGCGAGATGCTAATATATAGCGTATACTACATATCAAAATTTAGGTCTCTAGCATTGATGAAAAAAATGTTCAGCATAAAAAGGGATTGTGTCCCACTGAAAACAGTATATGTTAGTAACAAAATGTATTGCATATTACAGACAAAGATTAAGTTTTTTGTGCAGAAACGTCAAAAAGTACAAAAAAAACTTTCAAAATGTTATGATTTCTTTTAGAAACGTCAAACTTGCGATTTAAAACGTCAAAATTGATCATTTTTAACAAAACATTCTAAAACGAAGGCGGCTTTGGACAATAAACATTGCACAAAGTTTGCTCAACAGGGGCTTACATTTTGTTTCAATTTTTCTTCATTTGACTAAAATATTTGCAGAAAATTTATTTCAGATAAATAGACTCTTAATGTGATTTTATAGCAGCCGTTTAAATTATAGAGTTTGCTTGCAATTTAAATGGGTTATATTTTTTTATTTAACAAATAAATAAATGTGGAACAACTGTTTAATCAATAAATAGATAAACGGACAAACTGTATACAACTAGTAGTAATAGTTCGGATTCAGCAAGTGCCTTTTGATAGCGCAGTTTCATCAACATTTTAAAAAGTTTAATAAACAAATTTTCTCTCAAACAATAGGATCCAACTTTGGTATGCAACAAAAACTTTAAAAAGGCAACATGTGTACGGAATCATATCAAAACAACTCTATTGTTTTCGGAGAATTTTTTTGCCCCTCACGGATGTTTCATAATATTAGAAAGATTTTTATCACATTTGCTACTATAATTGATAAGAACAGATAATAATGTAGTGTATTTATACCTACCCTTTTTGGCTAGGACACATTTCTTAGAACATTCTACAAAATTTATTAAGGAAAAAGTTTTAAATGGAACACCTGTTTTGTATGAGATTTTTTTATTTTTTATATAGTTGCATTTGAATTGGTATAAGGATAATATCTACATAACTTCAACCGTTTTCGAGATATTTGAGCTTTTTTGATATTAACGTATCCAAAAATAAATAAAAAAATGCATAGAATAATAATTAAGTTTACATTTCATAGTTGAAATGCTTGTTTTATAGATACCTACAACAGTAGTTTTATTATTAATCCAAAGTCTGACAATATTCTGCTGTTCAATTCATAAGTATAATAATTGATTACTACTACGCTAATTGAACAGATACACTCGCAACATCCAAAGAAGATAAACATAAAACGGCCCTTTTTAGGACGACTCTGTAGGAAAAGACTCACAACCATTTTTTTTTAATCTATGGTGTTTTTTAAGGTATGCTATTTCCACGACTATGCCCAGTGTGTAGTTTTACCTCACCAACTTGGTAATTTTGCCGAACCAGCTGTTTCTTTTTTTTAAGCATGGTACAGAACGTGGCAAACATCCCATGATACACAAGATCGACGGCGCTACATTTGAAGAGCGGGGGGTGCACGCATTTAATTTATTGTGAAAAAATGTTACGGCCCTAGTAGTTTACGTTTTTCAGTATGTCATTGATTCGTCAAATATTAATAATAATTTTGAAAAAATGGTCAACGACCTAAGGCAAGATCTAAACTTGAAACCTTCGCACAGCAAGCTACCGTTCCATCTGCTGAGCTAGGAATCTACATATCTAGCAGGAACTGTTTTTATATAAAAAATATTTTAGAATTTTTTAAACATGATCATAATGAAACTGCCTTATGGAACATTTGTACGTCTTTCATATTTCAAAATTACGTAAAAATTAAATAATTATGAAAAAAGTCTGGACCTAGCAAGTGCGCTATGATAGTGAATTTTCATAAATCTCTTTTTAATAGCAAATATGTTTTTTTTAAATAAAAGCGTGCATCTAATTTGGTTACCAGTATAACCTATATAGTAGAAACAATGTAACATGTTTAATCAAAATAACTCTATTGTTTGAAAAAGTCAAAAGCAATAAACTTGTTCCTGAAAAAACTGGTATGATTTGCCTGGCCAACGAACCTCTTTAAGCTATTTACCCACCTGTCAAGATATATTATTCATAAAAAACTTTTCGATGAAACTTCCAAAACGAATTGGATGATTTGCAAATAATTTTTCTCACGAAAATCCGATTTTTTCTACAATAACTCATTAAACATTTATTATTAATTACCAAAATTTTACAAAAAAATTACAAAAAATTATTTCTACGGGAACGCGAAGAAATTTCTGGGAAAGTGACAAAATATTTTTTTACACAAAATTTTGCTAAAAGAATATATAAAATTCAAATGATATATCTAATCTGTAATTAATATTAAAAATTAAATAATTTGTTTCCACGAAAATCCATTACAACCCATATTTTCGACGAATTTGGTTAAAAAAATCAAAACTTCCTTGAATAATTTGTCACACAAAAATTCGCAACAAACGTTTCTTCAAAGAAAATTCATGAATATTATTTTTAAGAACATTCGCTATTAAAGGGACATTTTGTACAAGAAAATTTGCTAATAAAAGTAAAAATAATTTAAAAAATATTCAGAATCTAATCTAAATACAGATGTATATACTTTTGATATGGCTTCACAGAGAGCATTCTTTTGCCTGGCAATGCTGTAAATATGGAAACCGGTTGCAGAGAAGGAAGAAGGAAACAAAGTCTTCTGAAGTCACATAAAAAATCTGCATATCTGTGTTAACCGTAGAACGGTTTTATCAACTAAGGGTAACAACAGCTGCTATTAAACTTGAACTAAAACTCTTAAAAGTCCTTATCTCTTCATTGATGCATTTTTCAACAAAAATTCGCCAAAATATTATTTAAAATCATAATCTAATCAAATAACGTTAAAGTTGAATCAAAGACAAAAAAAGTTTATAAAAAGTTCAGTCATTACTGAGATTTGAACCCATGTTCTTTGGGTAATAAGCCAGTATTTTTTTTTAACAATTCAACATTTTTTTATCAAAAGCATTTACATTGGTTCTGTATACATATTAACAAAAATTAATACATACAGTTAACTTAAATTAACTTACGCTATTTTAGAGTTCCTGTCAGAAATGTGACCTCTAATTCTTAAATTTGTATTCAAATATTTAATGTTATTAAGATAATTACTGTAGGATTATATTTTTAGTATTTATTTGGGGTAATTTTGTCCTTAAATATGATATGAAAATAGGTAAAAACCTATCTTTAGATTGCATGTGCAGTGAAAGCATCATGTTGTATTTCCAACGATTAGTCACAATACCCGTGAATCACATATTATGTCGGTCCTTTAACCCCTAAACTACCGTAACATGGAAAGTAAAGTATAATAAAAGGTAGATGAATATAATGGTCGTTAGTTATTTATTTGTAATATGTCTACTCTAGATGCATTTTTTGCAAATGTCTTAATGAGAAGAATAAGTTAAACCTAGGACCTACTTATATATATATATATATATATATATATATATATATATATATATATATATATATATATATATATATATATATATATATATCTATCTATATATATATATATATATATATATATATATATATATATATATTTCTTGCAATTTTTATCATTTATAAACCATATTAGTTATATAAGCTTTATTTAAAGATCACTAATTTTCACGTGTCAAATCTCCACTTTGATATTTACAGACGAAATTTTCAAAGTAATTTTTCTTGTACTTTGCCTTTTTGCGCGAAGAATAGATATACGCTGGCTGTAACGTTTCATAGATTTTGTTTAGCACATACAATATCTTGTTATTGCGTCTTCTCTGATTTTTAGTGCTACATTAAACGCCTATGATTTTTTTTCTTTTAACTTAGAAATCTAAATTTAGATATATAGTTTAATTATTACAATGTAAACCTGGTTACCAAATTTGGTTGCCATAGCTTTGTCATTTCAGAACATATGAATTTTTTTCAAAAGAAAACCTAAAATTTTTCCGGAAAAACTGGTCCATTTTTCCTGGCTAACGAACTTCCAAGTCACTTGCCAAAGGAAGGTACTCACTCACCAAGTATTTTTTGAGTTATCGGTGTGATACATACATACACAAATTATATATATATATATATATATATATATATATATATATATATATATATATATATATATATATATATATATATATATATATATATATATATACAACTTATTAAACCTTTCTTTGAAACACAAAATACAGGCTGTTCTATTAGCAACAATTGAGCTAGGACAGTTTAATTTTTTTTCAGTCACCATTTCAGAGCGCCCTGTATAAGGAATATCGATTTTTTCTTGAAATAATATAAACCAAAACCTCTCTGAATGCGTCATTTGCATGGGACTCCGATTTCTATTGGTAAAAACGCCGTATCACAATTTTTGATATGTGCCAAAAATGTTAAAAGTTGCAAAACAATTGAAATAACTCGAAAACAAGCATGCATTACAATTAGATGGAAAATGCAAAAATATAAGGGGTGTTCGATTTAAAAAAAGAAAATTTGTATCGCAATGACTTATCTATTTGTAATTGTCGAAATAATTTTTATAAGATACGGGTCAAGATAACCTATAATTAACATATACAATTGTTTCTCGTTGTGGCGGTGGTTCCGACCGCAGTGTTTCCGTCAACACTACTCTATGTTTCTGACAGCTAAACGTTGCGTTACGTTATTCGACAGCAAGCTGTCAAGAACTACTATATAAGAGACACCAGGGATCTCTCTCTCTCTCTCTCTCTCCTCGCTACCAACCGACATAGTGAAGATACGTCTCTCCACGCTCGGTCAGTTATCAGTTATGTGCTGTCTGTGATTGTTTTATAGTTAAATGTATAGTTTATTCAGTTAGTGAAATAATAAAGTATATTAAATGTTTACGTATGGATTTAATATCAACAAGTGTAATTAACATCCATATTGGTGACCCCGTGCCGCAAGCCGAAGATGCCCAGCCTGATGTTCCAGCCGACGTCGCCTAACTTCCACGCACGTGCTCATGCCTACAGAAAACGAATATCTAAACAGGTCAGTCTTTTCTAATTTAAAAATTATCTGATTTTTTTCACAATGGCCGAAGATTCTTCAAGCAGCAATATCATGGCAAGGGTTGCAATAAAATTACCTCCTATATGGAGACGTAACGTGAAAATCTGGCAAATGCAGGTTGACGCCCAGTTTGATATATCGCAGATCAGTTCTGAAAAGACAAAATTCAGTCATGTACTCGCTATACTCGATCCTGATGTCGCAGAGTCAATTTCAGATTTTTTAACCCAACCATTATCATCAACCCCCTATTCAGATCTAATGAAACGTCTTTTATTAGAATTTGAAGAGTCCGATAGTCGCAAACTAAATAAACTTTTAACAGAATTAGAATTAGGCGACAGAAAACCATCGCAACTTTTACGCGAAATGAAGTTTTTAGCCGGTAGTCAGATTGGAGAAAATTTCCTTAAAATTTTATTTCTACAACGTTTACCAGTCAACGTTCGTTCAATTTTGGCTTTGAGCAACGATTCTCTAGAAAATTTGTCGGTTACAGCAGACAAAATCGTGGAATTTTCCGGAGATAAATACAACGTGGCTGAAATTCAGTCACGCGAGCCCGACAAGCTAGCCAAATTAGAAGCGCAATTAGAGAAGCTAACAGCATCAGTCAACGAATTGCGAACGCGTTCCCGATCTACCTCCCGAGAAAGACCCAAGCTTTCTAGAAATTCCATAACCGCAAATTCCTCAACCTCCACGTGTTGGTATCATGAACGATTTGGCAACAAGGCCAAACGTTGCATCCAACCTTGCAATTTTAAAGCAAAACATGTGTCGGAAAACTAATAAGGCACTCCCTCCACGCGGCAGGAGACGAGAGCCACCTAACACGCCGCCTTTTTATTTTTGATAGACGCTCCAATATGAAATTTCTAATCGACTCTGGAGCGGATATTTCAGTTATTCCACCCACTCACGACCAACGTAAATTTCAATCGAAACGTACCTTGTATGCTGCAAACGGGACCCCTATTCATACCTATGGCGAACAACTATTAGATTTGGATCTAGGTTTACGCCGTAGGTTCTGCTGGCCCTTCACACTTGCCGATATCAAGCAACCAATTATAGGCGCTGATTTTCTAGCAGAGTTTGCTTTACTTGTGGATATGAAACATAGACGTTTAATCGATACAAAGACAAACCTCTCTAAGACCGGTGCTAACCCACCACCAGGATTTAATTCTAAAATTCATCTCGTAGACCCGACACACCAGTACTTCAAATTGCTACAACAATTTCCTGACCTTTTTAAGGAAACGTCTTCTAGCAACCTTCCAGAGGTTGAGTTCTTCCATACTATAAGTACGGAAGGACCACCTGTCACTGCAAAAGCTAGAAGATTGCCCCCGGAAAAGCTAGCTCAAGCAAAGCTAGAATTCCAGCACATGATGGACTTGGGAATTTGTAGACCCTCCAAAAGTCCATGGTCAAGCCCCCTCCACATGGTGCAAAAAAAGGATGGCTCATGGAGACCATGTGGGGATTACCGAGCACTAAACGCTAAAACAATCCCAGACAAATATCCCATTCCAAATTTGCAGGATTTTAATGCCCAGTTAGAAGGCAAACGTATTTTTTCAAAATTAGATATCATTCGCGCTTTCCATCACATCCCAGTAGCACCTCAAGATATTCCCAAAACAGCAGTCATAACTCCATTTGGGTTATTCGAATTTGTTAAAACCCCATTTGGCCTTCGTAATTCAGCACAAACATTTCAAAGATATTTACATTCAATTTTAAGACATCTTGACTTTGCCTACTCCTATCTTGACGATATTCTCGTTGCATCAGCCTCTGAAAAAGAACATCAAGAGCATCTAGCAAAACTTTTTCAGACACTTCAAGACAACGGCATCCGTATCAATTCATCCAAATGTGAATTCGGAGTGGCCGAAATTTCATTTTTAGGTTTTCGTGTAAATAAATCTGGATTATTTCCACTTCCTGAACGCATCAAAGCTATTACCGACCTACCTCTTCCCGATACCATTGAAAAACTCAGAAGATTTCTAGGTCTCATAAATTTCTACCGTCGTTCTCTTCCACGTGCTGCGGAAATTCAGCAACCACTATTCGACCTCTGCCAGAATCCCAAAAAACGCGACAAACGTAAAATCGAGTGGACTCCTCAGACTCGAGAAGCATTCGAACGTTTGAAAGAGGCACTAAAAAACGCTACACTAATAGCTCATCCGTCTTCTTCGCTACCACTGAATCTCCATGTCGATGCTTCTGATTATGCCGTAGGCGCTTCCCTCCAACAACTACGTGATCAAACACTAGAACCCCTAGGTTTCTACTCTAAAAAGCTTACTTCAGCCCAAAAATCTTACAGCACCTACGATCGCGAACTTCTAGCTGCTTATCAGGCAGTTAAATACTTTAGATATACCCTAGAAGGTCGTCATTTCACCATTTATACGGACCACAAACCTTTGACATACGCTTTTGAACAACGCGTCGATAAAGCATCTCCAAGGCAACTACGACATTTAGACTTCCTAGGTCAATTTACCACAGACATTCGCTACATACCAGGTCCTACAAACATTCCCGCAGACTATTGTTCTCGCATTGAAACAATTTCACTTTCTTCCACTGTGTCACTCCAAGAAATTGCGCAAGCTCAGTCATCTTGTGAGGAACTCAAACACCTTCTGCAGTCTAAATCTTCCTCATACAAATTTCAAAACATGCCTCTTGACAACGGATTGAATCTTATTTGCGATTCTTCTTCAAAGAAACTTCGCCCATTCATTCCACTCAAATTTCGCCGAAAGATTTTCGATTCTATACACAATTTATCTCACCCAGGCATATCAGCTTCAGTCGATCTGGTCCAGGATAGATTTTGTTGGCCCAAATTGAAACGCGATGTATCTCTTTGGTCTAAAACTTGCATTCCCTGCCAGAAAGTCAAGATATGGAGACACACTTCCAGTGCCATTGGACAATACACCCCAGCTATGAGAAGATTCTCGCATATAAATGTTGACATTGTGGGACCATTACCACTATCACAAGGTCAACGCTATCTGTTAACAATAATAGACAGATTTTCTCGATGGCCCGAAGCAATTCCATTGTCAGATATTACAGCAGAAACAGTAGCGAACACTATTTTATCATGCTGGATCTCTCGTTTCGGTGTTCCGCAATACATCACCACAGACAGAGGTAAACAATTCGATTGCCACCTTTTCACACACCTCACTAAAACACTAGGTGCAGACCACATCAAGACCACAGCTTACCACCCAGCAGCAAATGGTGTAATCGAGAGATGGCATAGAGTTCTGAAACAGGCCTTGAAAGCTCATATGGACGAAAACTGGGTCGCTAAATTGCCAATTGTGTTACTAGGACTCAGATCGTACATAATTCCAGAATATCGCTCAACACCCGCTGAAATAGTCTACGGAGAATCAATCAAACTTCCCACCGACTTTTTCAACAGCACACAAGCTCATGATGTTCCATCACTTATATCTCAGCTGAAAGAAGACATAAGGAAACTTCGACCAGTACCTTTTAAACATCATACTGCAAAAAAGGTATTTGTCCATCCTAAGCTTATGGAAGCTCCTTTTGTTTTTGTTCGCATTGATATTCCGCGAAAAACCCTCGAACCAGTTTATGACGGCCCCTTTGAAGTGTTATCCCGAACTGACAAAGTCTTCAAAATCAAGAAATCACACGGAGAAGAGACAATTTCTGTTGACCGTCTTAAACCCGCATTCATTCTTTGTGATAACGAACAGACAACTTTCCAGCCTCAGAGACATCCTAGTGAAACTGAAAGTGACAGTGAAAGTCCAACACCTAGTGAAAGTGACAGTGAAGTTCCCGTTCCCGTTCAAACTACACGCCATGGACGTAGAGTTCGATTTCCACGAAGATACTTGAACTAATAGCGTTGCCACTGAGAGGGGAGTATGTGGCGGTGGTTCCGACCGCAGTGTTTCCGTCAACACTACTCTATGTTTCTGACAGCTAAACGTTGCGTTACGTTATTCGACAGCAAGCTGTCAAGAACTACTATATAAGAGACACCAGGGATCTCTCTCTCTCTCTCTCCTCGCTACCAACCGACATAGTGAAGATACGTCTCTCCACGCTCGGTCAGTTATCAGTTATGTGCTGTCTGTGATTGTTTTATAGTTAAATGTATAGTTTATTCAGTTAGTGAAATAATAAAGTATATTAAATGTTTACGTATGGATTTAATATCAACAAGTGTAATTAACATCCATACTCGTATTTTGTAGAATAATAGTAATATTGAGCTTTACCGTTGAAATGCGTCACGTTGTAAATATGTAAACAGATAAAAACTAAAACTAACCCCGGATATGGGTCTTAGGGAACCTAGCTTGCGCTCATTTGAAAAATCTCTTTAAAATTCAAAAGTCGTGGTCTGCTCGTTAGCGAATTTTATCTACATAAATTTGTTAAAAATGATAGACAACCAAACACCAACTAAACCACAAACTAAAAGTCTGGACGCAGCAAGTGCGTTATGGAAGCGAATGTTCATAAAAATGTTTTTTATATCAAATATGTCGTTCTAATGCAAGTAGGCATCAATCTGGTTACCGGTATAACCTATACAGTAGAAACAATGTATGTACCATATTTTATCAAAATAACTTATTGTTTGAAAATGTACACAAATTTTCCGCAAATAAACTTTAAATGTTTCCGAGGAAACTGGTTTCCTAGCCAACAAAGCTTAGGTCAATAGCAAATTCGCTACCAAAAGGCACTTACTGCGTCTCGATTTTTTTTCTTACAAACATGCATCACATTCCAACCACAAATGCAAAAAGGCAATAATATAAGGGGTGTTAGATTAAAAAAAAATTGCGCTCATTTGAAGAAATCACTTTAAAATACAAACGTCGCGGTTTCCTCATTAACAATTTTTTTCTACGAAAATAAGCTAAAAAATATAGACCGTTAAACCATAAACTAAAACTACCGCCTAAGCATCAGAGAAAGAGTCTATCTGAAATGAAATTTGTAAAAATATTTTAGTAAAATGAAGGACAACGGCGGTTGAAACTGGAACTTAAGGGTTCGCAGAACACTCTTCTTGCAACATTTTCTTTACATAATCCGTAGTTGTTTCAGGTACTTTGCCTAAATGTTGCCAACTTTGACGTTTTAAATCGCGACACGTATTGGGGAAAACCCATTTTTTTTTCCTTTAAATGCCCATAACTTTTTTGTCTTTAAACTTGCAAGCTGAATTTTGGTAGATGGTTCACTCTTTCTAATACAAACACGCGCACCGAATCTGGTTGTCCTTACTTTGTTATTTCCGGAGATATAAATTTTCGCGGTCTCCCCATTAGTGAATGTTTTCTACGAAAATTCACTAAGATACCAAATTTTATATAAATTATAATATAAAATTTTATAAAGTTATTATTATTTTAAATTTGAGAAGTTTGCAATTCGATTAAAATAGTTATTAATATTTCTTTTATATATATATATATATATATATATATATATATATATATATATATATATATATATATATATATATATATATATATATATATATATATATATACCAGGTTTTCCGGAAAAAATTTCAGTTTCCTTTCAAAAAAATTTTATCTTAAAAAATAAAAAAGCTATGGTAACCAAATTTGTTTGCTATGTTTACGATATAAAAAGAAACGATACATCAAAATTTAGATTTCTATGTTACAAGAAAAAAAGTTATATAAATATTTGGTGCCAGATCGTTTCTATGAAAATTCACTACCATAACGCACTTGCTGCGTCCAGACTTTTTTAGTTGTAAATAAATGGCCACAATATAACACTATTCCATGCCTGTTACACCGTTTGCGTCAAGGTTATTGTTTTTACTGGTGTATTTTCCTTGTATGTTTTCGGTGTTCTATAAATAGATACCTACATCTTTTAGGATACAAGGAAACCGGAATTTATAACTTATAGCTTCTTATAACTGGAGCCCTTGTTTCTTGTTTCGGCGTTACGTACCAAAGTTAAAGTTTCTAGGTTGATAGCAAATTAAAATTAGATTTTAGTGAATTTTTATTTTAAAAAATTCACTTTTAGCGAGGTATCGACGGTGAGACTTTGCAAAAATGTTTTCTAATGAGCGCGAACTAGGACTCCTAGAACCCATATCCGGGGTCAGTTTCAATTTTTATATGTTTATATTTATATGTTTATATATATATATATATATATATATATATATATATATATATATATATATATATATATATATATATATATATATATATATATATATATATATATATATATATATATATATATATATATGTATCCGTCTGATAACTCAAAAAATAATTAACCGATTTCGATGAAACTTAGCAAGTCTCTTTCTTTTATTAATGGCTTGGATGAGTTTGTTAACTAGAAAAATCAGACGGGGTTTTCCGGGAAAAATTTGAGTTTTATTTCGAAAAAAATTTTTTCTCCGAAAGTAACAAAGCTGTTTTAATGAAATTTACTATATATATTGCCTCGGGGGGATCTTACTACGTACCAAAATTCAACTTTCTAAGTTTATAGAAAATTGAGTTATTTAAATTTTAAATTTGCTTTCGAAAAAATTTTTTTTTACGAAAATTACACAGTTATTTAAATGAAATTTGGTATATATCTTGCCTTAGGAAAGACCTTACTACATACCAAAATTAAACTCTCTAAGTTTATAGAAAATTGAGTTATTCAAATTTGAAGCATTTGATAAAAATTCACTACCATAACGCACTTCCTGCGTCCCGAGATTTTTTTATATAAATGCGTTACCGTTACACATTTTTGCTACGTACGGAATTTTACAACTGGATATAGGTATATGATTTTCCAATTATCAACTTATGACTATAAAGAAAAAATGTTTTGAAAAATATATAATAACGTTAAATCGCAAGTTATATAATTATGCTGGTGCCCAATATTCAGAGAAAGGGTTTACTTCAAATGAATTTTTTACATACATTTTAGTCAAATTTAGAGATAGTTATTGGAACAGCAATTTAAAACCTTGTAAGATACACCTCTTCCGATATTTGTTCTTGACAACTCTCATAAGTTTCAGAATTTTTGTTTAGAAATCACCAATTTAAACCTTTCAATTGACCACTGAGGTGTTCAGAAGAAATACCAATAAAATTTCAATTATATTTTTAACTTCTTCGCGCCAAAGAAGAAGAAATGTATTCATTATCTCATCACCGTCGATTTGCTTATAGGAGGGCGCTGGGGATTTAGATTGTTAACAAGATGACTTGCTTCTTCATAGGAACGCTTTCGGTCACCATATCTGACCGTCATCAGTATCTGGGTGCGTTCTCTTTCTAATAAGCTTGTCATTATTAGTTGTAATTCAATTCTGTAAACTGTACCTAGTTTAAATGTGTATCAATTACAAATACAACTGAGTTGATCAACTCTGACATTTTTTACTAAAGCAACGCTATGTGTTTAACATTTCACAAGTACCCACTACTGTTTTTTCTTTTGAATAATCAGCTACCAAGTCTGAACAAATAATAATGCAAATTGATATAAAATTAAAAACGGCAGTTTTTTACGGTATTTTCTTGGTAATGTCATACGTCATTAGTATGTTTGAAAAGAGGAAGAAATCAGCTTTCTTTTGATATATCACTCGATCTATGTTGCCATTTAAATAAAATATAAATATGATAGGTTCCCTAAAAAATGCAAAGCCCACGCCAACTTATCACCCTAAAGTTTCATGATACCTTGATTTGTTTCGAAGAAAACACGGCGTTGTCGGGCTTTTTCCTAACCCTGTACATACACAGAAGTAATAATAAAGGTAAGTAAATTCAAAGCCAAACGGCCAACAACTTGATCAAGAAAGCATGTTTACGTCTCCTGGCAGTATTATTACGCATGTTAGTAAGTGTAGCAAGTTGGTTATCAGTATAACCTATATAGTAGAAACAATGTACCATATTTCAAAATAATTTTATTGTGTCAAAATTTACAAAAATTTTCCGAAAATAAACTTTAAATGTTCCCGAAAAAACTTTTCCTGGCCAACGAAGCTTAGGTTATATACAAATTAAACTATTGAAATATAAAGCGTTTAATGAAAATTCGCTACCATAACGCTCTTGCAGCGTCCCGATTTTCTTACAAACATGCATTATATTTAGATTCAAAATGCAAAAATGCAATAATATAAGGCATGTACGATTACGAAAAAAGAGAATTATAGGCCACGATGTGATTGTAAAGATAATTTTATAAGATGCAGCTCAAGACACCTATAATTAATGTATACCGACAACTATTTCTCGTTTCTTTACCGTGCGAAAATTTGCTAAAACTTATAGACCATTAAACGATAAACTCTATAACTACAACTACTACCAAAGCCACAGAGAAAGGGTCTATTTGAAATAAATTTTCTGGAAATATTTTAGTAAAATGAAGGACGATGGTGGTTGAAGCTCAAACTGAAGGGTTTGTAAAACACTCTTCTTGCTACATTGTCTCTGCCTAACCCGTATTCGTTTCAGGTTTTTGTCTAGATTTTGCCAATTTTTACGTTTCAAATTGCGACTTTGACGCTTAAGAGGAAAATCGCATTTTTTTTTATTTAACTGTTATTTAACTTTTTAGCGAATTTTTCGTAAAACGAAAAATTCACTAACGAGAATATCTGTGTTATGTATATATATATATATATATATATATATATATATATATATATATATATATATATATATATATATATATATATATATATCACTGATAACTCGAAAAATAATGGGCCGATTTTGATGAAATTTGGTGGGTACCTTCCTTTTGTCAGTGACTTGGATAAGTCCGTTACCCAAAGAAATCGGATTACTCTTTTGGGACAAATTTTTCATTTTTTTCGGAAAATTTTTGTATATAACAAAGCTATGACAACCAAATTTGGTGTAGACGTTTCTATTGTCAAACTTACCCTACTTGCCGAAATTTAGATCTCTATGTTAAAAGAACAAAGAGTTATAGCCATTTAAAGGAAAAATTTCTGGGTGCCACTGGTAATCACAGGAAAGCACAAGAATAAAATATTTTGTGTGGGTTACAAAACCAATTGAACATTACATAAAACGGTTAAGTTTTCTTGACGCAAAAAGGTAAAGAAGTAGCAGAAAAAGTATTTTGAAAATTTTAAAATTTTTCTGAAAACGTCAAATTCGCGATTTGAAACGTCAAAATTTGCAATTTTCAGACATATAATCTAAAACAAATAAAGATTGTGTAGAATAAATGTCTTAACATGTGTGTTTTACAAAGCCTTAAGTTTCAGCTTAAACCATCACTGTCCTTCATTTTAGAAAAATATTTTCGGAAAATCCATTTCCAATGACCTTCTTTTTGATACTTTGGCGGTAGTTTCAGCTAGAGTTTATGGTTTAATAGTCTATATTTCAGCTAATTTTTGTAGAAAAAATTCGTTATTGAGAAGGCAGCGACTTGTGAATTTTGAAAAAATTTATTCAAATTGATCGCGAACTAGAACCCCTAAAACGGGGTAAGTTTCAGTTTTCCCTGTTTACACATATACAGGGTGATGCATTTCTATGGTAAAACTCAATATTTTCGTTTATATAGGTACAAGATACGAGCAAAAATTTTGTGTGTTAATTAATTATAGAGTTTTTTGAGCTGCATCTTATAAAATTATTTTGATAATCGCAGGGTGGCCCATAAGTCGTTGGTGATACACATTTTTTTTTATAAAACACCCCTTTCAGTTTCAGTTTTTGTCTGTTTACACATATACAGGGTGACGCATTTCTACGGTAACACTAAATATTTTCGTTTATATACAAGATACGAGCAAAAGTTGTATACGTTAATTATAGGGTGTTTTGAGCTGCATCTTATAAAACTATTTTGATAATCACAGGATTGCCCAAAAGTCGTTGGTGATACACAGTTATTTGTTTTAATAGAACACCCTTATGTTATTGCATTTTTTGTATTTTCCATTGAATTATATTGCATGTTTGTAAGGAAAATAAATTGATATCGGTCATCGTTTTTTAGGTATTTCAATTGTTTTACAACTTTTCGCGTTTTTGGCACATTGCACAAACACATATCACAAATTGTGAAACGGCCTTTTTACCAGTAGATAGCGGAGCCCCATGGAAATGACGCATTCAGAGAGCTTTTTGTTTGTATTACTCGTGGAAAAAAAAGCTGCCGTATACAGGCACTCTTAAATGGTGGTTGAATTTGAAAAGTTTTCGCAGAAATGTTTTTAGTGTTTCCATGTAAATCATTTGTTGTAACATTTTTAGGAAATTTTGGTAATTAATACTAAATGTTTAGTAAGTTATTGTAAAGAAATCTGTCAAATTTTTGTGAAAAATATAATTTGGTGTAGCAAGTACTGAAGGCAACTTCGGCAAAAAAAAAATTGTAAAAGAAAATTTGCAAATTTTCATAAAAATGTTTTGCTAACTTGGTTCATAAAGCTGTTTGTCAATAATCATATCTTGGCAGGTGTGTAAATAGCTTGAAGAGGTTTGGCCAGGGAAATAGTAACAGTTTTTTTGGAACTTTTTAATTTATGTTCGGATAATGTTTGTACTTTTTCAAACAACAAATAATTTTAATGAAATGTGGTGCATTGTTACTACTATATAGGTTATACAGCCAACCAAATGTCCTTTTAAAAACAAGGCATATCTGGCATTAAAAACATTTTTACGAGAATTCGCTACCATAACGCACTTGCTGAGTCCAGACTTTTTGTCTTTTAACTTGCAGATCCAAATTTTGGTACGCCGTCCGCGTACTTAATTTGGTTGCCATAACTTTCTTAATTCAGGAGATATGACAATTTTTGAAAAGACAAAACAAAATTTTCCTGATAACCCGGGCCTATTGTCCTGGATAACGAACTTATCCAAGTGACTCACAAATGGAATGTACTCACCAAATTTAATCAAAATCGGTTGGTTACTTTTTGAGTTATGGGTGTAACATATATATATATATATATATATATATATATATATATATATATATATATATATATATATATATATATATATATATATATATATATATATATATATATATATATATATATATATATAAGTAGAAGAGCACGACTAGCCGCCATCTTGGATAATTATAAACCCATTAATTACTTTTAAATGAGTATGTGAAGGTCGTTAACTAGATTCTAATTATCGCAATTTTAATGATCTATGACGTCTGTGGCTCATTACCTACTTTCTAATTGTTGTAGTATTACTGATTAAATAAAATTTTTGTGACGTAATATAATTGTCTATGAATCTCGAGTTAATGTTAGTTTGTCACTCTATTTAGCTGAAGAAGTTTTTGATATTTTCTCATTAGATAATTTAACGAGTGAAAGTTAAAGTAGAAATTGATATCTTTGTTAACGAGACATAAATGTATCAATACGTATAAATACAAGTGTCAAATCTATCACCAGTCTCATTCTTTCACTTCTTGCTAGGTAAGTAAATAGTATTCTAACCTAAAACTTTTGATATTATTATTATATTTTCTCCTTGTATTGTCTCAGTAGATTACTGGTGTGTATTTGCGGGTCTTAGACCAAGCACTTATTTCTGTTGTAAACATTTTTTGACAATATTATTATTATTATTATTATTATTATTATTATTATTATTATTATTATTATTATTATTATTATTATCATTATTATTATTATTATTATTATTATTATTATTATTATTATTATTATTATTATTATTATTATTATTATTATTATTATTATTATTATTATTATTATTATTATTATTATTAGCAATGGCTTCCTCTTCGTCGCAAGTAGAAAAATCTGCTGTAATCAATCGTCGAAAACGCCGTAGCAGTCCCTACGACAGTGCCACCAGCCAGTTGGTAGACGTGGAGGAAGAGTTACCGGCATACCAGATTGAAAACAGAGCTGAAGATGTTTTCACAAACGGAGAAGATATCGAAATTCCGGAAGAGGCTTGGCTGCAGCTAGAACAACAGACGTTACAGCATCAGCAATCCGTTAAAAGAGAACGGTACGAACGGCAGCGATTGTTCAAGGAGCAGCGTTTTCCTCTAAACGACAGCGGCAGCAAGCTGCTCTGTGTTGGTTTGGATCCGTACAACTGCTTCCAACTGGCAGTAAAAATAGTTAAGCCTGGAGTGGAGTTAGGGGTTACTTTCACTTACAGCACATTCCAAGACCTTTTCAGCAAATTACCAGACATCATAAGGATTCTCAATTGTGAGTCCCAAGCAGATGGTAGGCTGAGGTACTATGATCTGTTAGATTATTCGATTGAGATGGTATCAGCAGAGACAATAAAGTTTGTGCCCAAGGATAACATTAATGGATTTCAGCTGTACATTGGACTGGCATCACTCATGAACATAATGAAGATGAAGGATTTTTTGGATGCAGTCATACAGGAGGTGACCAAGTGTGAAGAAGTACACGTTGTTCCACATCTGGTTAATACTGTGGTTATCAAATCATTGCGAGAGGGACGAACACAGGCAATTGATGATAGTTATATATATATATATATATATATATATATATATATATATATATATATATATATATATATATATATATATATATATATATATATATATATATATATATAATGTTTTAAGTAGTCAACCTTCTTTCAAACCATGCTTTACTTTTCTCTGTGAATTATTGTATAAATTTAATCACTTTTTAAAAAACAAAATTAAACAAGCTGTGAATAAAGCTGTAGAAACAAATAAAAGAAAATTAAAGTAAAAAAATAAAATTTATGTTAAATATGTAAAGGTTGTTTTATTAGAGATCTCCATTTTTAGTTTATCACTAAATTAATTATTGTATACTGCAGAGGCTCAGTCATCATGGGGGGTATTTTTCGCACTATTATGCCGCTGTTAAAAAGAGGTGTTAAAACAGTTGGAAAAGAAGTTCTTAGAAGCAGCGCTGGTTTCTTAGGTGATCTATCTGAAGAGAAATCAGTCAGAGAGGCTTTCAATAAACGTATTAAAGAAGTAGGTGGTAACCTCAAGCGAAAAGCCACAACTACTCTTGATGATATGGTGGGTTCGGGTGTTACAAAAAGGCGACCTGCTGTGAAAAAGTATCAAAGTATTACAAAACATCGATCAGTTAACAAGAAGCAGCTTTCAAAACGTGAACGTGATATTTTCGATTAAACATGTCTTTTCTTCACGCTCAATCATGTGAATGTGTTAAATCCGAGCTAGACCTTTTTACAATTCCATCGACACAAACCAGTATAGAAGCAGGACAGTGGGTACAGTACAAACCTCTTTCATCTATAAGTGATGACTCACCTCTTGAATTTGTTATCTCTGGCGGCGGTGATGAATATCTAGACTTATCACATACGTTATTATCACTAAATGTCAAAGTGTGTAAAGAAGATGGTACAAGTTTCGTAGCAACAGATAAAAAGTTTGCCCCTATAAATAACTTGCTGCACTCTATGTTTTCTCAAGTGGATGTATACCTAAATCAAAAACTTATTTCTCCACCAAACAACACCTACGCTTATAAAGCTTACATTGAAACACTACTGAATTATGGTCCTGCTGCAAAAGACTCACACTTAACAACAGGACTTTGGTATTTAGATACAGCTGGCAAGATGAATGCAGCAGATGCTAGCAACTCTGGGTTTGAAAAACGCCGAAAGCTTGCAGTGGCCAGCAAACATATTGATCTGATAGGCCACATGCATTGTGATATATTTAACCAAGAAAAACTTTTAATCAATGGTGTTGAATTACGAATGAAACTTGTTAAATCATGTAACAGCTTTGTTTTAATAGGTGAAACTGGCTTTAGCGGGAAGATTGTCATAATAGACGCATCTCTCTTTATTAGACGAGTGAAAGTTAACCCAACCATCATGCTGGCTCACACAAAAGCACTAGAATTAAGTACAGCCAAGTATCCTGTAACTAGAACCGAAATAAAAGTTATCACAATCCCATCTGGTGTGCAAAGCAAGTCCTTAGATAACATATTCCTGGGTCAGTTACCAAAACGGTGTATTATTGGCTTCGTTTCCAACAAAGCATTTAACGGAGACACTGGTTTGAATCCATTCAATTTTCAACACTTTAAGTTAAACTTTTTATCATTATACATTGATGGGCAACAGATACCATCAAAGGCTTTACAACCGGACTATACTAGTGGAAAACTATTCATCAACGCATACCACACCTTATTCTCAGGGACTGGAATTCATTTTCTTAATGAAGGTAATGGCATATCAAGAGAAAACTATGCCGAGGGGTATTGCTTGACAGCTTTTGATCTAACACCAGATTTATCTGCTAGCTCAAGCACTCATTGGAATGTGATACGAACTGGTACATTAAGATTAGAGGTACGTTTTCACGAAGCTATAGAAGAAACAGTTAACTGCATTGTATACGCAGAATTTGATAATATTATAGAAATCGATAAAAACCGAAACGTGGTTGTAGACTACAGCAGTTGATGTATAACCGTGAAGTGAAAGAGTACGCGTATCCAGGAAATGGCTGTAATTTTAGACGTACAAGGTTTCAGAGGTAAACAGTCAGAATTTTTATTCAAAGAGTTGTCAGCGGTGAACATAAATGAACAAATGTGTTACAGTTTCTTGTTTAAATCACAGACCAACTTAAATGACCTACCAAAACCAATTCAAAAAGAAATTCGTTGGTTGACAGAAAAACACCACGGCTTAGAGTATAATTTTGGCTACGTCGACTATAGTGAGCTAAAAAATATCATAAACTCTTTAACAAGCAACATGGAAACAGTGTATGTTAAAGGTAGGGAGAAGAAAGTAGAAGTTTTAAAATTATGTCCTGATGCTAACGTAGTAAACATAGAAGAAACGTCCGAAATACCATCAATTAAGAAGTTGCGTGAATTGTACTCTGAAAACGCTTGTCTCTGGCATAGCAATACCAGTTCAGTGTGCGCCTCAAGAAACGTAGCAAACATTTACCGCTGGTATCATGAACACTTTACAGATTGCAGAGTGTCTGAAGATGATGAGTGCAAGGCATCACTTTGGTGTTTTTGCAAGTAATAAACTGCCAAAGTATATCAGCAGACCTAGCATTGTAGTGTCAAATACGGATCCTGATTATTTACCTGGTGTTCACTGGACTGCAATATATATAAAAGAAAATGGAACCGGATTTTTTTTCGACAGTTTTGGTCAACCTCCACAAAAAGAAATTCAGGCTTTTATCAATAGAAATACTAGAATATGGTTTTATAATTCTCAAGTTATCCAAGATATCTCGTCAAGTCTTTGCGGCCAGTACTGTGTATTGTTTCTACTAAGTTTTATAATGAACAATTGTGCTGATAATTTTCTAAAACTATTCTCTGACAATTTTGAAAATAATGATTTAATATGTAAGCACTTATTTAAGGTTTTTTATGGATAGGCACACATAGAGTTTGTAAAATAAAATGTAAACATATATAAATTATAATGTTAATTAATAAATGTATAAATAGAGTTTTTTTATTTTTTCCAAAATAAAACTAGAGCATAGATATTAAAAGCTTTATTAACGTTGTAGCAATATATAGTACATCACGTATACTCATAATTTAGTCATGCACAAAAATAAATAAGTGTAATCACTACCATTACATAATATATATATAAACTTAAATGTGGAAATTAACAAATGACTACTACTGCTACTATACTTAATACACTGGTTAAAAACTCTGGACGCAGCAAGTGCGTTATGGTAGTGAATTTTCATAAAAATGTTTTTATTGCAAATATGTGTGTTTTCTTTTTAAGAAAGCAGGCATCAATTTTGGTTACCAGTATAACCTATATAGTAAAAGCAATGTGCCATGTTTCATAAAAATAACTTTATTGTGTGAAAATGTACCAAGATTTCCAAAAGTAGACTTAAAGTGTTCCCGGAAAAACTCGTTTCTTGGTCAACCTTATAGGTTAATAGCAGAATTTCTTTTCTTACAAACATGCATTATATTTCGATGGAAAATGCAATAACATAAGGCGTGTTTGATTAAAAAAAAAAGAAAATTTGTATCACCAATGACTTATGGGCCACCCTGTGATTGTAGAAATATTTTTTTAAGATGTAGCTCAAGACACCCTATAATTAATATATACAAATTTTTTTCAAATCTTGTATAATAACGGATATATTGAGCTTTATTGATTTTTTTACGAAAATTCGACAAAAATTATATACCATTAAACGATAAACTCTATAGCTAAGGCTACTGCCAAGCATCAGGGAAAGCGTCTATTTCAAATGAATTTTCTGGAAACATTTTAGTAAAATGAAGGACAATGACGGTTGAAACTAAGACTTCAGTGTTTGTAAAACATCCTTCTTGAGACATTTGATTTCCATAGCCCGTATAAGTTTCAAGTCATTTACCAAAATGTTGCCGATTTTGACGTTTTAAGTCGCAACTTTGACGTTTTGAGGAAAACCCCAATTTATTTTTCTTTAAATGCCTATAACTTTTTTGTCTTTAGACATACAGAGCTAAATTTTGGTAGGTAACTTACATATAAGGACATAAACCCGCGTACCAAATTTGGTTGCTCTTACTTTGTTAATTCGGGAGATATAAATTTTTTTCGAAAGAAAACACAAAATTTTCCGGGAAAACCTGGGCAGATTTTCCTGGCTAACGAACTTATCCAAGCCATTTGCAAAAGGAATTTTTTCACCTAATTTAATCAAAATCGGCCCATTATTTTTTGAGTTATCGGTGTGATACATATATATATATAATATATATATATATATATATATATATATATATATATATATATATATATATATATATATATATATATATATATATATATATATATATATAAATATATATATATATATATATATATATATAAATATATATATATATATATATAAATATATATATATATATATATAAACATATAAAAATTCAAACTGACCCCGGATATGTGTTCTGGGGGGCCTAATTAGCGCTCATTTGAAGAAATTTTTTCAAAATTCAAAAGTCGAGATCTCCTCATTAGTGAATTTTTTTAAGAAAATTCACTAAAAGTTACAATTAAAATTAGTAGTAGATAAAAAATATATACATGGAATTTATAACTTAAATCCATATGGAAATGTGTCATAGGAATCAGGAAGACGCCTTCTTTTTGTATATTGTACTCTATACATTTTACTTTCTGGTTTTGACATAACTTCATACTCACTAGTTCTTACTATACGGCGGTCATTGTGTATAAAAATTTGGGGATGATTTTCAGTTACCATTTTCTTTAAAGTACAAAAATTCACTGATTGTGAATTTTTATAGTTTAAGCTTATTCCCTTGACTTTGCATACCGTTATGTGTCGACCATGTTTGGACGAATACACTATGTATGCATAGTTTTTGGGGCCACCACTGACAAAAGCTATAATTTTACTACCAGAGCCGTATTTATCAGTAATTTCGTCGGTGAGATCACCTAAGAAATCACCGACAGGCGGCATCCATTCTCCGGCCCTGTGAGTAAATATAATGCTGTCAGTGTCAAAATAAAGAACACGTCTTCCTAATTTTTCTAGAAAACTGTAAAGAACTAATCGAGCCTGGGAAGTTGTGTAACTAGCTATAGCACAATTTACAGTTTTTAATGGGATAACACTCTCGTCGACCCTATCCCACGTCAGCAATAACACATCTTCAGTAATTATGGTTAAGTTGTGTACAATTATTGATGGATTTGTTAAATAATCGAATAACTCTAGTGAAGTGTTAATAACACTAGTCTGCATCAAATTTTCACGCTGCCCGAATTTCCCCCAAAAAGAATTTAACATCAGCTTGGCAAGAAAACGCATACCAGCATTATAAGATATGTCACTTTTCGAGAGAGTTATTCCTTCACGAATCAAATATGAATCAACGTATTGGTCTTTTAAGGCATCACTACTACACCACTGAGGCCAACCGGAACTTTCTTGTTTGATTTTTAAAAAATTGTCGATATAGCCTGCAAAGAGACCGCCTTTCTTTGTTGTTTTGTCATACACCTCTACCTTATATTCCCAAATTTCTTGAAACTCAAGTATTTTATAATTAAGGCTTACTGCCTTACGAAGCTCATCCGCTACAAAGGTACCGTTGAACTTTCTTTCATTATTTGTATGACTGCACTCTCCTTGAAAACTACTTTCAACGCAAATGCGACACAAAGGAAAAGTGAGTTTACCACCGGCTCTATAAGGCAAGACAGGATGGTAAAGATCGTGTGGCGGTAGTACTGTGCATTTGATTAGTCCCTCAACAGTGTCCATAGATAGTTTTTTACAAGCGTTGTGACCAATGTGGATTTTTGGATGCCCTATGGGGTATTTTCCATATTTGTTTACGTAAGGGTATAATGAGCAAACATCAAAATAACAAATTTTTTCCTCTTCATTCTGACACTCGTAAAACAATTTGCAAGCATTAGTGCGTCCTCCAAAGAATGATTCTCTAGGGTCCAGAGGTTGATACTTTATTACATCGTGGTCATCTGTGAAACGTTTAACCGCTGGATCGTTCTTAAGGAGATTACGAAATTCACACTCCCAAATTGTTTCAAGATTATATCCTAAAGATTTAAGACGTTTATCTGTGGCGAGAGTTTGCTCACGACGAGTAAACATCATATCTTTGGTTTTTGTATCAGAAGAGAGTTGCGAGTTTTGACTGGGGAAGCATTTTTCACAACCATGAAAATAACACCCATGAAACTGATAAACTGTGTTTGTTTCAGCACAATAACCATCAACAAGGTACCCCTCTCGCAGTCTAATTTCCCGGCCTATCCCCGCGTGTTTTATTTCCAAATTTTGAGAGTGCGCCATCCAAAGTAACCACTTTATAGCTATCGCTGACTGTTTATCACCTAACCTGTAGCCGCCGTTTGGTATGATGCCGATTGTATCTTTTTTCAAAAAATTACGTCTATATACAAGATTACAAGCAGACGCTATCGTCGTTGTTTCTCTGAACGGATCAACATTATTAAAGTTAATGAAGCACTCTCTAAATTTGATGCAGGCTTTTCGTAAAATACTGACATCCGCGATACAATACTTTATAATTTCCGTGTACATATTGAAGACTACGTCCATCTGAATTTGCTCATTGTACCATGAGAGAAACTTTTCACGATTTTCAACAGACATAGTATCAGGAGAATAATATTTAAGATTAGGCAAAACACCTACATATGTTTTATTTTCCAAAGTATTAAACAAGTGTGGAAAATACCCCTTAGTTTCTGGAAATTTAAAAGTGGCAGGTAATTCTGAAAGCGGTAATGGCATAAAATTTAAACTATCTATGAACCTGATATTATTGTCGCAGGTAATTGACATAATCTTAAGACCATTACGTATCATCTTGGGGTTCCATCTACTTAGATCAGAAAAAAGTGCCCTGACAATAAAACAACCGTCAAACCCTCGCATGTTGTGAGCAATGGTTGTTACTTTGAAGGTTTGTGACATCTTTGATACATGATTTAAGAAGTCGTTAACAGGGCTATCTTTACTAAAAATTAATTGACGTTTTCCACAAGCTTGACAATCAGCATCCACATCGTCGTTTTTTATACAAAAAGAACATGCTTGCTGTGATATACAGAGATTAACTTCATGTAAGAAACAGTTTTCCTTTACCTCTTTTTCCTGGCGTGTTTCCAGGTCGTAAAAAATAAAAAGAAACTGTTTCTTACCTTGATTTTTTTTTGTTTTAGCAACCGGTTGCATGTTACATAAGTGCCGAATAGGCATCTCTTTCATACAAGTAGTACATCTCTTATAGCCACATTTATGTTTGGTTTTGGCGTTCAACCAAACAGTTTGCAAGCATGTTTTGCATCTATGTAGAATGCTGCAAACTCTCTGTTTATGATTTTTGAAACACTCATCACCTCTAAAATCCCTGTTACATTGAACACAGGTAATATTTTGATTTTTTAGTGCACACGGAGGTGAAGAGTGGCAACAGGGACATAAATATGGACAACTTCTATGCCGATTTAGGTGACCCAATCGACGTTTGCAGTATTCACAGAAATAGTTTGCTGAAAACGCTGCTGTCAAGCTCAAGATAACATTATAATGACCGTTTTCTAACAATAAATTCAAACAAGGTTTACCTTTCTCGCGAGCACCTTCAAAATAAACACCACTGCCTGTTCTATTATTGTACACAACTATAGTGTAATCTTTAAGGTAATATTGAAAAGCCTGAAGATGTGTATAATTACCACCGCGGGATAAATCTACATTAGCATTTTTACACAAATCCGAAGCCCGCTGCAATAAGAGACCTCTGGACTGAGTTAATTTCATATGGGAGAAAAAAGGATCTTTATCTACAAAGGCTTTTGCCAGAGATAGAGCATATGCCAAGCAGTTATTATCATCATTTTCCACGATGAGTATACCACGCTTTGTTTTACAAAACTCTTCCGAACTTAAACCCGTACGCTTTTTATGGCCACGGCCAACTGGTAAACGAACACAATCAAGCTCTAGAGTTAATAAATCTTGCGAAAAAAAGTTGGCATTGCTCTGTAGAATCTTAGATGCAATATCTAAAATGACACTTGCCTTAATTTGGTCAGCGCGACGGAATGAAACGCCCATAGGTCTCTCTGGGTAGTTCTCATTGTTTATCCTTAAGCCTACGAGATCGCCTGGGTCACAGTCTTTCAAAGTATGGTCCAGAAGTTCCTGTACAGCATTCTGTAAATAAAATTAGTAATATGAAATCTGTATGGTCTTTTAGAGAAATTTGTATATATATATATATATATATATATATATATATATATATATATATATATATATATATATATATATATATATATATATACACGATTAAGAGAAACTTACATTAAGCCAAGTAAGGGGATCAGTTTCACTAGACTCTACATCTCCAATTTTAAAACAAAGCCTTCGAGATTTGAGGTTAAATTTTTTAATCTCAACGTCAGCTTCTGACAGTTTTTTTATGTATCGTAGCCCCTTGTCTTCTGTGCGTTTAGTTTCTATAAAACATTAAAAATTGTTATTAATACGCATATCTTTTTTTTTAACATATTATACCTGTACCTTTAATTTTATGCTACATCGTTTTTTCAATGAAAATTTATATATAGTTTAAATAACTTACTATGTAAACCTTGTGGTCTATTTTCTAATATAGTGGATGGGTTTTCAAGAACTAGGTTTCCTTCTGTAAAAATAATTTACTGTTATTTGACTAGCCAATATAAAACTTATAAGAATAACTACCTTAATAAATGCAGTTTTATAATTATTAACAATCGAGAATACATAGATCTACTACTTACGAGTTGACCTGAGAGGCCCTCCATTGAAACTACTGCTACTCGCAGGACACTGATTGTCGACTGTACCTGTGGTGTCAGCTGCAAACAGATTATATGTGTAACATCTAATAATTCAAGCAAATTAATAACAATATATACCTTCGGAACCCAGATTTAAGACGCACTGCCTTAGCTGATGGTACAGCTCTATGCTAGAAGTGATATCTTCTTTGTGAGTACTTATTCTCAATGTTACGGCGCTAAAACATTGTTGTAAAGAGGAGCGCGTATTAAAAAAGCCCTCTCCAAAAAGACTAAGTAGTTCGTTGGCTGACATCCATTCTAAGTCAAGCTTAATATCTACAACAAACCATCGAATAAATCATAAACATAATTTAAAACAAGATATTATCAATTACCATCAGTTTTTGAGTTATCCATATGAAATGTGTATTGATCCACATTTTGACATACCGGCTGACTACTTTCTAAAACCAAAATAAGTACAATCAATTTTTTAAATATAATGATTACTCATAAATAAATTAACATACCTTGAAATTCAGTGATAGTAACTGTTTGTTCTAATTCACGATATTCGGAAAGCCATTCAGATATATCGTCTTGGTAAAACTGAATTCTGGAGTTTATTGCATTAAAACAGTGCTGTTTCGCATCAGCATCTTCAAAAAAACCCAGACTGTATAATAAAAGTATCTCGCTCGCTGGTAGCCCATTTAAGTTAGCCGACATCTCTGTGAAACAAATAATGATTATGCTAATACTGTGAGAATTTTCCACTGAGTATATATATATATATATATATATATATATATATATATATATATATATATATATATATATATATATATATATATATATTCAAATGAGACACCCTGTATATAAAAACACGGAAAGCAGTTTTTTAAACCCAGAACATTTTTTATTCTGTACTGGGGGCCAAGATGCTGGCTGTTTTAATAGAGTTGAGACACCCTGTATAAATATTATAAAAATACACGGAAGATTTGACGGTGATTTGATAGGTGGTATCTATATATTATATTTATTGAACTCACCTGACTTGTTTATAGAAAATCTGATCACACAAAGTTAAAATTGCTGGGCACTCACTGCACAATTGCCGAAATATTCTAAAATAATTAAAACACCAAAACTTCCTTCACTTAAATAAAATGATACGATTTTAATCAAATTACGTTATATTACTTACTTAACAAGAAATGAAAGAGTGAGGCCTATTCCAAATTTATTTCTTGCTTATATGGATACCGAGATACATTCATATCTCGTTACCAATGCTGCCAACTACGATGGTGATAGAATATCAATTAAAAAGTTTCCATACAAATTTTAAAGAGATTACCATTCTTAGACGTTCAAAGAATGTGAAAACTAACATTGATTTTCAATTATTCTATGTCAGCTATACATTAGTGATTTTAATCAGTAATACTACAACAATTAGAAAGTAGGTAATGAGCCACAGACGTCATAGATCATTAAAATTGCGATAATTAGAATCTAGTTAACGACCTTCACATACTCATTTAAAAGTAATTAATGGGTTTATAATTATCCAAGATGGCGGCTAGTCGTGCTCTTCTACTTATATATATATATATATATATATATATATATATATATATATATATATATATATATATATATATATATATATATTTAACGCTCATTTGAAGAATTTTTTCAAATTCAAAAGTCGCTATTACCTAATTAGTGAATTTCTTTATGAAAATTTACCAAAAAAGAGGATTGCAATTACAAACCAAATATTTAGTAGACAAAGTACGTTCTTACTAATAAAGATTTTACCACAACCTGGGGAAGAGGTTCATTACGTCATAAGTATGGACTTTTGTATTTTATGAGACGGAAATCTGGATATTGGCTAAGCACAACATAAAGAGAATATAAACTGTTTATAAAGAAAATCGACAAAGGCAAGGTATACCCAATAGACGCATAAAAGTGTGCTACAAGAGGTAAGAGAAGAAAGGTGCTTGCTGAAAGAAGTTATCCTAAATTTATTGCAGATATGGCACCTAATAACTTTTCGATAACATTATTTGAAGGACACATACTTTGAGAAATGGTAGTGGTGAACCAAGGGAAACACCTTATGAATTGCGGAAGCTACAATGAAATTATGTAACCCGGTACTTAAGTTCCCAAAAAGTTAAAATCTTATTTCAGGAAAAACTACAAAGTCTTACTTATATTAATATCTAAATTATAAAATATAATTATTTTGAACAGCGAAATAAATTGTGAATACGAGCATTACAATTAACCAACTGATAGCGAAATGTCTTTTGATTATATTCTAACAGGTAGTTTATGCATAACAAAGGAAGTGAGTATTCAACAGTGTATCAGTCACACGATCACCCAAACTAATGTAATTTAATAATTATTAAGAAACAACAAAGTCTGGTCGATGTCCCTTCCGGATTATCAGGTCATTATGAAATACCCTAATGCCAGCCATATTAGCTGAAGAGATGGTGACAATTATATATATATATATAAGTAGATAGTGCCCCACCTGGGCTCATCCCCTCCACTTTTTACTGCGCATGCGCGAGTCATCATGCGCATGCGCTGACCTGCGCAGACCTGTGACAGTTGACAGCTGACCTGTCAGATTTGACAGGTGTCAAATGTCACTGACCTGACAGCTGTCAGCTGTCAGCTGTCAGCTAACCTGACAGCTGTCAACGTCAGCTGTCACCTGACCTGACATGTGTCAACGTCAAATGTCACCTGACCTGTCAGATGACGTCACAAGCATTCCAAGATGGCTGACCTGTCATAGACAGTTGCAACCCGGGTTCTCTCTATGGAACTAACCTGAGATGACGTCACAAGCATTCCAAGATGGCTGACCTGTCATAGACAGTTGCAACTCCGGGGTTCTCTCTATGGAACTAACCTGAGATGACGTCACAAGCGTTCCAAGATGTCTGACCTGTGTGTCCATAGATATCTACAAGTCAGGTTAGCTCTCCATGTGTGTTTGTCTGATTGTTTATTAAGGTTATGTATTTGTTTATTAAGGTTATGTTCGCTCACGTGTCATCTGTTTGTTTATTAAGGTTATGTTTGTATTTGTTTATTAAGGTTATGTCATGTGTGTTGATTACCATGCATCTGTTTGTTTATTAAGGTTATGTTCGTAAACACAGCTGTTTGGTTTGTTTATTGTGTTGTTGTTGTTAAGGTGTATTGAAGTTTGTTAGGGTATTTCGTTTTTGGCGGGAAATTTGAATTTGTTTGAAAATTTGTCTGTTGTGTCCAGAGATATGACTCATCGAGCTAGAGAATATTCTATTTGTAAAGTTGTAGAGTGTAGAGAATATTCTCTAGCTCGATGGGAGACATCTGTTGGACATAGTCATTCGGTTTAGTCACACACACATACATATATGAGGAAGATATATTGAGCGGGTAATTTGAAATTTTGATTTTAATTTGAAATATGATTTTTGAAAGAAAAGCATTCGCCAGAAATTAGATTTGAACCCCCAACCACACAACTTACTCAGAGAGATACCTGTCGCTAAACCAACTATTCCACAGACACACACGTTAAAAGTTTGTTCGCAGTTGTATATATAAAACAAAAACCTGTTGCATATGCTAATTTAAAACGAGTTTATGAGGCTGATGTGTGTGTGGGCAGGGGGTGGTATCTCTATTACATTCCAATTGAATAATAGGAACTGTAATGTTAAAAACAATTGTTTATTTATAGTAAAAAGAAATTTAAAAACACGTACCAATTTACCTATCTAATATCATTTAATAACAAAAACGTTTGAAGTAAACTATATCAATAAGAAAAACGTATTTACATCTAGATATGATAATGAGTTTATTTTAATAGCGCAATAAAACTCGGGGACTTGGTTTTATTGCCGGCGTGTTTGTTTATGTTAGTGTGTTTGTATTTTGAATGAATGAATCTAAATTTATATAGGGAGTGATCAAAAACACACAAGTAACAAAACTCGATTTAAAACAACTAAATTAAACTTTGATATACGAGGATTGTTTGATAAGTATTGTTTGTATGTAAACATAAATAATATAATAGTATACTTACATACAGCAAGAGACGTCAGCCTTCTTTCACAGCTTAACACACACTAACGTATGTTGAGGTCTTGAATGGGGCCCCGTTATAGAAATAACACAGTTGTTTAATGACATCCACTTGAACCAAACAAAACATATAGACGCCGTTGTTGATTGTTAACACACACACACACGTCATGACAGCTCGAAGTCTTTACTTAGACTGACACAGCTGTGTAATAAAAGACAGACAATTGATTGCCCAACAAGTATCTTAGATAATCTTGTTTGAGCTTGTACAGCTGTTTAACACACACGTCATGACAGCTCGAAGTCTTTGCTTAGACTGACAGACAGAAAGGGGTTAATAAAAATGCAACAAAATAAAAATAAAACAACTGTTTTACATACAATAAAAATTTATTAGGATTAATTAAGTTGTACATATTGATACATAAATGACATACAATTATTACATAATGGCTCTAACGATGCCCGTTAGAGGTTTATATTCCATTACACTGTCATGAATAACCAGACAATAAACACGAGTATTCTTTGGGAAGTTGGCGTGACTCATAAACTCCACCTTAATGTCCACCGTTGAAGACTTGATTGACTCGTTCTGGTGCTGACAGTCAATCACAAATAGAGCTCTGTCTTTAAACTCGTCATAATTCAAGATAGGCTCCGACATGTTTTTATAACAGAAGCTTTTTTGAAAATCTGTATACATGTTATAGGCTTCTGCATATTTCGATTTCTCAAAATCCATATTCATAGATTCAAAAGGGTAGCATTCTGAATTTAGAAACACTCGAAGGTCCATCATACCAATGTTATCGAAATAGTCTGACCTCTTCTTCACGTTATCCTTACGATCTGTTTGAAATGCTATAATCACATATCGAGGTCTTTCCAAGTTGGTTGCAGTTTTAACAGCCCACACATCTCTGTTGATATCTCTGAGTGCTGGTAACTCGTATATGTCCCATTTACGGTATGCGAGAAATATAGAGGTGTCTTTGGCTATTTTATCCATCAGTTCCAATTTCATTTTATCATTGGGAAAGACATGTTTTACCTTTAAAAACATATTGGTTACGGTAATTTTTGCTCGTGCCGTACCTGTGCTGTAATAGCCATTGGAATCGTTTCGACTTCTTGTAAAGCGGAAAGTATGTTTGCCACAGAGAACTCCTTTGAAATGATGAAAGAAACTGAAGAGGAACCAGACAGGTATGAGCATGTGAAACTTGTTATCATTTAAGGTGATGTGCTCCGACGACACATTCAGACCGGCGTTGCTAAGAGATTGGGCTTCATTCTTACTGAACGATAGCAGACTTTTGATGATGGTTGTGGTGTATGGGTCTCGCACTCGTTCCACTTCCTTGTTATTTAACTCATAGGTCATTGATTCAAACAGAGCTGCTCCTCCATTATTTGACAGATAACAAGCACCAGTGGCATTTTGGATTGCTACAGGTTCCAGAGCACCTTCGATTATTAGAGCTGACTCAGCCAGACATACGAACGCATCTTGTTGGTTGATGGCTATTTCAATTTCATCGCTGTTACCAAACGATTTAGTTGGTGAATAGTAAGAGCGCAGCTCTTCTCGATCGATGCCATCATCAAACACGGGTTCTTTGAATATTTCTAGTTTTGACGACATGATAACCCAGGCTTTGCAGGAACTCAATATTATCGGGACGAAGCGTACCCTTTGACGTGTCTGACTCAACTGAATTTGATGTGGTAGATGCACTTGCTTTTATATCCTTAAAGACCAACATACTAAGCAACTTTTATAAGTTTCAAGCGAACAGACACCTCTTCACCTTGAAAGTTGACAGGAACTGAATCTTGGTCGACGATGTCGATGCTTATATTGGAAATCTCTTGCTTGTTCACCGGCAAGTAAATTAAATTTTTAGGTTCTATGTCGATTGCGTAGCCAGGATCAACCATCGGAGCAAACTCATACAGTGTATGTGAGGGTTGTCCGTTATAATAGGAACCAGACACGATATTGGTTTCGATGCGAATCTGTCTAACATCCACTATATCAACAGGTAAATCAGATTCATAAAAGATGTCCGGCTGAAGAACTTGTTTTGAAAAGCACAACATTCGCCCAATCGAACCATCAAATTCAAAACTGACATTTGTATAACACTTTAGTCTGCATTTGATGGTGTTCGGATTAGGTCTCAGAATCAGAGCCTGTTGCTTTTGTTCGTGTGTTGCTGTAGCACCAACAAGTTCATTTTGAAGTAACTCTTCCAAGTGTGTTATTTCATAAGCACCGGTGGGTATCGTGATGGTTCGCCAACCGGTTCCTTCTTTTACATGAAATTTGTTTTTACCTTCATAGATGTTGGGTATGTTGTTGTAGGTGTGAAAGCCTATCAAGGCAACAGCATAATTACCATCCAAAACAATTGGTGGATGGTAGTCTGACGACAGATGGGAGCTGCGGTCTTTCAACACAAAGGTGTGCGCCATGACTGATACACACAGGCTACTGTTTCAGTCTTTTATTGCATTGGTTTTTGCAGATACAACCCCATAACCGTAGCGCTGTTTCTTGAGATACATGCCTTTGCCCAGTCTCTTGCATTTTGGCTTAAATTTCAAGCCACTCCCTCTCCTACCCATCGCGATGGCTTCCATTGTTTTGTTGTGTCGTTCTTCCTCCTCTAGTTTCTGTTTCGCAGACTTGGCATCGTTCACGGCTTTGGCAATACCTGCAGCACCGCCACCCAGAGCTCCTAGTGCTGACAGCCCACCAAATATAAGAGGCAACAACGGAAGGAAGCCTCCACTTTTAGGTATTGGAATAACTCGAGGTTTCTGCACATTCTTACGTCCACCAATGTTTCTAACGATTGTATGAGCTATATCAAACACGGCGTTCGCTGTTGGAATAAGGTTTCTATCTTTTATAACTTCCTCAATCAGACTTAGTATGTTTTTAAAGGGGACCTTCTTCTTTGGCTTCGAGTTGATTACATAAAACCCCTCATCAAGTTTTCTGTTAACTTTCATGGTGTTTGTAACGCCCCCGCAACGTTTCAGCAAAACCTGTATCTGTCTTTGTTAATAACAACCCACACTCTGTGACACCAACATGCATACTGACTGGGTGTCTCACTTGCATTCATTTATATATACACACCCAATAAAATATAGTTTAGTTTAAGTTAAGATGCGTACCAGCAAACACGCTTCTGCCTTACCCATTACAAATATAGACGATGTTGTTACGGACACAGCTCAACAACAACTGAGGCATGGTCCTCTCTTTCCAAACACCGTTCGCTGTATCATATGTGGTCCGAGTGGTTGTGGTAAAACTAATGTCATGCTGAGTTTATTGTTTGAAGCAAACGGTTTAAAATTTGATAACGTGTATGTGTATTCAAAGTCTCTGTATCAACCGAAATACAAGATGTTAAAGGAGGTGATGAATGCAACAAAAGGTGTTGGTTACTATCCTTATAGAGAAAACGATGAAATATTAGATCCGGCAGATGCCAAGGACAACTCTGTGTTTATATTTGATGATGTAGCTTGTGACAAACAAGATAAAATAAGAGCATACTTCAGTATGGGCAGACATAAGAATATTGATTCATTCTATCTCTGTCAAACATATACACGAATACCCAAGCATCTGGTACGTGACAACACCAATGTTATTGTGTTATTCAAGCAAGATGAAACCAATTTAAAACATGTGTACGACGATCATGTAACCACCGATATGGACTTTAAACAATTTAAAACTATCTGCCACCAATGCTGGAAAGATAATAAGTATGGTGTGTTGGTGATTGTGAAGGAAAACGATGTACACAAAGGTCGATATAGAAAAGGATTCGATAGATATATATTATTCTAACAATGGTAGACAGGACAGACAGCTGTCTAACACAGGTGTCTAACACAGCTGTCTAAGACAGCTGTCTAACACAGCTGTCATACAGCTGTCTAACACAGCTGTCTAACACAGCTGTCTAACACAGCTGTCTAACACAGCTGTCTAAGACAGCTGTCTAACACACAGCTGTCTAACACACAGCTGTCTAACAGACAGCTGTCTAACAGACAGCTGTCTAACAGACAGCTGTCTAACAGACAGCTGTCTAACAGACAGCTGTCTAACAGACAGCTGTCTAACACACAGCTGTCTAACACACAGCTGTCTAACAGACAGCTGTCTAACACACAGCTGTCTAACAGACAGCTCTCTAACAGACAGCTGTCTAACAGACAGCTGTCTAACACACAGCTGTCTAACACACAGCTGTCTAACAGACAGCTGTCTAACACAGCTGTCTAACAAGACAGCCGGATATCGTGATAAATAAGAAGGCATGTACCATGACTGAGTCAGTATATGTTAAACCACCACACAACCTGTATCGCTCAAACAAATGATTAGACCGTCTGGTAACACCAAACAGTTGTAGCACAATGGAAGTGTTGGGTAAGGAAGAGCGAAAAGTTAAGAAAAAGATTTTACAACTTGCTGACAATATTCGAAAAAAACATTTAATGCTTAAACTTAACAGAGCTGAGAATGATGATGCTCTGCAACGTTTATATAAACCACTTGTTGAGCCCCTAAGTGAAATATCTAAAAACACAGCAGCACTGCAGCAGCAGCAGCCCCAGCAACAACCAAAGGCTGAACAAATCAAAGACGAAGTCGATATACCAGAAACGAAACCCCAAGTACAGTTCCTTAAAGATCATGAAGTTTTTGAAGCTGAACCAAGGGAAGAGGCTGAGGCGGCAAGTTCCGATGAGGATATCCCAACATTTGAAGAGCTTGAGGCAGACCTACAAACTGTCACAACCAACCCTGCATATCAAGAATTTTTGGAGCAATATCCTGACCGAGTTCGATATTATGTAGACAAGTATTTTACTGAACCACCAAGGCTCGGTACCATTGATCAAACGTATGGTGCCCGCTACGCTAAAGATACCGGTAGCTGGAGTCTTGGTAACAAACACTTAGACTTTACTGATGCTGAGATTCAACTGGGCCAAAGGAGATACCCGCAAACACAAGGTTTGCTAGAATTGTTATTTATGAAAAGACCCCGGGGGTATACTTATGACGATCTTCAGCACTATAGAGATATTCTAGAAGCAACTAGTGTTTATAAAATGAACTATGATCCTAACGCCCGAACCAAGGGTTGTTCCTCTGAAAAGTATCTGACTCTAATAAAACCAGTGATAAATCCACGAGGTCGTAGATCCTCAACACCTCAAGGTTTTGGTTACACCTACGAGGAAGACGATGACGACAGCAACGACAGACATCTTAACAAAAAACAAAAGACTGAACTTAAAACTCAGAGTGATAAGAGCAGCGATAGCAACGGCATGAGCCCTAACAACAACATCAGCACCAACAACTATATGATACAAAATAACAAACAAATAGCCTATGTGTATTGGAATGACATAAACGAGTTGGTTGACAGACTTAGACTTTTAGTGGCTTCCCAAGTTGCAGGTAATAATGCTCATAACAACGAAATTCAGTCAATCTTGGAAGAACTAAAAGAAGCTAGTGTTATCACCTAGTAAACCCACAGCCATGAAGAGGCACCAACGACAACAACAACAACAGCACCAACGCAACACTGAACCATCTAATGTTAATAATTCTATAAATGTATTCCAACAAAGAGTTTACATACTTGTACTTAGAATCAAATAAAAGTCTTTGTTAAAATTACTGTGTTTTTATTTTGTAATACAATTAAAAAGTATGTCTTAAAGCAATAATATCCTGAACAAACTTATCTTGTGGTACATCTGCTATACGTAGGTTGTTTCTATGTGCTGTAAGGTATTTCACTTCAGTCTTGATTCTGTTAAAGAGATTTACTGAATTTGGATCGTACAGCTTGTTTAGGATCACTTGGGCGTCGGGGTGTTTATTTTTAAAGTTCCTCACAGCCCTGGGGAAACTTTTCTTTTGTGTTCTTACGGCATGATATGGATAGGGGGCGTCTTTCTCGTTTCTTGCAAGTAAACCAAACACACTTATTTTTCCCCGGTTACTTGGCTTTGGGGATATATCTTCAAGATATTCTGTGACTTTAGCATTTGTTTCTCGCATACGCTGCACCTCATCATTTATCTCCATTAATTTTACTTCAATCGCATCTAGGCTGTCCCTGTATTTCTGATCAAATACGTTTAGGAAAAAATCAGAAATAATTTGGGTGCATTTGTCATAGAACCGAATGGATATCCAACAAGCCAAATTTAATATTAAATCTTTACACACATATGTACCAGATATCAAGTTGTTTTCAGCCTGTCTCCCACCAAAGTCCACCAGATATGTAGCTGTTGTTGGTATTACTTGAGTTGTTGCTTCCGTTTTAAGAGGGGTAGTAGTCCGGCTCCCAGGCGATAACTCTAAGTGGGCTCCCTCAGTTGAAACACTTGTCATGTCGTTGTGCTGAAACCCTAACTCTTCCTTTAGCCGACTGTTGTAATAGGCAATCAACTCTTTAGTTTTTTTATTTTCCAACCAATGTCTGAATCTTTTCTCACCAATCTTACACAGTTTAGTTGCATTAAAATAGCCAGTGTTTTTATCGATAATAAGTTGAAAGTCTCCAAATAGACCATACCAGAAGTTGTCTTTAATTTGCTGGTAACACACATCACTTAATGTAGCCATTTTGAAACAGATTTGGGTAGAGTAAACTGAAGCACGTCTTTTCTCAACGACAACTGAATTATGAATAAGCTTAAGAGTGTGTGTAGCCACTTTATATATGCTGCCACAATAACCGTTTTTTAAAACTAAATTTGTTTTTACATAAACCTTACTAAATGTGTGTGTGTCTACAAATACGTTGTTTCTTATGGGTAAAAGTGTCAAAAGCTCTATATTAGGCAAAAATACATGTAATCTTATGGGAAATAGGAACGATTTAAGGTGTTAGCTGGGGGCCTTTTCTGCAAACACAAATACTGTGATGATGTCATCCTTTTCATGTCTGTATTCTAGACAAGCTCAAACACGAATGATGGGGTGATTGAACAGATATAACACAAGATAACATTCGCCAAGGTCATCAACCGACACGTTGTTTACCCCTAAGCGAGCCTCTCTCTTGTGTATATTAAACAGATACACAGACAAGCTCAAACAGGATCAAGGTTAACAACTGTAAAACGTTGTTTATCCTTTGTAAGGCCTCTCTCTCTTACATCAGTTTGTTTCCTCAATACAAGAGACAGAGACACTTGTTCAGTATGTGTTAAGTCGTGAAACAAGGATGACGTCTCTTGCTGTATGTAAGTACACTCTTCTTATTATGTCTGTTTGCATTCAAATAACAAATACAAACATAACCTTACTAAACAATCAGATGATTGGTAATCAACATGTATACGAACACCTAACCTCATATGTAAACAACAACTGGCTTTTGTTTTATATATACAACAGCGAACAAACTTTTAACGTGTGCGTCTGTGGAGCTATTGGTTTAGGGACAGTGTATATCTGAGAAAGCTGTCTATGGCCGATTCGAGGTTCGTGGGTTCAAATCTAAGTTCAGGCGAATGCTTTTCTTTCAAATACACATGCATCTGTCAGTCTAAGCAAAGACTTTGAACTGTCATGACGTGTTTGTTAAACAGCATGTACAAGCTTCAACAATGGCAATCAGTTGTCTGTCTGTATCCTCAACACAGAAGACACCTGTTCAGTAGTGTGTGTATTAAGCTGTGAAAGAAGGCTGACGTCTCTTGTTGTATGTAAGTACAATCTTGTATTATCTCTGTTTGCATTCAAATAACAAATACATAACCTTAACAAACAATCATATGACTGGTAATCAACACGTGTGTGAACATAACCTTAATAAACAAATACAGACAGTAGTGTGTGTGTGTGTGTGTGTGTGTGTGCGAACATAACCTTAATCAACAAATACAAACATAACCTTAATAAACAATCAAAATGGCTTGGTAATCAACACACATGACATAACCTTAATAAACAAATACAAACATAACCTTAATAAACAAACAGATGACACGTGAGCGAACATAACCTTAATAAACAAATACATAACCTTAATAAACAATCAGACAAACACACATGGAGAGCTAACCTGACTTGTAGATATCTATGGACACACAGGTCAGACATCTTGGAACGCTTGTGACGTCATCTCAGGTTAGTCCCATAGAGAGAACCCCCGGAGTTGCAGATGTCTATGACAGGTCAGCCATCTTGGAATGCTTGTGACGTCATCTCAGGTTAGTTCCATAGAGAGAACCCCGGAGTTGCAACTGTCTATGACAGGTCAGCCATCTTGGAATGCTTGTGACGTCATCTGACAGGTCAGGTGACATTTGACGTTGACACATGTCAGGTCAGGTGACAGCTGACAGCTGACAGCTGTCAGGTCAGTGACATTTGACACCTGTCAAATCTGACAGGTCAGCTGTCAACTGTCACAGGTCTGCGCAGGTCAGCGCATGCGCATGATGACTCGCGCATGCGCAGTAAAAAGTGGAGGGGATGAGCCCAGGTGGGGCACTATCTACTTATATATATATATATATATATATATATATATATATATATATATATATATATATATATATATATATATATATATATATATATATATATATATATATATATATATATATATATATATATAGGGTGAGTTTTTTCCATGTTTAGTACAGAGATCTCGTAAAGTACTGCAGTTAGAGAGACGGTTAAAAGGGTAAAGTAGTCCAGTTTTATGAGTGTAATTCAGAACTGTTTTTGTTTCCATAAAAAATGTCACGGATTACTAGATATTTTGAAAAAACTAATATTTGCCGATTTCTTTAAATGCATTTAGCTGCGTTAGTATTGGGTTTACTAAAAATGTGTGAAGGAGAAAGTTGTAGATAAATATGTTCTAAATAAAGCCAAAATAAACAATTTTTAAAAAGATCGGTAACTTTTGAGTTATGACATAAACTTGTGTTTAAAAAAAATGGAAACCATGGTTGGCTGTGGCTTCATTAAAGAGGTCTTTTTTCCTCTTTACATTGATATGAAACGCGATATGATTATTCTAAGAAATAAAAATTTTACAGTGGTGTTCTCTCTTTTTTTAAATTACATTGGTTACCACGGAAACGGCTGTTTATTTCAAATAGCGAAAACCTGAATCTAAGTTTTCGCACATAGTTTACATAACATTTTTAATTAGAGGTGTTCATTTTTTATGTCAAATCTAATAGGTAACTATGGAAATAACTGTTTTTGACACTTGCAAATATTACTGTGACGTTTTTTTTTTGCAAAAAGTTTGTAGCTAATTAATTATGCATTTTTCAAATCAAGAGAAACGGGATATGTTTGTGTTGCATTTTAACTAATAAAAATGCTAAAGAGCAATATTTTGAACAATATTTTGATCGTCGCGAGCCCAGTTTGCCTACATTTAAAAGGCGTTATTATAATTTAGGGACATGTGGTTCCTTCACTAGGCCAAGAGACAGGATAAATACCGTTAGTGAAGTGGCGCAAATAAACGTATTGGCCAGTATGACTCGAAATTCCTACACCGTGCAAAATGTCTATTACTAACATTTGTAAATTAGTTTTACTCATCTTAAATTATACCAGTATGAAACACACATTTTTCTTGTGGCATCGAGTGACGTCATATTTAACTATTCTTTACACACAGTTGTTGTGACATCCCAAGTTCACACACTTACTTATGACATCATATACACAGTTTTTGCCTGTGACATCACGCGATGTCAGAGCAATTTCTCTGTTTCTACGGAGGGTATCAGAATTCTGACAAGAGCTGCCAACATTAGGTTCAAATTCACATTCGTAAACGTAATATCTTCAATGTGGCCACAATAGTGCCTTATGTATGTGATGTCACAATGATAGAAATACGTGTATGTGTGTGTGTGTGAGTGTGTGCAGAGTACAGAATAACAATACTAATAGCTCCAGCAAATGTATGCACTCCACACACGCGCAGGCCTTTTCGATAAAATTCAAATTTCCCGCTAAACTAACATAGCAACCCTAAAACAAACACACCATCAAACACACAGCACTTAACCTTAGCAAACAACTAAACTTAACAACACATTTTCACATGGTAAGCTCATAACAAACAAGCATGTGTACAGACATTCAACATATACAACACCTTGTCAGACTGTTGCTTGGCAACCAATAACATAAGAACACAGTCGGCTAGCGGGAATCGGAGTCCTATACGTCACAGAGACAACACATGCTTGATGTCAACAAAAGCATAACCTATACAATACTTAACATTCAACATGGGGAAATGGGAGTCACATTCGGCAGCAGCCGGCATAATCTTACAAACAACACATGTGTACCTTTCATTCTCGGATAGCGCGAAGCAAAATGCTTATATATCAGACTTAACTTCAAATTAACACGCGGTGAGCTCCTAACAAACATTCGGATAGCGGCAAACCCTCTTGGAGCATGTGAACTGACAGGTTACCCGCGACCAGATGGCCGGACACCCGCGACCAGATGGCCGGTTGCGGCAGCGGACATCTTGGAACGTGTGACGTCGGCTGGCAGATGACAGCCGCCTCCCGCCACCCGCTGACAGATACCAGGTTATCCGGCGTCTGTTAACGCATGCTCACATGTCTATCAGCTAACAGATGACAGCTGACAAATGACAGCTTACCCGCCATCTGTTAACGCATGCTCACATGGCTATTTCTCAGGTTACCCCCACTCCACCCAACTCTGACGTCACAGCCAATCAGAACGCTCAGATGGGTCCTCCCAGGTGTCTTCCTATCTATTCATAACGCACTTGCTGCGTCCCGAAATTTTTTATTTTCATTTTCCAACCTACATCTGATTAAGTTTTCTATTAGTTTATCACCCACACTTACTAGGCATATTGTTCTGCACGCTGCTGCAGTCTGCATTTCGGATGTTTGCTTTTCCAAATCAGAGCCCCATGGCGTCTTTCAATATGCGTGAAAAGCTCTGTTTTTTTAAGAGACTGTTGACGACTCGCAGGATGACTTCTGCCACTTCCTCCACGAATATCTTTATTGCTTCCGTGGGTATTTTATTTTATCAAAGCCTGGAGTACTATTTTTTCTCTATCTTTTTAATTGAGTAGTTCGTCGATGGCTCTTCTTGGACTCTATTATCAGCGGTTTTTGGCTATTTTCTGTTCTCTTTCAACTTTACTGCCTTTGTGACTGTTAACTGGGAGGACACCTCCCCCCTGGTAAATTGTCTTATGGCTCTTATACATTCATTTATCTTTTTCTCTATTTCTGTGCTTCACCATCAGTATAGCACATCTGTTTGACTCTCCTGTCTAGCCATGTAGTTCCGATTAACCGCTGTTTCGAGCAAGCCTTACGTCTCTCTGTTTCATATGCACAAATTCCTTACTAATAACATTGGGGGCTTGGACACATCTAGCACTCTTGTCTGTTTTCTTTGTGTTGCCCCTCTGTTTCTGCTAGTGGACATCAATAAAGGATATGTGTGCGTGATCGTTCAGTGTCTCGGTGTCTTCGACTTTCCAGTTTTGTACGTTTTTTGCCATTCTTGCGGTGAAACATGTGATATCCATGAATGACTGTGTTGCCTCTTTTAAATGGGCGACAATCCTCCTATTTAGCACCAGCAAATTTTGTTTGGACATTTAGTCTTGAGGGATGAAACCGCTGATCTACCACCAACCCCATTCGGGTGACTTTGCGTTCAGGTATCCGGGTATTACTTATTCTCAGCGTATTTCCCCAGGATAGTGTTGGCTTGTAGAATTTTCATCAAGACTTTATTTGTTCCTCTTTGTGTTCTGTCACTTATCAGCTTATGCAAGTCTGAGCACTTTGTCGAATCCATTATCTCCATTCTCCTTACATTCTAAGCAGAAGGCCGTGCTCTTTTTTCTCACAAATCATGCATTCGTTCGACGTATCTTATGTTCTGCATTCCACCATCGTGTGACTGAATTCTAGGCATCTATAACACTTTTTGCAGCTTTTTTCTTCCAGATATTTATCCAGTATTTGCTTGACGATTCGTGGTTCCTTATTCGCTTTTGATTGATTATAAAAACGATGACACATGTGTGTGTTTTAACCGGGTTTCCATTTCCACTCTCGTTTTTTTTTTTGTATGTTGCAATTAACAAAACATTATTTCTTCCTATTGTTTGACGATTTTTCCTTCTTCTATAACCCCCCGTAACAGTGTTTTGTTGCTTTTCCTCCTCTTTAGTTGTCTTGTCCTCCATATTATTTATGTCATGGATCTGCGTGCTGATGCCTTTCTGTTGCAGATGTTGGTGCAACTCGTTTCGTGTAACTTCTTCACACATATGGTTCAGAGCCTCTATGTTCCTTTCCGTATCATTTATTAGCTTTCTAATTTCCCTTTTGGTATACAGCACAGCCTTACTTAAGTTCTTGAGGTCTACTGTGTTTCCTACTGCTTTGTTTTATCATTTTACAAAACTTTGTAAATTCCTTTCCTTTTGGACTGCCTTCTGCTTTTTTCGATCTTGTATCTTTATAGCTTTTAGCAGCGCTCGGTATCTTACTTTCTTGGTGTAACAGATCATCTATTGAAGCGCCTTGTTGACGAGGTGACGACCATGTGATCGAGTTCCTTATTTCAAGGCGTCGATGTCTCTACATTTTAGTGCATTTTTAGCACTTTGTTTTCTTTATTTGCATGTTTTATCTTTGCTCCTTTAGTTATAGTATACTATTGAGTGCTCTTAGCTGACGCAGTCTAACGGTCATGGGAGCCCGCTCTTCCCACCCTTCACTTCAAGCGGTACAGGGGTATCCCTTCCCTGCACCGTAAACTCTTTTCCTTTGTGTATGTCACCTATATTTTTTCTAAGCCCCTGGGGGAGAGTAGTAGTGGTAGTAGAAATAGTAATTTACTGTCATATCCGGATTATTCAAAGTAAGTAGAATACAGAATTTTCAAGGAGCAACTGAATTTTCTGAAAATTAAGAAAAAACAAATATCTTTTATATCTTAAACTTAAAGTTTTTACGAACCTATAGATTGAAGATTTTTTTATTCTGTAGAGGCCCGTGGCTTTCTTTATTTGACGCACAAATACCGATAAGAAATATTTTTGATGGTTTTTGAAGATCAGGAATATTTAAAATATTCTAAAGTTTACATATTTTTTACTTATATAATATAAAATCAGCTTAAAATTATATAAACTATTGTTACAATAAATTATACGTATTTAATTGAAAATATCAGTTGGTAGGAGGCTGTAAATACATTATTGTTGAAGATACTGCTTTTTGTTTTAGCAAAATATAACATTCACTATGTAATTTACATAATATGTATTATGAAAAATCTCCTGGCTTGGCAAACTATATATTGGAATATGACTGTGGTAGAATAAAATGTACTTAAAAAAGTATTTTGGCACTTTATAAATAAGTCTACGATTGAATATATTTTGTCATACATGCACGTTGATTATTAAATTTTTAAATGCAAAGGTAGAGAATATTTTCCTGGTTTCATAGGTGTTTTTTTTCTTCTCTGCATTCGTTTCACGGCATCATCAGACTGGAGAAAATTGAACTTGTTTATACGCAATCATGACGTCTATAAACATCTTTGCTACATTATACTATTTTGATAAAAAAATTAAAAAAATAAAATAATAACATCTTTAAAATGTCTATGTGGTAAATGTCAAAATTAAAGGTGGAATTAGTATATATAACGATAACAACAATTTTAATTCACTAATTAACCATAGCATCAATAAAGAAGGTTTTATATAACAAAAATCTCGATACACATCAAACTATTACATCATTTCTAAGAACGCAGGCATCAAATTTGGTTACCAGTATAACGCCTATAATAAAAACAATGTGCCATGTTTCTTCAAAATAACTTTATTGTTTAAAAATATACAAAAATTTTCGAAAGTAAACTTAAAGTGTTCCCGAAAAAACTTGTTTCTTGGTCAACCTTATAGATTAATAGCAAATTGAGCTATTCAAATGTGAAGCATTTAATCAAAATTCGCTACCATAACGCACTTGCTGCGTCCCGAATTTCTTTCCTTAAAACATGCATTATATTTTGATGGAAAATGCAAAAATGCAATAACATAAGTCGTGTTCGGCTAAAAAAACGACTCATGGGCCAGCCTGTGATTGTAGAAATAATTTTTTAAGATGTAGCTCCAATCCACGTACCAAATTTGGTTGCCCTTACTTTGTTATTTCCCGAGATATAATTTTTTTTCGAAAGAAAACACAAAATTTTCCGGGAAAACCTGGGCCGATTTTCCTGGCTAACGCACTTATCCCAGTGGCAAAAGAAAGGTATTTGCCAAATTTAATCAAAGTCGGCCCATTATTTTTTGAGTTATCGGTATGATACATACATACATACATATATATATATATATATATATATATATATATATATATATATATATATATATATCTATATATATATATATATATATATATATATATATATATATATATATATATATATATATATATATATATATATATATATATATATATATATATATATATATATATATATATATATTTAAACATGTAACAATATACAATATTGTAACTGACCCTGGATATGTGTTCTAGGAGGCCTAATTACCACTCCTTTGAAGAAATTTTTTCAAAATTCAAAAGTCGGGATCTCCTCATGAGTGATTTAAAAAAAAGTTAATTCACTAAAAGGAATCCATCAAATCAGTTTGCTCATTCAAACCAAGGGGTACTCAACTGTGTGTGCTTTTTCATCTCTAAAGCTTCATAAAACCCAAGCTTATGCTTACCATTACAAAAAGGTAGTGACTAAGCGGTATGAGTATCGATAATATGTTTTGCAAATGTAGATTTGTCAGCATGGTTGTGCATTGTACTGGTAACAAAACGTATAGAGGTTGGACTGATGTAAATTGGGTGACGATGTGTACAAGCTAATTTATAAATTTGCACCTTTGTCAACATGTTTTTTTTTCGCGTATAGTATCAATATTGTCCTATTTTCGTTTTATATATTTTTAAAACAATTTCTGATCAAAACACTGTAACGTCGCACAGATTTTTTATTTACAGTTGTCACGAATGTGTATTAAGAAATTTAGTTTTCTCTTGTCTATTGATGTAGAACGGCGGAAATGGTTACAGAAAAGAAAACAAAAAAAAGTCGGAGAATTAGGTAGTCCGTATTTAGTAAGGAACGGTTTCAATAACTAAGGGCAACAACATGATGTATTTAACTTTTGTGTATGTATTTTATTTTTCACAATTGTCAAACTTCAACTACTAGTATCATTAACTTTTTTCCTATATTGGCGATTATAATTTATTTTTTTCTTATGAAATGTGTTTATATTAGTTATTGTGGTAATAATATTGTTTAATAATTAATATTGGTTTGTTATTTTTAGCCCCAATTTATGGTATAATGACTCAATGTTGGCACCCTGCACCCGAGCATAGACCTTCGTTTGGTATTATACTTGAACGGTTAGATTATTGCTTACAAGATAGTCAAGTAGCTACAGCACCATTACCAATTTTTCATCGACTGCCGTCTGCAGAAAAAGATTCCACTTTGATAAGACCACAGACGATGGACAATAACTGTGTACAGGTAAGGGCTCTTTATGTTTGTATTTGTTTTGTTTCTTTAGCGTCGGTCTATTTTTGCGACTATGGAGAATTAGCGACGTCAGGGAGTAGTTTCACCTCGCCATCCTTAAGCCATATACGTCTGTAAAAATTGAATGAATCTTTAAAGTGCCCAATATATAGCATGATAAACGAAACCAGCGACTTTATTCTATATCTCAAGGGCAGACCATGCAGACAGCTTTCTCAACTTTAATTTAAAGCCGCGGTTAATAACAATTTATACATTATGTATAGAAAAAGTAAAATGACCCTCCTACTAAGAGTCGAATCCGTGATATTTTCCTTCAAAGGCTCACCGTGGCCGCACTATTTATCCATAAAATACCACTTGTTTACTAACACTACTTTTTTTTTTAATAAAATAAAAAGTTAAAATTGATATTGGACTTTGACACGGACTGAATATTTACAGTTATCAGGGTTCCAAATGTTATTACTTATTTTATGTTATAGGATTTAGTTATTTATATCAGCAAACACAGTTACGTTATATCAATCTGCATGGTACAAAACGTATGGGCAGGTAAATGTCGCACTGGTGTACTTTTGCTCCTTTATATATTCACAGTATACCTATATATATATATATATATATATATATATATATATATATATATATATATATATATATATATATATATATATATATATATATCTATATATATATATATATATATATATATATATATATATATATATATATATATATATATATATATATATATCTATATATATATATATATATATATATATATATATATATATATATATATATATATATCCCAATTCTGTTTCGGCGTCTTTACAAAACCATTCTGCTTCTGCGTCTGGTCAAGTATATGACTTTTTTAGATGAAAATAATGCAAAGCAAGTTAGTCTGACAGGGTACATAGAGAAACTGAGAATTATACTCTATTATTTTTTAGAAAAAACAAAGGTTTACATTACCCCACTTTTCGTAGTCGAACCAAATTCAATTTGCTTGAGCATCCAGTGTATAGTTGAAAATATCGTCAACTCTATAGCTTTTTTGACGACCGCGTGAATATTTTTTTTCGGTTTGTCGATAATTCTGCGCCCAGGCAGTGTTGCCGCGTTAGCGCTAAAGCATCTACCAAAAAAAAAGGAAATATAAGTTTAATAATTATGTTCGGTAACTACATTTTACTACATACGACTAAGGTTATGTTGGCGGCAAGGTTTTACGGCGGGAATCAAACAAACGTCACGTGATTATGTAGAGCAGTATCAATTTTATTATTTAGGTTTGTTATTTTTTAGTTTATAAAAATACTTGCGTGTGTGTTTTGATTCCTTAAAGTCTGTCTATTTCCGTGACTATGGCCAATCACCGACGTCAGGGAGCAGTTTTTTACCTCACTATTCTGGAAAGTTTGCCAAACCCCTGCCTTTTTGTAAGGAGGGTGGGGATCTTTAACGTGCTCAACATTTCCTGGTACACGGGACTGACGACTTTACGCCCCCACCGAAGGGCGGAACTTGCAGACACTCAACTTGCTCAAATACAATGCCAGAACCTCGGTTGATGTTAATTTTACAGTGTGTATTGAAAAAGTGGAAGGGGAACCCTGGGAATCGAACACAGTACCGCGAGGTTCTGAGGCACACGTTTTTACCACTGGACCACCGAGGCTCTTTATAAGAATACTACGATTAACGAGTTACCTGTGCTTAAAACAAACATAAATTAATACTTTAAACAGGATTCACCTCACTGGTTGAAAGGTTGTCAATTCCTCAGGTCAGGTCAGGTAAGGTCAGGTAGGTATAAAAATTTAACTTCTAGCTACATACAGTTATTAGTCTACTCTTTGATAATAGTAAAATATCAAATAACACTGTGCGTGATTTTCCTGGGCAGTTCTTTAAAGGCTTGCAAAATCATCAGATAACAACAAACTAATCTCTTAATAATTGGGATCAGAAACTCCATCAAAGAATCTTCATAAAGCAGGGAAGTTTTGAAATTATGAGCCAGTAAATTTTAATAACATTTTTTAGTACGGAAGTTTATTCCAAATTTTAAAAAAAATTGGGGAAGAGAAGTCCGATTTTCCTTTTTTCTTTTCTTTAGAAGTTCTGAAACAACATATTTCAGATTGGTTCGATAACGCTATTATCGAGGATTAACATGCACAAAAATCAGATTCCGGAAATGTTTTTTCTACATGTGGGTGGGGGGGCATTATCAATATTTTGAAAACCGTAAACTTTTTCACATTATATAGGGTTTTTCTGAAAGGGCTTGAGCTAGCCTATCTTCGTATGACGTTTAATTTACGACTTTTGGGACAACCTATATATATATATATATATATATATATATATATATATATATATATATATATATATATATATATATATATATATATATTGCTATGATAAAAAGGCTAAGGTAGTTTGACATTGAATTTGAAAATTTATAACCTAATTGAAAAGTTAAGATTATGTATTTCCGATAATTAAAATGAAATATTTATTTGTAACAAAACTAGTTGTATTTATTAAGCTTCAATATGTAAACAAAGACAGTACCAAGTGTTAAGCAATATTTACAATTAGCTGAATGAGAATTTAAAAAGTGTAACAAATATTTTTAAGTTAACTAGAGTGTAAACAGTGAATTAGAGATTTTTAACTTAGCGCCAATAAACATAGTGTAGTACAAACATTTTGACTCTTGCAGTTGTCATAAAAATTGATAAACTTCAAAGGGAAATCATTGTTTTGACTAGTGTGTGGAAAACTGCATTTTTATTGAATCAGTGACATAACTATTTGAACGTTTGAATTTAATCGATCGATTGACAGAGAAAAATGGGATGATATCCGGCATCTTGGCGATCAGAGGAGAACGTTTGTAACCAGCAGCGCGACACCACGCTAAAAGAAACATCAATTGTGTAGTCTGTAATTTTATAGTAAAGTTGTGATAAAATGTCCAGCCATGGTGTGTTAAATGTACAATGAATTCGTCAGCATCGTCACAGATGTGTCTAGAACAAAGATTAACCTCTACAGTCAGTAATTCAATGTAAACAGTGCGTATTTAAACAGGACGCCGTCGCCAAAGCAAAAAGGTATTTATGATACAAATTAAAATATAACTCTTTTTCTCACAAATGGAAACATAAACTACTCAGACAAGTAAACGCAAGTGTCACTCAGAATTTTACGATATAAATGTCAGTTAAAACAAACTTTAATAAGAAAAAGAATTTCGGCCGATAAATAGGGAGATTCAAAATAGTATCAATAGATGTCGCAACGATATCCTCTCTAGAATATCATAATTGAAACATCAGCCATTTTAGCAACAAAGCCCGTTACCATAGAAACAGAACCACAGTTTTTCAAGAGTGTAAAAATGACAGTTTAATTAAAGACGGTTCGAACTGCAAAACAAACACTTTTCAGTAGTTATCAAAATTAAATGGCCAAGAAGTTAAGAGATCCAATTAAAAACTAAAATTGTTAAATGCTAAATCAATTTTTATGTATTGTTTGATAAATTTGTTTAAATAGAAGACTTTTGTAATAGAAATTAAGTTATTAACCTAAAATATCTTGTGGCTTCATTTAATTTAATATCAGTATACATAATTTTAATAAAACTTTAAAGAAAATTAAGTAACAGGTCTAAAAGGTAATGATATCCACTTGACCTCACTGAAATCCCTGAAAATAGAATCTACATAAAGCCGAGGAACAAAAGAAGAAAACAATTAAGTAAATAAAAATGTAAATTTATTCAATTTAATAATAAATATAAATCTCTTTAATATTGTTTATGAATCTTATAAGAGATCAAATTTTTATATACATACAGATATACAGGTGTTATAAAAGTGTCAGAATTTGAGTTACAAATTAATTAAAATAATATTAAACCCTATAATTTAATAATAAATAAAATATAAAAGCGCCCAACTATAAAGATACAATCTGAACTAAAATCTCATGAAAACTAAGTACAATATTTATACACATATAAAACCATATCAATTGTCACCCGAACGTGTAAACACCTTATATATACATAAAAACCATTACAATTGGCGCACAACCGTGAGGGCCCGAAAATTCTTACACGAACTTACATAAAAAACTTACAAATAAAACGCAAAAATGCCAAGGGGAAGGAAACCAACAACGTCAAAGGACAGACAAGGTAAAGCAGAAGAAAGAGAGCTCGAACAACAATAAATAATGAAGATGGATGAAAAGAGAAGACAGGAAATGGAAAGGGCATAAGTACCTCAAGAAAAAAAAGGGGAAAATGTAGAAGAAGAGAGAGAAATGGATGCCCAAGAAGAAATAGAAGAAAACACAATAGAAGTGATATCGCAAGAAAATATAAATGTGGATGAATTAGAGAATGCAAGCAGAGAGGAAGAAGTTGGAATAGAGCAAGAAACAGAAAAACAAACCGGTCCAAGCAATGAAATGATAATGCAATATTTAATGAGAAATGAGCAGAATAGAAAGGAAGATATGAAAGGTATAGAACAAAATATGCAAGAAATAAAACAAAACATGGTAGGCAAAGAAAATATGATAATGATTGAGGTTAATATCAAAGAAGAAATGAATAAAGGATTCGATAAAATAAATAAAATATGGGAGAAGGATCCACAAAAAAATAATGAAGAAGAACGGTATGTAAAAATTAAAGAAAATAATAGTATAACAATGGGAAAAATTGAATACGAGCAACAAGAAGTAAAAAATCAACGCTAAATGATGAACGGATAGCAGATTTGAAAATGAAAGTAAAAGCCAGTTATCAAAGAATCTCCAAGGTAAAACGAATGGTAAGATATCAATACCCAATAATAACCCAGAAAATTAAAATTAATATGCAGAGTGAATATAATAATGGAACAAAATTTAATGGGGACATAAAATATATCCACTCGAAGGTATTTATTAAAACAATAATGAAACAAATCAAAAATATAACTGATATGGGAGAAAAGTGGAAAACGGTAAAAGGACACATGGTAGGAAAACCTTTTATTTGGTTCGTAAGCAAGAAAAAACTGTTCAAGAATGAAAGCTACTCCAAAGAAAAATTCTTACAGCATTTCTGGGGAGGAGCGCCACACAAGTAACCCATTGGTCGAGAAGAAACATATTTTGGCAATTTAGAGAGTAAGAAAATGAGATACCTAGTAAATTATGCTCTTATGATGTATAATAGGGCGCAAAATCTTCAATTAACAAGGAAACAACGGGGAATACGTAGGCACGAGTACAGAAAAAGGGTACGATATAAGGTAAAATTTGATCTGGTGATTGTACGAGCACGAGTAGTGTTGGTGTTTAGTTACAACCACTATTTTGAGACCCAAGAAGAAAAATCAAATATGTAACAAAACAAATAATGTAAACAAATACCACCTGAATTAAGACAACGATACCAATAAGACTAGGAGAAAAAGAAATGACTTTCAATTAAAACAAACGACCTGTATAAATTAAACAAACAAAATAAAATTAATATTCCATGGAACGCTCTTTCAAAATAATAATAACAACCAAATAAAAGACCACGAGAGAAAGAGATGATTTTCAGAATTAAACTAATCCACCTAATAATAAAAGACTTGGATAGCAATGGTTTAAATTAAATTGAACGACTTTGAAAAAAAGGAGGCAATTTAATTTTGAAAATCAAGGGCCGGATGGCAAAATAAAGGACAAGATCAAGGAAATGGGCTGTAAGCAAGAAAGAAGAGTAACATATAGGAAAAACTCGAGGCATATAATAAGAAAATCGGAGAAAATGACAATGACAGCAAAGGATGGGATAAAGCAAGCGGAAATAGAAAAGTAAGAAAATGTGCAAGAAAAATGAAAATTTTGAAGAATTATTTGTATATGGTGATAAATAGAGAATAAATGAGCAGTTGGAGTAGCGAAACCAGTAAATAAAAAAAGAATAGGCCTAAGAGAGGTTCTGATATGTGATAATGAATATATATATATATATATATATATATATATATATATATATATATATATATATATATATATATATATATATATATATATATATATATATATATATATATATATATATATATATATATTAAGTGATAGAAAAAATATTGTTGAAATGATGAAATATGTAGGGGAATGTAGGTCAACTTAAAGGAAAGCAAACCATATAAGAATAAAATTGCTATATATCACATTAAAAGGTATTTAAAAAGCTGCAAATCCGAGAAAATGAATTTGAATACAATAAAATGTCATTGTATATTGATAAGAAGAAAATGTATGAACGGAGAGCCCGACAAAACCAAATGTGAATCAATTAAAATCATTAATAAAAGGTAAACAAGCGTCGCGGATGTACCAAGGTAATATATACAAGTCTGGGGAGATTAATAAATAGCAAATACAAGATAGAAGAATGACGATCAGGGGGGTAAATTAAAAAAAATACAGGATTAGATTTTATTCACCTTAGATATAAAAGATAAGGGATAAACAACGAGGAATTCAAAAGCAAGAGATGAGTTCTTACTTAGTTGTGGGGAGAACTAAAACTGAAAATAGCCTTGACATTTGTCAATTAACAACGTTTTTATTTTGACGTTGACATTTCTTATAGCATGCAAGTCATGCAACTTATAACTAAGTCTAACGTTGCATCTTCAAACGTGACTGTAAAAAAGGCATATAATATAGACGAGATCCCAGAAGATCGACGAAGCACAAACATGACACATACATTTTAAAAAGCACTTGCACACACGGAGCAAAATTTTTAAATAAAGGCCATAAGCACTTCACGACACCACACTTTCATAAAAAGGCTAAGGTAGTTTGACATTGAATTAGAAAATTTAAAACCTAATTGAAAAGTTAAGATTATGTATTTTCGATAATCAAAATGAAATATTTATTTGTAACAAAACTAATTGTTTTTATTAAGCTTCAATATGTAAACAAAGACAGTAACAAGTGTTAAGCAATATGTACAATTAGCTGAATGAGAATTTTAAAAGTGTAAGCAAATGTTTTTAGGTTAATTAGAGTGTAAACATCGAACTAGAAATTTTGAACTTAGCGCCAATAAACATAGTTTAGTACAAACCTTTTGACTCATGCAGTTGTCATAAAAATTAAAGAACTTCAAAGGGAAGTCATTGTTTTGACTAGTGTGTGAAAAACTGCATTTTTATTGGATCAAGTGACATAACTATTTGAACGTTTAAATTTAATCGATCGGATTGGCAGAGAAAAATGGGACGATTTTTGGCATCTTGGTGATCAGAGGAGAACGTTTGTAACTAGCAGCGCGACACCACGCTAAAAGAATCATCCATTGTGTAGTCTGTAAATTTATAGTAAAAGTTGTGATAAAATGTCCAGCCATGGTGTGTTAATGTACAATGAATTCAGCAGCATCGCCACAGATGTGTCTAGAATAAAGATTAACCTCTACAGCCAGTAATTCAATGTAAACAGTGCGTATTTAAACCGGACGCCGTCGCCATATAGCAAAAAGGTATTTATGATACAAATTAAAATATAATTCTGTTTCTCACAAATGGAAACATAAACTACTCAGACAAGTAAACTCAAGTGTCACTCAGAATTTTATGATATAAAGGTCAATTAAAACAAACTTTTATAAGAAAAAGAATTTGGCCGATAAATAGGGAGAATCAAACTAGTATCAATAGATGTCGCAACGATATCCTCTCTAGAATATCATAATTTAAACATCAGCCATTTTAGCAACAAAGCCCGTTACCATAGAAACAGAACCACAGTTTTTCAAGAATGTAAAAATGACAGATTAATTAAAGTCGGTTCGAACTGCAAAACAAAAACTTTTCAGTAGTTATCAAAATTAAATGGCCAATAAGTTAGGGGATCCAATTAAAAACTAAAATTGTTAAACGCTAAATCAATTTGTTTGTATTGTTTGACAAATCTGTTTAAATAGAAAACTTTTTTAATAGAAATTAAGTTATTAACCTAAAATATTTTGTGGTTTCATTTCATTTAATATCAGTATACATAATTTTAATAAAACTTTAAAGAAAATTAGGCAACAGGTCTAAAAGGTAAGGATTTTCACTTGACCACATAAAATCCCTGAAAATAGAGTCTACATAAAGCCGAGGATCAAAAGAAGAAAACAATTAAGTAAATAAAATGGTAATTTTATTAAATTTAATAATAAATATAAAACAGTTTAATATTGATTATAATTCTTATAAGATAACAATTTTTTATATACATACAGATATACAGGTGTTCTAAAAGTGTCAGAATTTGAGTTACAAATTAATTCAAATAATATTAAACGCCATAATTTAATAATAAATAAAGTATAAAGGCGCCCAACTATAAGATACAATCTGAACTAAAATCTCATAAAAACTAAGTACAATATTTATACACATATAAAACCATTTCAATTGACGCCCACAAACGTGAGGGCCTCGGAAATTTTTACACGAATTACGAACTAAAAATCATACGTTCGGGTTTAAATAATATTTCCATTTCTATATATATATATATATATATATATATATATATATATATATATATATATATATATATATATATATATATATATATATATATATATATATATAATTTTTTTACATATAATAAATAAATAAAATACTGGTTCGAGTACTGATCCTTGAGGAACACCAGTTTCTGTTACACTCTTTTGCCATTTACAACAGTCATGTGTTTTTTTAAATAAATGATTACGGCCTGAAATTGCGGCAACAATTTTTCTTTATTTTTTTGCATATGGAATAAATACAGAGCTCAAATTTAGTATTGGTGCAAAAATGTGGTTAACTAAATTATTTACATATAGATTTCCGTAGTTTTAAATTGGCTTAAATAAACAGTTTATATGAATTGGCAATAGATGACTTACCTGGATAATACTAATTTATGCTAGAAAATTGCCTGAATCTTGGCTTGTGCGCCCAATAGTTGTTAAAATGGCGAGATGAAGGCAAATGAATTTGCTGGTCATATTTATTATGTTGAACGGGCACATCCGCATCCGACTGTGTGTTTATCATGTTATGAATAGCATACGTCTTTCACAGGTAAATATTTATTTGTAATGCACACACTGCAACAGTTACCTCATACCGATTCTAAACACTGAGAAATAACATAGCGAATCATTTTCGCGCTTTATTGTTATTGTTTACATTTAGTTGCTGGTATCTTATAGGAGATGATACCTGATGAATTCGCCGATCGTAAATATACTTTCAGTAGCGGTTCCTGGAAAGAAATGAAAATTTGACTTTCAGAAACACATTGAATTCGCCTAAGGTCAACAGAGAATCTAAGTATGTCGACTGCTGCAGTCACGTATTATTAGTTAACAATAACATGCTGTGCTCAAAGCGCCGGGAGATTTGAAATTAATCATACAATTAGACAGTACAGACAATATTTTACAAAAATGTCCAGTTCCTTAAAAAGCAATGTCTGCCTTTAATTTCATCCAATTAGGTAACACTTGAATGTGTTATATATTCAGAGTTCATCGTGTCAAGTTTATAGTTTTGCTCATCGTAAATTTGCATATTTTTGAATATTTGAACCTAGAGTTACCATCTCCCACTCTTCGAAGCCCTACCTCGAACGTTTTTTTGCAATGCTGCTTTTCCCGTTTTCTTCCAAGAACTATGCGTTTGCCATTTTTGTCTGCACATTTTATTGTGAGCTGTTGTACTTTATTGTGTCTTTTTGGACAACGGTTATATGTAAAGTGATTGTAGTTTATGGTAATTGATAATTGTTGTGACTGGCTGTTAGGTTCTGCAGTTGGCATGTTATAGTGTTCAAGTTTTCTGTTATCGCATATTCCTTACGACCGTCATTGCATTTGCTTGAAGTGGTCCTTTTTGTAGTTTATTTCTGAGTGGGTAATCGTGGAGATCTGTACGGAAGGCTCAGAAATCTGCTGTATTTAGAGATACGTTAGATAAAACCACCCAGTAGGTTACGAGATTTAATCCCAACCATTCATCCCCTGGTATTAGCGTGAGGACCTTTGGCCCAGAGAGCTTCTCGTCCATCAATTAGCTATCAGATGCTGTTTGGATCCCGTGGCCTCCCCGACACTGCACTGGATTGGTTCGTACGATAAGTACCTCCCAATTTTATATCGACTACGTTATCCAGGAACTTAATGGGGTTATTAGGAGTAATGAGAATCGTTTTGTGTACTATTATCTAATGAATTAAATACAAACCTCACACCATTCATGTCGACTATTCGGAGATACGTCACGGGTTAAATGTGAACCTCCGCATAAAATTTATTAAATATCAGGTAGTTTTTGTTTATTTAATCTGCACTATTTTTTTTCCTAGATCTTTTGTAATAATTTTTGTGAACGTTCTTGGCAGTCAATTACGGACAAAATTATACTGTTCGATGCTTACCTTCAACTCAGATTATTATTACTATTTATATTTCAAATTTACGAAGTTAATAATTGTCAATACACCATTAACCTATCCGATATAATACCTTTATTTTAAATTGACCAAATGGTTTAAATGTCGATACCTTATCAAAATAGTACCATACAACATCTATATTTTAATTTTACCCAGTAATTTATATATATATATATATATATATATATATATATATATATATATATATATATATATATATATATATATATATATATATATTATATATATATACCTACATGTTTATTTTTGCACGTATTATATTTATATAGGTATATTATCTATTTTATTATTTTATAATAAAAGAAAACTAAAACTTTAATTTAGTCAGTGAATTGTTTTGGTCAATGTTTTACTACATGTTCTACAGGTCCTATACATTTTGGGCTCCTTATTTAAAGCTTAGGCAAGTATACTGGACGTAATGGATGTTACAGTAACAATTACTTTTAGGCCAAGGATTACCTAGCACATTTTTATCATATTTTTTCTAATTCACCCGTGTCGTGAATAAACACTGACCATCTAGAGACTGCGGGCATTTAAGACTGCTGGCGCCCTTATAAATTGTTTTATTGAATTAATGCTCTTTCCAGAAATGTACAACTTGAGTCGAAAGAAAAACGTTCAACCCGAACCACCCTGAGATTGCCGGAGCATAAGCGTTGCCTGCTGTTTATTCAAGATTCACATTAATTTCACTTTTAGATTGTTCTATTTTTTTATTAGGCTATTACAGCAGAACGGAAGATTGGTAACAAAATAACAGGAAAAAATTTTATATAACCGTATACAATCATATTAAATTCAACATATTCCCATACTATGAAGTTTATCAAGCAATCGTTTGATAAATTTTATAGTATGGAATGCCATGGTGTTAACTGTCAAACGCTTTTTCAAATCTAACACTCCCAAAACATATATCTTTTGGTCAAGGTTTGTCGTAATGAATTCTATAACCTCTGCAGCTGCCATCTGTGCATTGCGATTTTCAGAATTCCAAACTGAACTCTATCAAATTTAAAGGTTTTTGATACGAAGTCAAGTCTGGTCTTCAGCACTTTTTTGAATATTTAAAAATAAATCATTGTTAACGAAGTGGTTATTTTATTCTCAAGATCGTGGTAATCTCCTGCTCTATGTGTCTGTGTTACTATTGCCTGTTTTACCACCACTGAATATTCGTCACCCTGTAATACATTATCTACAATTTGGTTATAACTGGTAAAGTGAATTCCAAAGTACTTTTTCCACCATTTGTTGTAATATTATCAATGCCAGGAGCTGTATTATTTTCTAGATCATTTACAACCGACGATTTATTATTCAGTGCATGGTTTGAGGTAAATTGAATACAGACGTAGAGGCTTTACAAATATTTGTTTCTTTTTCTGTTCTGTACTTGATGATGCTTGACAGCGTTATCAGATAGGAGAAAATTGAGGCAGAGAAATAATCTCTACGTTTGCATGGAACGGTTTCACCAAATAACGGCAATAACAATTAATTAATTCAGGCAAACTGTTTCACTTCTTGCTGTTCAATGAAACTAATATTTTTAATAATTCCTTCTTTCTCAACTTATAGACTATTTTATAAAATAATCCTTATTTATCATCAAATATTTTTTCAATTCTTCTAATATATATATATATATATATATATATATATATATATATATATATATATATATATATATATATACTTGTAATAGAACATAAGTTAAATTAAAGCCCTCCTCTAAACTTTTTACTGCCAAATTATATAACTTATTTCTCTCATTTATTAATGAAATAAGTCTGTTATATTATTATTTTTGGTAGTTATAACTTTTTTCACAGCAGCTAATCCTTTTTTTTTCCTGCATAATCTCTAAAAGTCAAAAATGTTACACCGAGATATTGCTTGCATTTCCCTAAAATTTTCAACAATTAAATATTTAATTTCTCTATTAGCTTCATGTGTGTGAAACTGAATTTCTTGGGGTTATACTTGACACAGAAATATTTATGTTGACTTGTTTATTTTGGTGGTTAATAACAGTATGACCAATCAGTGTAGCGGAGTTTTCTGTCTCTCTTGTTGGTTGTGTTTTATTAACAATATGATATCCATATGCATCTAACATATTCTCATACTCAGCTTTTTCATTGTTGTCATCCAATATATTTGTCAAAATCTTCAATTATACATATATTCTCATTTTTAATTGTCCTAGAATGTCTTCTATCTCATATATAAATACACTATAGCTTACATATTGTGGTCTGACGATAGTAATAAGCTTCATATCTATACTATGAATTTTAATAATAAACATTTATTTATCACTTTGTTTAATTTTACTGAGTATGCACAACTTTCAAAAATACAATATTCCCCCCCCCCCCCCCTCTTATTTTTATACAAAATTGTTTGCCTTTAACCTTTCATTAGTCTGCTGTCTCTAATGTAGTATATTGATCTGGTGGGGTCTAAAGGACCCCATCTTTATCACAGGTTAAATACCTACTAGGAAGTGATTTCTGATTCGCTAATATAATGGGTATGTTACTGTTGTGTCTTGGAAGACTATAAATCGGACACACAGATAATAACTATAATATTTTACTTTTTGATAAGAAGACTGATACACACCATGTTGACAACTAATTCTAGATAATTATATCTGTCAGTCTTATTGATTATCTTTTCTGTTTCTGTGGTTACAACAGTTCTCCCCCACTAAATTTAAGACACAAAAGAAGAGAACAAAAATAAGAAAAATAATTTCGTTGTTTCGGGAAATGTCTAGCGGAGCTGCACTTCACATTACAACACTTTATAGTCTCTTAGGTATGTGGGAAGTTTTTTGTTTCTTACAGAACGACGTGGCACAGTCCCTGGTTGGTTTTCCGTTGCTGCCTGTGTCGCTACTGGTAACTCTGGAACCACTGGCTCTGAAATGACTGGGTATGCCACTGTTTCTGGACTTGGGATATCCGGTATATTGAACGTGACATTCTTACGCCTAGTTTGGGTACTACGATCAGGTTGATTGTGAGACTGAGTTACCTGTGTAAAGACCAACTGATTAACATGACGTTTCAGGATTCCCCCAGAATCTAGTTCAACAAGATAATGGCGGGAACCCAGTCGTCGAAAGATAGTACCGAACTGCCATGTCTCTGAATTGTTAACGTACATACGGGCCTGAACCCTCTCCCCCACCCATAGCGAACGTATCCGGCCAACAAAAGCATTTTTCAGGTTGCTGCTGTGAAAACTGGGAAATAAAGCATCTAATTGTATCCTGATTTTTCTGTCAAGGTAAAGTTCTACTCGAGATCGCCCACATGCGAGCGGGGTTGCGCGATATCTGAAAAAAATTGTTCTTACCTTGTCGGTTATAGTACCATATGCATTTGCAAGAGATTTGAGACGTTGCTTGAAAGTCTGAACATTACGTTCAGCTAGACCGTTAGTGGCTGGATATCCTGGCGGTATTAGTTTCTGACAGATTTCGCGACTTGAACAGTAAGTTTTGAACACTTCACTAGTGAAAATTGAGGCATTGTCGGAGACCATTACATCAGGATATACGTGGAATGCAAAAATGTCGTTCAGAATATGGATCGTTGAATCAGTATTGGGTGCGTTCTTCAAGGCACGAATTTCTGCCCACTTTGATTTAGCATCCATACATATAAGGAAGTGATGGCCTTCGAATGGCCCAGCGTAATCTATATGAATACGCTCCCAATTATTCTGTGGATTCTCCCATGGGTGTACATCTACTTTTACAGGGTTTTTCCGGAGTTTTGCACACTCTTCGGAGCTTCTTACCAGATGCTCGGTGTCGTGGTCAATTCCTTCCCAATAGACGCAACACCTGGCTAACTGTTTCATTTTGGTTATGCCGATATGTGTAGAATGTAGTTCATTTAAAATGGAGCCTCTTAAGCACTGTGGGATAACAATTCTATCCTGTCGAAACAATATGCCGTTTGAAATTGTGAATGGTGAATCTTCTGGTGTATTTTGAAGTTGCTTTATGAGCCGTTGCAATATTATGTCTTTCGCAGTTTCTTTAGCAATAACATCTGCGGTGACAATAACGTTAGAAATACTGAAAAGAGATTCTGCATTCACTATACTAACTTCCTCATTTATTATGATATCATATAACTTGAATTTCTGGAAAACGGGTGCTCTTGAGAGACAATCAACATTTTCACTCTCTTTGCCCTTTTTGAATTTTACATTACAGTCAAACCCTGAGAGGAATGACGCATACCTGAGTAATCGAGCTGATGTCATCTTTGACAGGGCTCTGTTATGACCAAAAATCCTGGATAGCGGCTCATTATCAGTGACGAGTGTAAAGTTTCTGCCATATACATAGTTATAAAATCGACTTACCGCAAACACGATTGCTAACGCTTCACGATCCAATTGACTGTAGTTTTTTTCAGAGTTGGTTAAAGATCTTGAGACATATGCGATTGGTCTCTTGGCCATTGACAATGTGGCTAAGAACAGCATCAATTTCTACTGGACTTGCGTCTGATGTGAGGACAACAGTTAAACGTGGGTCAAAAGGTGTCAAAATACGTTCATTGCATATTTCATTTTTTCAATTTTATGAATGCAGATTCACACGACGATGTCCAGTTGAAACGTTGATCCTTTTGCGACAATCTACGGAGAGGGTATGCCAATGAGGATAAGTCAGGGATAAAACGTGAATAATAGGTGATCATTCCGAGAAATCTTCTGACTCCATATGTATTTGAGGGCCGTGGCATCTCTGAAATTGCTAGAATCTTCTCTGGGGACTTCATGATCTTATTATATTCGACGATGTGGCCCAAATATTCAATTCTGGTTTTAAAAAATGAGCATGTATTCTTGTTCAGATGTAAATCGTATTCTGATAACCTTTGTAGGCAACCTTTGAGATTCTGAGCACATTCCTCATACGTGGTGCCATGTACGATGATGTCGTCAAAGTAAGTCTCACATTTACAGAGATCATGTGTAATTTGGGACATAATGCGGTTAAATTCAGAGGGTGCTGTTTTAATACCAAAGCTTAATCGGTTCATGCAGTATGTACCTTTATGTGTAGTGATTGTTTGAATTTTGCTACTCTGTTCATCAACTTGTAAGTGTAAGTATGCTTTAAAACATCTTCAATTCGCGTATTGGAAAGTTGACTGATACATTTCTTTCGTTCACGCCACACTTGTAGTCGACGCATAAGCGTACTCCTCCATCAGGCTTCCCCAGTCACTTGAGGCTACTGGAGTGATAATAGCTTTTTTTTTCTTCTAAGGTGTCCAGTTCCTTTTCAACCCGCTCTCGCAGTGCATATGGGACATCTCTTTCTCTTGTAAATACTGGTTTAGCATCTTTTCTAAGCAATAGGGAAATTTTGATGTTGGGCACACAACCAGTTTTTTCTTCAAATATTCTTGGAAAATCATGCATAACATTTTCATGCCCTAAAAGAAATGAGTTATCTTCAAGTTGGGACTGATTTGGTTTATGTTGAGCCATATCCGCATCTATTTGCTTTAATTGTAGACCAAATTCTCGGATCCAGTCGCGACCAAGAAAGGGGTCATGTCCTGACGACACTATATATAGCTCTGTAACAATCGACTTATGCTTATAACAAACAGTTACGTTAGTTTTTCCTTTGCATGGTACAATGTTATTTGAGTAGGCACGAAAACTTATATTGGGTGGCTTCAAGTCGAGACCTAAGTTCAAGTTAATAAATGTATCTTCAGGAAGGATCAAAAATTTGGCACCAGAGTCTACTTCCATTATTTGAGGCATTCCATTAATTTTGACTGTGACTAAATACTTACCTTTTGCTGGATGGGTTTTATATAAATCAACAACGTTGTATGCTCCATACACAGGACTCGGTTATGTATGCTCGTCCTCTTCCTCAATATAATCATTGGGTACATATTCTACTTGTCTACTGCTAGCATGTTATCTTGTGAGAGTAGTGATACATATTTTTGCAACATGTCCATACTTCCCACATAAGTCAGATTTTAACTTTTTCCTATCAGCATGACATACATTTGATCTATGATTTGATTCGCCACAATTAAAGCATAGATTATTAATTTTCAAGAGCTCCGTAATCCATTCTGTATTTCCTTGACCTGGCAGGGTCGCGACGCGGAGAATGTGAACGGTTTTGAATCAGTGATGCTGGCTGGGCAGCGGCATAGTATTTATTTAATTAATGCTCATGACGACCACGACGTAACGGTCGATACTCAGTCACTGTATTGGCATCAGGCTGGGCAGATTCTATTGAAAGCTGTGACGGGTATTGTAGTTCTTGACGCTGGACTCGGGAAGCGTCTAATGCAACGGTTTTAGTCAGGATTGCTTTAAATTGTGTTTGACCTACCTGCAACAATTGCTCTCGTATCCAATTTTCACGAATACCTCTAACAAATTGGGTACGTAGGAATGTTTCAGCTATGGAAAGTTTCTGTTCGCAATGGCACAGAATGTAAACATCACATTCAGAAAGACATTGTTGTAAAATGGCGACATATTCTAATATCGTTTGTTTATCAATTTGATATGTTGAAAAAAATAATGCTGTGATACGATGCTATTTTTCTTTGGCGCCAGCATTTCAGTGAACGCTTTTAATAGATCCTCGTAAGATAAGTCTTTCACCAGCTTTTCCGGGCCTGCAAATGTCGATAAATTATTGTAATGAACAGAACCAATTGATGTACATAATAACTGCGCTTTCTTCTTTGTATCTGTGATATTTTTTACTGCGAAATATTTGGTGAATCCCTCGAGGTAGCACCTCAACTTTTCCTGTTTTGGGTCATAATCTTGACAACTAATTCTAGATAATTATATCTGTCAGTCTTATTGATTATCTTTTCTGTTTCTGTGGTTACAACAGACAAAAAATGCGCTTTTGGAAAATAATGTTTAATAATAATAAAAATAAGAATATATTTGCCTTTAAGATAACAACATAAAACATATTTGGCATAAATAGAAAACAAACAGGACATTTACTAAGTAATGTCATATGCACTTAAATTGTTGCCTCCTCTTTATTAACACATTCATTGCATAAAAATACGCTGTGTTCCAAGCATACAGTTTTTCTACAATGTGAACAAAAATATCCTGACTTCCGATCAGACCCTCTCGGACAGAACTCGTAACGCCGTCTTGTTGAACGTTCATCAGGGGCCGAATTATTTTCTACATTACTGTTTCGTTTGACTTGGAAGTTTCATATTAGTAAGTCTTTCAGACTGATAATCCTTGATAAGACTCATTCCCAATTCTTTTATGTATTTTCTTCTGCTCAATTGGTAACCATTATTATTGAATCTGCAAACAATCTCAGAATTCACCTCAGCCGTATTCAAAATTGAAAAAAATATAGTTAGTGGCCATCTTCTGCTGTTTCTCGAAACATTATAAGCTGCTGAAAGTTTATCCACTACATCTGCCCTGCCCCGCCTTTAGTTAGGTTGTAAAATGTAAGAATGTCGGGCTTTTGTTTTTCTCTAGTATTTGCCTCATATTCATCTTTATGATGTAACGTAGAAAACAAAAAAACATTTGGGTGGGGAGGGGGTTGCATAAGAGACAACAGTTATGGCTTTCTGAAAGCTAAACATACTTGATGGTATTAGTCTCTGTTTAGCAGCTATAAGACAGGGAGGAAGTTTTTTTTTGTTTTTTTTTTCTGACAGTGCCGATAGCCGTCAAGCGATGATCCCGTAACAACTTGATTATCAGATCATAACTGGTGAACCAGTTATCAAACGTAATATTTCTCCCACTGTTTGATACAGGCTGTATGAGACGAACCACAATCTCTTGTGAACTACTCATTTGAAAATAAGGGCCAGCCGGCTGCTGCCCCACATACACTTCCATATTGAGAACGTAGAAGCAACGGGCATCCACCAAAGCGAAGATTTTTATACCATACCTGGACGGCTTGTTTGGTATATATTGGCGAAATGAACACTGCCCCGGAAAAGCTTCTAGGTTTTCATCGATTGTCAGATATTGACTCGGTGTATAAATTTTCTTACAATTACCAACAAATGAGTCAAAGGTACTACGTATTGCAGCTAGCTTGTCAATTTTTGGTCGTTCACTACGAGTTTCCAAATCGTAAAAACGGAGGCAAGATAATAGAAAACGAAATCTTTGTAGACACATTGTCTTTCGAAAAATCATAACTCCAGTATCGTCGGTAGCCCATAAGTCATTCAAATTTTGTTTCCCTGGTCTATAAAATCCAGACAAAGATAAGAGTCCGATGAGCGCCGAAATTTCCTCAGAAGTAGTGTCATTTACCTTATATTCATTAAAATTTGAATATGATGCACGTTTAGCTGATATTTTTTTATTTGTATGAACAGTGATTTCATTCAGCATTTCCTCCGTGACAAATAATTTCCAACATTCAGGTGGTGTTTTATATGTCATACTGTGCACGTACACCTGGCAAATGAGAAATAATATTTTCGGTTCGAGTTTGGACATTAGGTCGAACAGTCGGAGCTATTTTAGACCATTTGGTTATTTTGTCTTTTCCAGTGTATGTCAAGCCATCCAGATATTCATCATAATTTTCGTCAGCATCAGATATTTCCTGTTCAGTGTCAGTATTATGGTCACTATATGTTACATCATTTTCATCTAAATCACTTCCATTATCCACTAACTCCGGAATAGACTCGCATTCCCTCCATAATGCTATAAGCCGGTTCTGTTCTCTCTCAAAGTCACCCATTATTTATATACAACTGTAATATAAACAATTATTACTCATTCAAATGATTCATATTTGTTATTTGTAGTTTTTACTTACCAATATCGTGAAAGAGCCACTGTACGGGTTTAGTCTGCTGAGGTCTGGCGTGTTAATCTCGATAAAACTGCACACATATACACTCAAATGCTAAAACAACACTAAGTAGATACATACCGAGTCTAGACCAGCAGCTACTGGCTGGAAGGGATAATCATCACCCACCACTTCCAACTTACCACCACATAAATAAACCACTGCGCCTCTCAGACCCCACCGACTAATGGAAGGTTAAACCAATAAATATTATAATAACTTATTTTACTCTAATAGAGCCATGATTCTGCAAAAATTAATACTTTTGGTCTGGGTTTTCTAACTTTTTCCGCGAACTTCTAATATTTTTATATAGTATATTGAATTTTGATAATTTGAACATGAATGGAAAGCTATTATTGCCTCCCTTTTCTTGCAATATACAATACTTCATTAGTTTGCTTTTTTTAAGTTTTTACTTAATAATCTTCTTATAGCTCTGTCACCATCTTCTGTTTTCAAATATAGTTTACCATTTATGCAGTAAGGATACTTATAATGATGTATTTTTTTGTCTGTAACCGATGGACATAAGCTTCCGAGGTCATCCCAAACACACAAAACACATTCTTTTAAAATCTTGTAATAAATACATCCTGATTAAATTTTGTTGAATCGTCATTTATATAAATGAACTTACTCTCACCAGCCAACTTACATGTCCTTGTCCGTGGCGGCTCGTGACTTTGGAAGTGGGTGAAGTAGAATTCGCCCGGCCCCAAAGGGGGGTCCAGGGAGACGAAGACCCCCCTGAACCGCAAGCGATTTTTTTAATTTTCAAGGTCACGCGTTCTCCTGGCACTTCAGTATTTAAATAAAAAATCCATTTGTACAGGAATATAGACTTTCACAAGGAATAATGTTCAGGTACACATTTCATCAAAATAATGCGCAAAAGATATAAATTATGCTTAATATCAAGAACGTTGTTTTATTGTCTTCCTCAGCTTAACTTGAACAGTAATCAGCAGCAATCATGAGTTCACTATCACCCTCGGAACTAAAACCAAAATCAATCAACTCAATATCATCTGAGGCGTTATGTGACTACGAATTTCTTATATGGAAGCTGTCATTGATTGGCTCACACTGCTCCGAGCGATCATCTTTTGCTTCTACCAAATTAACTTTTAGAATTTACTTTGATGTGGATGGGGATCATTCTATTATATTAACAGTATTTTCGTTAATCACAGGCCTTAAAGAAATAATAACATTTACATCAACTATAAGCTTTTTTGATTTCGCTAAATATAGTGCTTTTCTTATGTGTTTCAATTTAGCAATATTATAGACACATTTCTTTCCTTTCAATTATTTTTTTACCAATAATAACTACCGATGCTAAACTGAATAATGCAAAATTTGCACAGCACTGATGTGTATTCTGCTCTTTGTTTCAACCTTATGCCAGAAGAGAACTCTTGCTTATCTGTTGATTGGTTCGTCCATTATTTCTTCAGAATAACAATGATTAATCTTAAATAAGCGATATTTAAATTCGCAAGCAGAAGCCTGATAACATCACAAATGATTACATTTTTACCACAAAACGTATTTTATGGACACTCTCTAAGAAAACCAGAAACTTGCACTTTTTCCATTCGATATCTGACAGAACGGTCTAAATAAGAGGTACCAATATATAAAATTAGCGGGAAAATAGCTACCAACTGACACATGTGCTTTTGAGTGGGAAATTTAAATTCAAGAGCATCTGCAAACGAAATATCATCCAGAACAGGAATACAGAATGTTTTCTGCATTTTCTGCACTTTTGTGATATCACTATAATTAGCAGATCAATTATGTACTTATTTAGACATTTCAAAGAAACAGAAGGCCATGATATTGCTATTTCCGCCAATAGATTCAGAATGAAATGCTAAATCGGGTCCATACATGGTTTTGTCAGCGCGGGTAAGCGCTGCTGCGGTACTGCCGACAATTTCCCGGATCAACAGTGTTTGCTGCGATTTAATAAAAAGATATTCAAAATTAAAACCGTCGAAATTGATTAGAATATTATATTTCAAATATATGTACCATCGGTTGATCAACCAGACTATACCTGTTCCTAAAGATGCGTACACATTTACAATGATTATTTCAAGAACCAAATGCCTTATCCTCGCTGGCAAACAATACGCAGACAGAAACAAGTAGGAACCATACTACTTCAAAAACGACAATTAAGTGTGGAGTCAATTTAATAAAATTCGACCATCTGATGGGGAGCTCTTTTTCTTCGTCTAGTGTTCAGTTCGTTCAGAAAATTGAAGGTAGATCAGGTTTTCATGTTGTCAAAAACGATTCTTAGGTAAATTTAGGGCACTTAAAATTGCGAAACCAGTGACGGGTCATGCGAATGATTAAAAAGCAAAAAATTTGCAAAATTAAAAAATATTGCACTTTGATTGGTATTACCATGAAATAATACTTTTTATGATAAAAAATATGGTATTCAAAAAGTCAGTGGCGGGTGACCCAACTGTTCAAATACACATACGTCTAATAATATTCGCCTCTGAAAATTGTAGGTGTATTCATTTGAATGGCACATAAGATGTAGATGAAAATTGTTACATAAAATAATAATAATAATAATAATAATAATAATAATAATAATAATAATAATAATAATAATAATAATAATAATAATAATAATAATAATAATAATAATAATAATAATAATAATAATAATAATAATAATAATAATAATAATAATAATAATAATAATAATATCAGTGACCTACCATGTGTGCACTAGTTCGTACAAGAAAAATGAAAATAGAATATAAATACTTATTGACACACTCACTTTGAAAATTGTAAAGGTCCAGCTTTTACTTTGTTTTTTCTTGGCACATAAAAAACGTTTTCATAAAAAGTCAGAAACTCTTTTTTGAGCCATATCACTTTTACACAAAAAAGTCAGACAAACTCACACAAAAAATATTTATATGTTACACTACGTTTGCGAATAATATGAAAATAATTATTCAAATATACATATGTAACTGCAAATAAAATACTAACAAAGCAACATACAACTTTTTCTAATAGAATAAAGAATCCCAAGTCCCAAAATATTTGTAAATTATCCACAGCTATAAAATTTCGCTAAAGTTTCAGAATGCACGAAGCCTACTATAAAATAATAAGGATTTACTAAACACACAATTCTTTCTAATAAAACAAAAAATCCTCTCACATAAGAATATTTGTAAATTATTCACAGCTCTAAAAGTTCGCTAAAGTTTCAGAATGCACGATGCGTCTGGTAAAAGAATCTAAATACACTGTTGTACGGTTGCTAACACTTTTGCTAACGGAATACGGAACAAGGGGCTGTATTTCTCTGGTATCTTTTTCAATAAAAACTTTTCCAATTGCCAAACATGTGCGTTTTAGGATTGATTGTTTAAAACTTTGTTTATTGCCACTAAAAATATATAATAAATACTTGGAGTGCTTTCAACAAAAATCAATATAGAAATATATGCGTTTTTGTGTCTACTTAGATACCTCTATATTAGCATTTCTACTTACTAATATGTATCGCTTGGGGTCTTAAATAAAGTTATAATTTAAACCACTTGAAATACACTATATTTATTATGTTATTTTATAGAGGCACCTTTGTGCACGGACCCACCGCGTGGGGTAGATAGCCGCGTGCACTATAGTGCACGGGCCCACTTAAGCGGCTAAACAACGCTTAATGAAAACCACCCATATAAACCTTAACTTATAAATAAAAAACAATAATTAGCTGCAACCAAGGATACCTCTAAATTAATATAGCAAAATTTCAAAATACGAAAACACTCAATATATCTACACACCTGTGAGAATCAAAAAGAGGACAAATTATCAAGGGAGCAAATAATTTTGTTCAATGCAACCCTTAAACCTAAATGCCAACGTCAACCAAACACTAAAAATGATAATCGATTCAAATGGCATCGGGAACTCAACTGTCTACTTGAACTTAAATTATAAAACGTTCAACTCACGATGTAAACAATATCAGGAACTGCAATCAATAAAAAGCAGAATCCCAGGTAGATTAAATCTATCAATATATCACACCAGTATTTAGACAATCTTTATAATATTAATAAGAATGATAATTGTAACAGGCTTTTATGAAATTAGAGATAGTCTTCCCGACTATATTTAATATAAAATTGTTTCACCAAAGTAGGACAACGATCAATACTGATAACGTTTCAATACATTTTCATAAAGTCAATTTTTGGACTACTTATATTAATTATTAGTGGTCACATTGTTAATTTGCTTTATTGTTTGCAGGTTCTAAATAAATAAATAGAACCAAATATTACTGATAATGCTATTCAAGATATAAAAATTAGAAAACATTTTTTAAGATTACTCTTTTATATTATTTAAATCTGGCAACGGACAAGAAATAGTATTAAAATTAGAGTTTTTAAAGGGTTGTATTAAATTGGGTTATCAATAATAATGCTTATTACCACGGACTTCCTACATAGTAAAAAAGTTAAAAACTTAATGAGACTATCATAGGTCTAAAGCAGAAGTTGTCTACAAACCAAAACAGGTTTTAATCATTTACATACACACACATACAAGTATTACTATCATTGTGACATCGCATGCATAAGGCACTATTGTGGCCACATTGAAGATATTACATTTACGAATGTAAATTTGAACCTAATGTTTGCAGCTCTTGCCAGAATTCTGATACACTCCGTAGGAACAGAGAAATGGCTCTGACATCGCGTGATGTCATAGACAAAAACTGTGTATTTGATGTCATAAATAAGCGTGTGAACTTCGGATGTCACAACAACTGTGTGTAAAAAATAGTTAAATACTAATATACTCAACCACGAGAGTCAAAACCAGAATGCCGGAGGCCACAGCGCCGTGTGCCCATCATCATATATTTTCAAGTGCGCGCCATAAACAAGAAACAAGGTTTCCCGTTATAAGAAGCTATAAGCTATAAATTTCGGTTTCATTGAATCCTAAAAGATGTACCTATTTATTGAACAAGGAAAACGTACAAGGAAAATACACAAGTAAAAAAATAACCTTCACATAAACGGTGTATAAGGCAAGGGATAGTGTTATATTGTGGCCATTTATTTACAAACTAAAAAAGTCTGGACGCAGCAAGTGCGTTATGGTAGTGAATTTTCACAGAAATGATCTGGCACCAAATATTTTTTTATAACTTTTTTCTTGTAACATAGAAATCTAAGTACTGGTGTATAGTTTACTTTTTATATCGTAAACCTACCAACCAAATTTGGCTACCATAGATTTTTTATTTTTTGAGATTTCCATTAAAAAAAATTAAAATTCAAAAGTCGGGATCTCCCTAATAGTGTTTTTTTCTAAGAAAACCGGGTATAAAATATTAATAACTATTTTAGTCGAATTGCAAACCTTTCAAATTGCTTTATAATCTAAATCAATTTTATATTATAATTTATGTAGAATTTGGTATTTTAGTGAATTTTCGTAGAAAACATTCACTAATGAGGAGACCGCGAAAATTTATATCTCCGGAAATAATAAAGTAAGGGCAACCAAATTTGGTAAGTGTATTTCTATTAAACAGAGTGAACCATGTACGAAAACTTAGGTCTGTAGATTCAAAGACAACAAAGTTATGGGCATTTAAAGAAAAAAATTTGGGGTTTTCCTTTAAACGTCAAATTCGCGATTTGAAACGTCAAAATTAGCAACATTTTGGCAAAGAACCTGAAACACATACGGATTATGTAAAGAAAATGTCGCAAGAAGAGTGTTATGTAAACCCTTAAGTTTCAGTTTCAACCTCCATTGTCCTTCATTTTACTAAAATATTTCCACAAATTTCATTTCAAATAGACCCTTTCTATGATGTAGTTTTAGTTAAGTTTATGCTTTAACGGTCTATAATTTTTAGCTAATTTACGTAGAAAATTTTCGTTAATAAGGAGACCGCGACTTTTGAATTTTAAAAAGATTTCTTCAAGTGAGCGCAAACTTTTTAATCGAATATGTTTGTAAGAAAAAAAGTCTGAACGTAGTAAGTGCGTTTTGGTAGCGAATTTTCATTAAATGCTTTAAATTTCCATAACTCAATTTGCTGTTAACCTAAGGTTTGTTGGCTAGGAAACCAGTTTGTTCGGAAACATTTAAAGTTTATTTTAGGAAAATTTGTGTACATTTTTAAACAATAAGTTATTTTGATAAAATATTGTACATACATTGTTTCTGCTATATAGGTTATGCCGGTAACCAGATTGATCCCTGCTTGCATTAGAGCGACATATTTGCTATTAAAACCATTTTTATGAAAATTCACTTCCATCACGCACTTACTGCGTCCAGACTTTTGGTTTATGGTTTAGTTATGATTTAGTTGTCTATCATTTTTAGAAAATTTTCGTAGAGGATTTTCGCTAATGAGGACACCGCGACTTTTGAATTTTAAAAAGATTTTTTCAAATTAGCGCGAACTAGGACCCCTAGGACCCATATACGAGATTAGTTTTAGTTTTTATCTCTTTACGCATATACAGGATGACGCATTTCTACGGTAAACCTCAATATTACTGTTATTATACAAGATACGAGAAACAATTGTATATGTTAATTAAAGTTATCTTATAAAAATTATTTCAACAATCCCAGGTGGCCCATAAGTTGTTGGCGATACATTTTTCTTTTTTTTTAATCGCACACCCCTCTTGTTGTTGCATTTTCTGTCGAATTGTAATGCATGCTTATTTCGTGTTATTTCAATTGTTTTGCAACTTTCACATTTTTGGCACATATCAAAAATCGTGATACGGCGTTTTTACCAATCGAAATCGGAGTCTCATGCAAACGACGCATTCAGAGAGGTTTTCGTTTATTATATTTCATGAAAAAAATCGAGATGCCGTATACAGGGCGCTCTCAAATAGTGACTGAATTTAAGAAAACTGTCCTTACTCAATTGTTTCAAATAGAACAGCCGGTATTTTGTGTCAGGCGGGAAGGGCATAATAAGAAAGGTTCAATAAGTTGTTTAAAAAAATTATTTTGTAAAAAATTGTTAGTAAAATATCATTCAAAAAACTTTTTTGGGAGTTTTGTCAGAAAGCTTATTTGATGAAATATGGTACATTATTTCTATCCTATACTGGTAACCAAATTTGATGCCTGCTTTCATTAATAAAAGGCATATTTATTGTTAAAGACATTTTTATGAAAACTCACTACCATAACACACTTGCTGCGTCCTATACTGGTAACCAAATTTGATGCCTGCTTTCATTAATAAAAGGCATATTTATTGTTAAAGACATTTTTATAAAAACTCACTACCATAACACACTTGCTGCGTCCAGACTTTTTTGACGTACAGTACCGTTAGTGATACATTTTTTAAACTGTCTGGATACTGTCAGTTGGAACACAACTGTGTTTGGAAACTTTATATAAAATAGGCTGATAACCTCTGGAATAGATAATTCACCAATTCCATAACACTAAATTAGATAGATCCGTTCTGGTATAGTAAGCATAACTTTTTTATTTTTCACAGTGAAGTTCGGATCAGTTTTAAAACACCGCTACGAAAATAATTGCAATTAACTATTTTTGACGACTGTCAAAACATCTGATTCGTCTTTTTTCCATGCATACTATTTGTTTTCAGAATTTCAAAAAAGTAGGCTTATTATTTTAAAATTTTGTACTTCTACTCAGTTTTTCTTTATCATATTTTCTTAATATTTTCTTTTGTATCGCCTAGCGATGTAAAAAATGAGTTTTTTGTAAATTTCCAAAACATACTTGATTTGTGAAAATTGAAATGGTGACACCAATTATTTTCTATTCAAGCGGGGCCTAGTCCCAGAAAATCAAGACTCAACTAAAAAAATTACATTATTTTTCATCTATTCATGCGTCGATTCGGGGACATACTATATATATATATATATATATATATATATATATATATATATATATATATATATATATATATATATATATATATATATATATATATCTGGCAAGTCTATGCTCAAAGTTTCCTCTTGACGCTTAATTCCATTAGCTGGTTCTGTGATGTTCGATTATGGTTTTTCATTCCTGCTAATTAAACTTTCCACAATAGCTTTTCTATTTTTATGCATCATTCTCATGGACCTTTCACTCTCATTATGTTTTTCTTGCCCGTTCAACAGATATAATGAAGCGACAGCTCAAAAACTATATTTATTACAAGTAGGTATAATAGGCACCCTCGTAGGTCTTAGGCAAACTTCAAATAATACGTAGGTACTACATACTGTTACACAAAATACATAAATAATCAAAACTTTGTACCTGATTTTTTTAGATGCGTCGGTTGTGTATTCATGTTCCTAGCCCGCAACGCGTCTTCAAAATCCTCAGGTTTAAAATGCTTACTGCAAATTCTCTTATTTGCACAATGCCAGACACCTTTGCGATACAATTTTCTTACCCATTCTTTTTGAATCTTAGGCCCTTTAGGAAAAGAAAAGAAGGAAAGTGTCTCTCCATTTTCCTTTGCCGTTTTAGCTTTTTTGCACGTTGATACGTTACAAATTGTTCCACTGGGAATCTAAAAAGATATTTAGGTTAAGTTATCTATTGGCTTATTTTTTTAAGTATGTATAATTTATTTTTTGAAATTAAACACATATCTACCTTTATGATGAATTGCCGATTTAATTCTTGATTAAATCACGTCCACTTCGTCCTAAGGTTGATTCACTGTACACCTATGTTTACAACTTTACAACAAAACACCTTAAAAAATAAAATACAGTCTTTAAGATAACAGTTTCGATTTAACTGCTATTTCGTACAAAATAAACATTAAAATGTGTCTCTGCCTGATCGTGTTCGAAAATTTTTTAGCAAACACATTAAAAGTTACCTAAATTTCTAATAAATATTAATTCAAGCACCAAAGCCAAGCTTAAACTTTTGAGATTTAGACTTCACATGACGTATTACCCTCTCGCGTCACTCTTCTCTAGGAGTGACCAGACAACCTGTCTAATCTATAAACCTTGGGCAGGAGTTTTGTTTCAGATTCCAACCAATCAGATTGCTCAAATTGAATTATAGGGATCTATATGGAGATCCGTTTTAGAATGATTCTATATGGATTTCCATACTATTGTGAGAACATTTATGTGGAATTCTATATAAGCTACCATATTGTCCCTATTCCATTATGGGTTTCTGTGGGGATTTCCATATGAAACCCCTGTATATTTATATGAAAAATTATATAAGATGGTTATGTGGTTTTTGTCGGAATTCCTGATTCAAATACTCAAACAATTAGAAGCCCATATGCTTTTTTTATATGTTTCTATATGGCATTTCTGGCAGGGAAATTACAAAGTATAAGTTTTGAGTTGTTTTTTCATATACTTATTCATTTATTTACTGATAAATTAAAAACAATTATATATATATATATATATATATATATATATATATATATATATATATATATATATATATAGGTTTTTTAGAGTTGTAAGAAAAAGTATGTAGTAAAAGGGAACAATTGTGTAGTTAAACAATTAAATCCCGTTTTTGTTCTTAAACTTCTGCTTCAAAATAACGTTTTAATTTTGGAACGATTTACGATATTTTAATCAAGTTGTTAACTTTTTTACTATGTAGAAAGTCTGCATTATTATTGTTAACGCAATTTAATACAACCCTTCAAAAACTATAATATTAAGACTATATCTCTGGAAAGCAGAAAGCGTGGGTCATATATTTATAGGAAAGTATTATCCATTCGTCAAGTTACAAAGGTAAATATTCCTACCCTCCTTACAGAAAGACAGCATTACCGGAAAATTTCCAGGGTAGTGAGGTGAAACTGCTCACTGGCGTCGGTGATTGGCCATAGTCGCAGAAATAGACCGATGTTAAAAAATAAGTACAGTGGTGTTACGACGCCTTCTCTTAATAACAAATTTACTAACTAGACCAGTTAGAATGGGCCCCATTCTGAAAAAATGCTGTCTGGAGTAGCTGAGGAACAGTAGTCCATTGTAATATGCTATATTAAAATATATATTGGTTTTGATATTGACAAGCATATTTTTCCCTTATTCATCCGTGAATTTCGACATAAACGAAAATATAATTCAATTGTTGTTTTTTCTTCTTTTTAATGGAGTACATTAGTGGTATTATGTGAAGAAATCGCATTACATAATGTATCTTTTGCAATGTATAATATTGTTCCCGTATTTAACAAATTTATTTTCAAAAAAATATGTTAGTATATAATTTCTAATTCTTGATATATCTCATCAAATGTTTTATTTTGTTCTAAAACAGTTACTGTTTTCAGACATCACAGACGTCTGACTATTTGATACCTGATTCAAATATACGTATATCAGAAGAATCAAACACTTCCATCGAGTTGTTATTGACTAAACACCCAATAGACTGGGAAAATTCTTTTCCAATACACCTTTCTAAATCAACGCAACCACTTTTGGAAGATATATCAAAATCCAATGAAGTACATAGTTCGGTAAGTGCATACTAAAACAATCCACTATCATCGTCCTGTACCAGATCTTTGTATAATTTTGCTTAATATTCTCAAGATACATTTTGACATACACAAAATATACATTAAACACAAGAAGTCAGTATTTATTCCTTTATATTTTACAACCGCCTACCTCAGAGCCTGCTATTAATCAACGAATCCAAAAAACATTTCCGGTAATAACCACCCCTGAAAGCCATCGTGGTTGTCAACATCTGCCTAAAAAACGACCTATTCAAACATTCACGATGTCGAGATCTAATAACTTGAGAGATTCGCTTTCGTTAAGATAAGTGGGTATAGGAGGTATGTTTTGCGCAATCCACCCACTTCCACAGGGCTATTACGCAGGAGTGTGGCGTCACAGTCATGAAGGGTCTGACCTGAGAACACATAATACAAAATGGTGACTGTGTAATTAAGAAATCAGAGGGAGGTAAAATGTAAAATGATATCTGGTCTCATCTGTCAAAATAATAGATTTTGATTTTGATTTAACGGAATTTGTTGTTGTTAGTTCGTAGGTATGTGTGGGGTATCGTAGTACTCGTCTCGACGGGTAGAGTTCAAATCGGAAGTGCAACTTTTTTGCTCCGCACTCGGATTGCTACATGTGACATGAAATGGACCAGCACAAACCAAACATTTTTATTTTTGGTGTAAAACTACATGTCATGAAGGACTATTTCTCTGGATTTTAACCTAGTTATCAGTTCCAGAGCTTTGCGGTTTTATTGCCGTTGAAACGACGGGTGTCTGCGATTATAGTACATGTTAATGATATTGTTCAAGGTTAAGAATAAAGCAACAGATTTTAATTCAATAAATTTTTGGCATCAATTCACATAAAATTCCAACACATTAAATCATTATAACGAGAAATTATTACGTAATAGTTCTTACGATATCAGTTAAAGGTTTATATTCTAGTATACTATTATGAGTAACCAATATTAGGCCCTGGTTCTATTTGAAAAATTGTCTTTGATCATGAACTGTCCACCGTTGAATACTTGATTGACTCATTCTGGTTTTGACATTCGATTACAAATTGAGCTCGGTCTTTGAACTCTTTATAATTTAGAAGGGGCTCCGAAATATTTTTGCAAGAAAATCTTTTTTGCCAATTTGTATACATCTGGTAGGTTTCAGCATATTTCGACTTTTTGAAAACCATTCTGAAATTAGGAACACTCACACATATAGGTACCAGACCGAAGTTATCGGAAAAGTCACCCTTCTTGCTTATATTATTTTTTCGATCTGGTAGAAATGATCCGATCACATATCTAAGCCTTTCTTAGTTGGTTGCGGTTTTAATCGACGACACATCATTATTATTAGCTCGGAGTGATGGTAGCTCACACATGTCCCATCTTCAATATTACAGAAAGGTAGATGTGTCTTTTGATATTTCATCCATCAATTTTGATTTTATTTTATCATTGGGAAATATATGTTTTTCTTTTAAGAACATGTTACTAACATTAATTTTTGCTCTTGTTGTCCCAGTATTGTAGCTGTGAGCATCATGTAGTTCAAGTATGTTTACCATAAGGAACTCCTTAAAAATTGTAAAAGCAACTAAAGAGAAACCAAATGTAAGCAGGTGAAACTTTAAGCAGGTTTTTAATGTTTATTATGGTGTATGTATCTCGTACTCGTTCCACTGTCTTGTTGATGGGTGACTACTTCGAGCACTGTAGCTGGCCCTCCGTTGTTTAAAAAACACCCACTCATAGCATTTCATACTGCTTGAGGTACCAGAGCACCTTCAATTATTAGAGCTGACTCTACCAGATATCGATTTCAACACTATTATCAAACGATTCAGATGGTCAACGGTAAGAGCGAAGTTCTTCTAGATCGATAGCATCGTCAAGCTCAGGGTATTTAATGATTTCTAGTTTTGATGACATAAGTATATAGACTCTACTGAACTTGCTTTTATATCTTTAAATATAATAATTCTAAGCAAGTTAAAAGCAAAAATATATCTTTTCGTTTTGAAAGTTTACAGGAACTGAATCTTGGTCGACAACATCGATGTTCGTATTTAAAATCTGCTGTGTGCTCACTGGTAGATAAATTAGATTCTTAGATTCTATATCGATTGCATATCGGGGATCAACAATCTGAGGAAATTAATATAACGCATTTGAAACTTTTCTGTTATAATAAGATTCAGACACAATATTACCTAATGCAAATGAGTTTAATATCCACAATTGAAACAGGTAAATTAGATTCACCTGGTTGGAGACTTTTTTTGAAAATCCCAGCATTCGCCATATCGCATTGTCAAATTCAAAACTGGTGCCTATATAACTCTTTATCTCACATCTAAAAGACCAAGGTTGGACACTGTGGCTGAAAACTGAAATAAAAAGTAGAATCACCATAAAAGCCACAAAATAATAACAGAGAGTTATGCGCTAGATACGTATTTCGATAACTAAGTTGTCTTCGTCAGTACCTGTAGCTAAACTAACTGCATGGACAAAATTATCATATTTATATACCTAAACTATAAACTGAAAATGATCTAATACCGGTCGATGCAATACCAGATGATGCAATACCGGTCGATTCAATGCCCGTGATGCTATACTGGATAATGCAACACCGCGTGATGCAATATTGAATGCCTCAGTACCGGATAATGCAACAAATTTCAAAAGTGTTTAATTGACCGGACAGACCCTTGTATGAAATCATCAAATATTGTGGATTCACTTTACGGTTTTATAAACTTTCCAAAGCACCTATAACTTGCGATAATCCGTGGTCACTTTCAATAACTTAAGATTGCTATTGTCTACCTTGTGTCCCGAGTCAATCATATGTTGAGCAATGCTAGATTTTTCTGCTGTATTGAATCTGAGATGAGCTATGTGCTCTTTGAAACTTGTTATTGATCTCTGCGCTAGCCCAAAACTATTTTCTCGAAATTAAAAAAATATATATTTAAGTGAAATTAATGTGAATCCTGAATAAACAGCACGCAGCGCTTATGCTCAGGAAATCTTAGCGTGGTTTGGGTCGAATGTTTATACTTCAGTTTCTGTTTGGTGATGGTAGCCGTGGCGAAGGAGCTGATTGGATAATTCTTGTATTGAATGATTCCCATTTGTTCACGTCAAATTATATATTTATAACAACTGGTTTTCTCACATGTCTAACTATATTTATGTTAATGTACTTGTGTTTTAAATATGGCACTTTACTTAAATATAGATATGTATCGCAAATATGTGTGTTAATAAACATATAAACTGAGTATATGCCTTATTCATTAGTTAAGCACCTGTAGTTAAGTTGAGATACAGTGAAACGTGCTCGTCACAAGAGAGTAAGTGTGTACTTTCTGGACATTTACGCAGTGAAACCCACAAATCAAAGGTATGTGAGTCACGACAACTTGAACAAGTGCATATGTTAACTCAAGCTTTTAGAAACAAAATGGCTACCTATTGTATGTACGAAAAAGGTATTGATATTAAACAGTTTATGGAAACAATAAGACAAAGTGTTTCATCTGATTGAAGCGGCTTCGGCCAAACATGATAAAATTAAAATGAATCTAAAATTGTTTGGTTTGTATTTGCTCCAAAGTATAAACAGTAAAGGAATGAAATCTTTTGATACTAAAAACAGAAATGTTACAGTTTCAACTAATTTTGACAATACATATCAATAATTCACTGAGGAACTTTACACAAAAGCTTTGGAGTTTGCAGAAGCCGGAAGCGGATGGATGTTGGAGCGACTACTGTGGTTGTAAATAAATATTAATAAACATAGTTTTTAGGCTGTGGCGGTGTCAACATGTATAAATTGTTGTTCGCACACACTGCCAAGCTTATTGTACATTCAGTTGCATTAGAAGTAAGACGTCCTTCAGTTTGCTCTTGAGTATCCAAGTGTTCAGTAGTGCGTTTAAAATTGTTACATTAAGTGATGTGTGTTACCAGCAAATTAAAGACAACTTCTGGTATGGTTTATTAGAAGACTTTAAATTAATTACCGATAAAAATACTGGTTATTTCAATGCCACAAAATTGTGTAAAAGTAGTGAGAAGAGATTCAGACATTGGTTGAAAAATAAGAAAACTATAGAGTTTTGATTGCCTACTACAACAACAACTTAGAGTTACATCTCAATTAACACCAACAACTGACTGCTATATACTTGGTGGACTTGTCAATACAAGCCTATATCCACCAAGTCCAAATATAGCAATCTCATCTAGCTAATGGGAATGGGATTATTTTATTTTAACACTGACAAAAGCAGCTGAAAAGTACTTTACCAAAGGTGATAAGATCGAACCTGAAAATATTGGAGTATGTATCGTCAAACCAATAAAAATACTAAGCGGTAAAGGTATATCAGTCTCAGATGACCCTGTTACTTTTTATTTAACCGAAGATGCAGTTCAACAGCTACTAGATCTAGTTGAAATCATCAACAAAAAGGTGAAGTTTCTAAGTAATTTTAAGTTTGATATTCGACTTAGTGATATCCTTTATTGTGTTGCTGATGTTATCAAATGTGTTAATAAGAAGGAGCTACCGTGTGACGAGGAGGATGTAAAACTCATAAAAGTCATGTTAAAAAACTGAATCAGCATTCCGAGTTTGTATGTTAGAATGCTTACACTTTGCAAAGAAGCAAGTACTTAATGGTTTTAAAGAAATACACACGATATACAATGGCCCATTTTAAAGCAAGTTTCATCATCCTGATACAACATATCCAAAATTAAGAGTGAGTGTTTGATAACGGTACCCGTGATGAGACATCTGATTGGAGAACTCTCATAATAACTCATTCATATCGGTTCACTTCTATGTGTATATCAACTGGTTTTTTTGTATATCTAACTATATTTATGTTGATGTACTTTTGTTTTAAATATAACACTGTGATTATATATATATATATATATATATATATATATATATATATATATATATATATATATATATATATATATATATATATATATATATATATATCGTAAACATATTTGTTAATAAATTTACATAAACTGAACACATGTTTTATTTATTAGTTACATCTCAGGTTAGACCCCTCCATCCTGTGACGTCACCCGCGCCGCGGCGGCTGGCTTTTCCTAACCAACGTTCCCGCCATAGGGTGGAGGGGTCTAACTTGAGATGACGTCATCGCCATACCGCCAACACTGCGCATGCACGCAGTGACGTCACAGTGTGGAGGGGTGTAACCTGAGATGACATAGGTCTAACCTGAGATAACGTCATCGTCCGAAGAGATAATAGGGCGCTAACCTGGGGTGACGTCATCGAAGATGGTGTTCAAGATGGCTGTTGAGACCCGACGTCCCTGCCACCTAGCTGACCCGGGGGAGCATCACAGTGACAGGTGAGTGTTGACAAGTGGGCAGGTCAGATGTGTGCAATTAACCTGATATGCTGGTGAAATGATTGGTCTGAGGAACGATCTATAGAGATGATTCCTTTGGAATAGATTATGACATAGATTTAAAACGTTTCGTTAAAGGATTTCATAAAAATTCGCCCTCGCATGGGGATCTACCCAAGAGGGGCACGGCTACGCCCCAAGGGGGTGGGACCGCACATGGGGCTCCGTCTAAAAGGGTGGGGCGGGGCTCTGCCCAAAAAGGGTGAGGCCGCGCATGGGGCTCCGCTTGAAAGCGGTGGGGCGGGGCTCCGCCCAAAAAAGTGGGGCGGAGCTCCGCCAAAAAAGGAAGGGACGGGGCTCTGTCCAAAAGCGGCGGGGCCGCGCATGGAGCTCTCCTAAAAAAGGTTGGGCGGCGCTCCGACCAAAAAGGGTGGGGCGGGGCTCTGCCTAAAAGGGGCAAGGCTACGCATGCGCAGTCCTGGCGGTGTGGCGGTCGGCTCAGAACATACCATCTATACCTACTTATATTCATTACATGCCCCCCGACCTTTTGGCCGCGTTGAACAGCTTACGAACCTGCGTCCTCCTTTGCCTGATATCCTCGTTCCACCACGGGATGTTCCCGGTGGACGCCCTCATTTTCACGGGGCAGTTGCCGTTACAGGCCGTGGTGGTGATTACGTCTCGCACTTGGGCTGCCGCAATATCGAGTTCTATTGAATTGTCTATGGCACTTATAACCCCCCGCAGTTCCACTGCTAGGTCTGCCTTAGTCCGCCTTGTGAGGGTCCCGGTACCATATGGTTTGTCTTTCAACTTTGGCGATTTCAAACCGGATGTATCTGTGGTCTGAGCCACTCACTTCAGTCACAACCCAGTTCTTAACAAAGACTGTGTCCCTCGGCCCATCTGCTCTTCCACATCGGATTTTGATCGTTGCCAGGTCCCTGGAACATAAATTCATTAAAGGCGGAAACTCTGTTCCTTCCCTGACAAAAATGCGGGCCCTCGGGTTCTCGCTGAATCTGCTGTATATGAGCTTTTCCGCAGCTCAGCCGAGTCCCTTGATCTCTCCATTATAGGAGTACGGTTCCGGGGTGAGTGTCACATCTGTGTTCCTCAGAGCCATCAGTAGTCCGGCCGTGGCTGCCCTAGTGTGCTGAAGGTTGACCTGAAGGAAACTAAGTCCCATCAACCCCCGGTTGCTTCCCCAGTGTGCGGAAGCTAACTCTTGCCAGGCTTCAGAATGCCTTGAAGGAGGTTCTTTCAAGGGCCCTGTAAGACTCCTGGTCGATCGAGAAGGCGAGAGTCTGTCCATTCTTCTATGCCTTCCTACTTAGAACAGTGTTGTGTCCCCAGTTCAGGGTTCTGGATCTTCAATCTTTTGACCACAGTCTCTTACAAGGCGGTGTCAGGGATCCATACGAGGACTTTGTGTCTCTTTGGGAGTTTCTTCGGGTCGACGCCTGTCAAGTACGCCCCCTCCCAAATCTGACCGAGGCCCCAGATCGTTTTGCGCAGTCAGTCCCGCGACTGCGGGCCGGCACAGGTTATCCAGAGGATGCAGCCCGCCAGGCGCGCCCGGTGGAAATGCGCCCGGCTCTCCTCTTCCTGAAGATAGTCCACCGCAGCTACCACCACAGCCTCGGTCAGTCTCCCCCTGGTCTAGCGTGACCTCAGGATGGCGTCTGTCAATCACCGCCGCTAGAGTCCGTGCGCGGCCTCTTGCGTCTTTAAGGTTTCTCGACCGTCCACGCCCCGGTCGTTATTTTCTGCGCTAGCCGCAGCTTCTTTATTTGAACCCCGGAAAGACGCTTGGACTGCAGGGACAGTCCCTTTACCCCTGCAGTAAGGTTATCACTGGTGGAAAGGCCCCCAGAGTTTGCGGACATCGCCGCCCTCCGGTGGGACCCAGCCTCCAGCTTGGGTGCCAGGGACAGATCCGTGGCCGAAGATACCCCCCTGATCCCCCATATCTACGTCGGTCGTGAGACCCCCAGATTCCGCGGACGCTGTCGCCCCCTGGTTCGTCTCCGTTTCCGGAGTAGACTTAAGGCATGAGTCTGTAGCCGGAGCCACTCCTAGAGCCTCATTGGTTTCAGTTTTATTTATATTTGTCTTTGTTCCCACGAGAATGGGGGAAATACTGTCCACACTATCAGAACCCCCTGTGTCGTACAAGGCGGGTTACTCTGGAGGGTTGCCCGGTACTCCAGAGGTTCCGTTCACGACATCCTCACCCCGGTGCCATCCATTCCTAGGCACGGGCACGTGAGACCGTGGATTGGGGAGTTTTATCGTCCTCCATGTCTAGATCCGTCATGTTCAGTTATAAGCAGGGTCACCTCCTGCGGGATGCGGTTTTTCACCGCGCATGACAGTCTTGGGGAAAGCTTTATCAAAAGCTCATGTTGTTTCCACTTCCTCAGCTTACCCCTTGGAGTCCTTTGGCCCCCGACTCCTCGAACCCAGAAGAAAGATGTCATAGTTTGATATTTTTTAATTTCCTTACTAATTCATTTTTTAATTGAAATAAATAAAAGAAAAAGACATTTTCCAACCATTTTTTTTTGGTTAAATTTAATTCATTACAAAATTTTCATATAGGTAAAAAACATTTGTAAGTAAGCAAACGCAAATAGTATTTAAGTAATTGAAACAAGCAGGTGTCGATGGCTGTATAGTTGGTTGTTCATTGAGTTCCAGGACTGGTGTGGCAGAATATTTTCTAAAGTAGGAAGCCTCTTTTTCCTTTCATATACACGTAATTAACGTATCTTTCGAGGGCGTTGACAATGTCACCAAAATTGTGAACTAGAGTGAATCCTGTTTTCCAATAGATGCAGTGATCATAATTCATAAGCCATCTAACTTGTCTTGATAAGGTGGTTGAAATATGTAGTGGCAAATTCTTACTCCATCAAACGCTGCTAATTCTATAGGAAGAAATGTATTATTTTCTAATTTGAAACATTGCACATCAAGAATTAATTTTTACAATTTTTTTTTACTTTTTATGTGCGTTTGCAAAACGTCCTTAAACGTGAAGGACATAATTGAAATCAGTGAAGAGATGTGGATGTAATTGCTTTAATAGTTACTCCAAGACATGTGCAAAGTGAACGAATTTAGTTCCTCTACACTTTACGATTTTTGTCAGTTGGTTGTAGAGAAATAATTTATTGTGACAAATCAAAGCGTAAGCGGAAGTATCTGTTAAAATAGCAGTCTTCGTTTCTAAATTCAATTCGCACAACAATAGTCCGTGATTGGAGAGTATCTTTTTGTCGGGAACAGTCTATATGCACTAGTGGAGCAATCTCTTTAAATTTATTGGGAGTAAAAATTGGTTGGTGTTCTTTTTCGTAGTAAGGTTGTTGAAATTTTGAATACATATCGCAAAGTGATGCGAAATTATTTTAATTGAAATTTAAATCATGGTACGGATACCTTTCACCTTTGAGGAAAACTCTTAAGTTTCGTAGGTTGCAATGACCAAACTTGCCCATGTATTTTTTAACATCTCCTTTCTTGGCTGTTTGAAAACCCTGCAATTACGTGGCTTGGCGATTCGAGTTGTGTGCTTGGTTTCAGCGGCAAAGTGTGTCTTGTTGTTTGAGGTAAAGCTGGAAATTCTATTAGTTCCCAACTTCTAAAAACGAGGGGAATTTCAATGTTTTTTTGAAGCTTAGAAAGGTGCAGCTGTTGAGAAATGGAAGGTGTTATGTAAGGAACATTCCAGTATATTTTATCAAGCTGAATTTTTGGCTTATCGGCAACTAGATCGATATTGGCTGGATCTTCAATGTAGATAACAGCGTCTAGGTCGTCAATACTTCTAATGAGAACTAATTCTTTCATATTTACAATAATCTGGCGACAATGTTCAAAAAATCCCATTAAACATAAAAGGGAAGTACAAACATTGAAATGTCCATTGTTATCAATTTTTAGACGTTCAGCTTCTCTGCCTTCGCTTTTAGGGATCCATGCGGCATTTTGCAACTTGACACCATTATTAGAATGTACTAATAGTTGAAGTGGGCCCTACATTTTGCACTGAATCTACCACAACACCGTTTAATTCATGGCGAATTTCTCTGAACACGTGTGTCATGGCATTGTTGACAAAAAATAATGTAGTTCCTACAGTTCCATCATCTTTACTTCATTTGCCTTCAATGTATAGATAACTGTCACAAAGAAGGGTATATGCATCTAATTCTTGTATCGATATTCGAATTTCATCGTTCTGCTCAAATTTTGAAGAGGAAAATGGTTGATATGTGTGTAGTTGATAATCTACTACGGAATCATCAACAACCAACTTTTGGGCGACGTCTAGAATATTCATTGCGGTTGAAAACCTAACGATTTGCTGTCAGCTGCTTAGACGTTTTTACACTATGGATTTTTTTCTTTTGCATTCTTATTTTTATACTCTAGCTCCGGTAAATAGTATTTGGTGCGAAAAACATTATAGCGGACCACTGTTCAACAAACTTTTTTCAAATGCAGTTTGACTGTGACAGTTTCACCTCTAAAGTGGACTAGGTTTCCGTCTTGGTCAAGAATCTTGATGGTTATATTAGTAATTGTCTTTATGGTAACTGGATAGTAAATGACATTTTGAGGTGTTTCTACTATTTTATACCCTGGTGGTACCGTGGGGAAAACTGATGTATTGTGTGGACCGGTTTACCTTTATTATATAACCCAGAAGAGATATTGCAATCAATGCAAAGTTTGCCAATGGAATTGGATTTTGAGAAATCGACACATTGACACATTTTAAAGTTGTGGTGTTATTCTTATTGAGCTTCAGTGTTTCTTTTGCCATTTTACTCTGCAAATATTGATATATATCTGTTATTTTGTAAGAGCGTGTTGGAATAATAATCTGTGTAGTATTACAGGTAGGTATTATTTGTTAAACCGATCACATATTCGGCGTTATCATCAAGAAAGTTTGGAGGATTGAAATTTTAAATTAACACTGATTGAGATTGCGAAAACGCAAATGCGTAAGACATGATTCAATCGTTGTAAGTGATAAATTAAACGAATGTTTGCTTATTATATAGAAATCGTAAGCAGAGGTGGCCACAGTTGAAGGATTTAACATTTTGCTGTTTCCAATAATTATAAGTAATTTTATTATCAACTCCATCACTTAAAAATTAATTTATTAGTTCTTGCGGAGGCCGCAAATTGGCATAACTATCGAAGTAGTCGACATTTTTATGTTGTTTTATATAAGCTGTTCAGTGCGTACTCTCATTTGCTTTAGTTTCTATATTAACATTTCCACACTCCGAATTTATAATTTTTTTTTTGGTAAAGAATCTCGCATGTAAACACCCCTAAAAATTTTTATTTTCAATTGATTTGAATATTTAAGAATATCGACGTTGGTTAAAGTTCGATTAGGAATTGTTATCTGTAGTTTTTTTGATACCGTTTTAAAAACAAACCCGACCATTTGTTAAGGTTTCCCACAGCCTTATTATGTCTATTCGTTTCCCGTAAAGCTTTAGCAGCATTCTTCGAATCTATTACTGTCTTGGTTATGCTCGCTCCGCCTACGGCTAAAGCACCTAATGCTCCTAAAACAGGTAATAACGTTGGTAAAAACTGCCAATCTTAGGAGGTCTTATGATTCTGCTTTTTTAGATCGTCTTGTTTTTGAATTCGTGATTCTCTTTTCGTCAAACCCCGGCCCTTTTAAAGTGATTTCCTCTTTTTGCGGAACCCTGTTGCTAACAATCGCTTTAGTTTAACAGATGACGGATTCCCTCTCATCTCATCGCGTTGAAAGACGTAGTAATTGTGACAAGTTTCGTAAGTAGGTTGCCAGCTACATATATGCTTACGCTTCTACTAAAATCAGCAATGTCCGTTTCCATCTCGTAAACAGCAACTTTTCGCTGGCATCCACACTTGGTATTTAAGTCGTTTCGTCCATTTGGGTGATGCATACTGTAACATGAGAGCGGAATAGCATAAGTTGCAATTACCCATGAAAAACCATGGCAACACATTTGGAAGTGAAAACTGTAATAGACATGGTACGCTACTAAGAAATGATATTAAGAGAGGCATTTCAAAAAACATAAGAACCGCTACATAGGCCCATACACTATAATTAACCCCCTCCCCCTCCCCAGAACATAATAAAGCTATACTCGTAAAGCACAAGAATGACGATCAAGGTGTAGCTTATTTAAGAAAATTTCTCCATTCAGATAGGCACGCGGAGGGCAGCAACAGTTAGAAGATTTAAAGAACAACCCTGGGTTTTTACCTCGCAGGTTAGGTAGAAACAATTGCCAAAACGGCGTATTGCCCTTATAGATGTATATAATATGAAACCCTACAGTAAACTTAAATACAAATATAGCCAATAAGTGCTAATTTTAGATCTGAATGGCAGAATTTTATAATTCCCCTTAATTATACTGTAGGTAACCTAGATCAAACTTTCCTTATAGTTTTTCTGATAAGTATAGGTTTAAGACAGATTTACTCAATCCTTTAGGTACATAAGGCTAGATGCATTCTCACCACAATCAGAACCATAGACCGGTTTCACTCTAATTAGAGCTCGTCAGTACGGCATACTAATTGCAGCGAAAATACACCTATAAAATAATACGGCTATGGTAGCTAGCCTTCCAACACTAAGTGAGATGTAAGACACGAAGCACGTGCCGGCACCTCGTTGCGGAACCAAGTAGTATGTTGTCACGGCAGCTCCAAATAACACATAATGTTAAAAAATAGAGACCCTGTACAACCAACTGGCAATTTGGTAAATTGTCAGCCCTGGCCCATTTCTACCCTAATATAGGGACAAAGTATCTAAGGCTAGATGCATTCTCACCACAATTAGAACCGTAGCGACTTTGGGTGCAATATTTAAATCAATCACTGGAAATTTAGACGCTGACGATAGCAAAAGAATCAAGAAAGCTATTCAATTATTAATGATCAAAATAGAATGCATGAGTTATTTGGCGAACCAAGATGATAAATACAATAAGCGAATTTAATCAAACGGTAAATACTTTAACTCATAACCAAAAATAAATTGCCAAAAGAACGTTACAAACAAAACGTTACTAAAGATTTAGGTACGAATATTTAGCCCTCCAGCGAGCACATATTCTATAACTATAGACTGAAACTGTTAATTGTTAATGTCAGAGAATCGATAATATTAACAACTGAAAATGCTATAACGTTTTATAAATTAAATAACTTTCACACCAAAATACAGTACAAAAAAGCTTACTGTCATAGAAAAATACATCTCACAGTCTAGATTAGTAGACTAGCGAGCAAGAATTTCTCATTTTTGTATGAAAATATATTTAAAATCAAGTGTGTCCAAACTGGTTATAGAATTATATTCCAAATTGATATTACACTAATAGACAAATCTGACTATATCGGAATATAGTAATACCAACTATACTCCCTGCCTATACAAATCAATCCTAACAGTTTCTCTATGATAATCCGTCGTTCCAAGTACCTTATCCTAAATGAGCACCAAGGCGCCCTCAGAAACAACCCCTGCCAGGAAGTTACGAGCGAGCTTTGGGTCTGTACAGAATATACAACAGCAGACGTCAGCGAAGATCCTCCCTGTGAAGTCAGACTAATTAATTTTCAAAAGCTTATAAATAATTGTGAACAACAGACTGTCAAGTTTACGAAGACTATCGTTTCAAAATATGGCGACACACAGTTTATGGTAGTGGCTCCAAAAGGAACCTAAACGCTCTGGAGAAGAAAACACACAAATTATACAAGGCACGTATATGGTGACCCTCAAACCAAGATGTGAGTTGTCAATTGGTAATAGGCGATACAGTACAGTACAAATCTCAGTTGAAACACGACTTACCAAAGTTTTAAGAAGTTCCAGAAAGCTAAATTAACATAGAAGAATTACCAGCGATGGAACTGGAAAATGTCCCTCTGCACAACGTAATCAACATCAATGCAGTCTATCAAAAGCAGAATTTCTAAGAAGATCAGACTCCTATTGTACCGCACATGTATTTGGACGATCCTGCTCTACCTTATATTAATCCTTCTAGCAGCATAATGTATAACAGTTTTTGTCAAAAGAAAGTGGCTTACAGGATGAAATAAAAAAAGCAGATGCGGAAAATCCTTGAAGGAATCCGAAACCCAAGGCTTTCGTCCTCTAAGAGGGGGATGAGTTAACACACAGCTTCCCACGATAAGTCATGTAGACTATATCAAGTTACATTCCCATGCAGCGGTTCCCATCAGCATATTCCACGAATTTATATCGGCCGTTGCAGATAATGTTAGCAGTGCGAGTTCGTCAAAAAGCCAGATCAGCGCGTTCTTGTGGTGCCCTGTAACAAACACTATTCTCATATATTATAAAAGCCATTCTTTTATGTAAAATCAGGTCAGTTATTTTTAGGCAGTAACCGTTTGGTTTTAATAGTTTATATAGTTTAATAAATTTGAAAAAGCAACCTACGTACAAGTGGTGTTGTTAATTCGCGTAACTTTGCAAATCAATTAATCACATCCTTTAAAATACCTGTAGTAATCCATAAGTAAATGTGTTATTATTGTTATTGTTCGATAATCCAATTTTTTTATCGATGTGAAATTTTATTGGTTTTAGATCGATGACTTACTGTCCCTGGACGGAGCTTCTCCTCTACCATATAATAGCAAATTAAACGAATATAGTAAATTAGAAGAAAATGAACTGAACACTGGTGTGTCGCTAAATGCTGGTATACTTGTTAAGCAGGTAATGGCGCCAAAGTGTAAATATGCGAACTTATCTGACGATTATATAATTGGACCAGCATGTGCATTAGCTACAAACTGTACAAATCCATCCAACTCAAGTTTAGTAGCATCAAACAAAGGAGTAAATTGTTGACATAATATGTGTGTGGTGTAATTTTATATAAATAAATGTATAACATGACTCAAAATTATGTTACTTAATAAACTTAAAAATAACAGAAATGTGAGTTGTAATTGCTACCACATTTGAATTATTTTGCTGGTAGTATTGTCTAACTGCCGCCGATGATATTTGCCCGTTAATCCGACCACTTTTTTTCAGCAGGTTTGAGACCGTCAGTAGCTTCCTAGATGTAGCCGAAACATATGCTAGTGCAAATAGTTCTTTGATGTGGTTGTTAATTTCTCATATTAAATCATGACGCAGTGAAATTTAGGAGCCCAGCTAACCTTTAATGCTAGCCCAGTATTGGTGCCATAGCCAGTACCCGGCACTTCCATTACTGGAGAAGTGTTTGAATACAATGCTGGGCCGGTAACTATAGGAAACTCCGGTCAGCAATCGGCCAACAGTCTTCTAGCTAGCATACACAATACAAGTCAGGCACTTTACCAATGCTGCAGGGTTACTCGATTTCAATATCAAATCTGCATTTCTCAGGCACCTATATCAAGTGCTCAATTTTAGGTGGCCCAGTACTACTATGAAGGACCGGCACTACTCTGCATTGAAACATTACTATTGAGATATATATATATATATATATATATATATATATATATATATATATATATATATATATATATATATATATATATATATATATATATATATATATATATATATATATATATATATATAGTTGCGTTCTACGGGGTTCTGGATTTGTTGACTAACAAAACACACCTTTTCAACCTACTATTTTATTATAGCCAACTATTTTCCAACACCGGTATCAACTAAAATATTTCTCTCTCTTACTAAATGTCCATATAACAATATTCCGCAATTCGCCTTCTATGATCGCTTCTGATACACCAACACTTACTGCTGACTCGCTTGATACTCTATGATCACTTATTATATCCAAACTAGTTCAATACTAAACTAACTTACCCTGTGTACCGCTCGCCTATTTATACTGTCCATAGATATTCTGGACCTTCCTCACTGTTTTACACCAGTCACTTCTGATCCATTCTAGAGATATCATTCCAGAGTGTTCGCAGTTACCAACACACTACAACTGACCACAGAAGTAACAAAGTCCATAAACCTAATTCTCATAGACAAATGTGACACTGCCCCCCTCTTATATTTGATCGTCCCGGTCGAATTCTGACATTTCTTGGTATGGCGTAAGTCTGTGCATATTGACCACCATCATCTTGCTCTTCGGGCTCCTCTGAATGCGATAGACAACGTCATTGATTCTTTTGACCACCTTATAAGTATCTTCTCATAATTTCTGTAGTTTCGGTGACCATCCCTTGCGTCGTACTGGATTGTAGCACCACACACGATCTCCTTTAAAACCAGCTGAATTAGCTCGCACGTCCTAATGGGTCTAATACAGTCGCTTTCTACTCGTATGTGCATTCCGACAACAGAGTGGATGGTTTTCCTTCTAGTCAATATGTCGGAGCTTTCTTCAAGCGAAGTTCTTACGTGGTACTGGCTCTTCCGTCTTGTTCTGGTCTTTCTACTTGGACAAATATCTCGGCGGGCCCTATTCATCCTGTCGACATCGGCGCTGTTCCAACAAATGTGTTTACTGACCTTTATATGGGTTGGTTTCACATGTACATGATCTTTACACCCTTCGTCTTGTACTTCTCTCATCATTTCTTCTCCACTTGCTTCTGACTGAATAACTGGGTCGTCTCTTCCTCTCACAGCTCTCTTCACTGGAATGGCACTTTCACGACAGACGTTGCTATTTTCCTCTATGGTGATTTTCCGCACTACCAGGTTACTGCCAGGCGACATTATTATTTCTTAACCGCCGATAGTCAGGATGTTAGTGCCAAGATCAAGTTTAGCGCACTGACCCTGAAGTATGTCCAAGCCAATTATAGTCTGATCTGATACTGCCGCGGCTATGGCTCTCTGCTTTGCCTTTCATCTCCCAATTTGCAGCTCGACGTCAGTTTTGCCAAATACCTGGATCCGATCACCACCGGCTGCACTTACTCTGTACACTCTGCCTGGCTCTCTTACTCGCCATCTTGGAACCATGTCGCGGCGAATAATCGTCCTAGGTGCGCCTGTGTCGACGACCATCTGGGTCTTATTACCGCTTACGTATCCGTCTACGAGAGCGCTGCCAGAATCGCTAACCTGAGAAATGGTTACCGGTCTTAGCTTCACTTTCTCCCTTGCGCGTGATCTTAGAGCCCAACATTCGCCCCTTATATGCCCCACCTTGCCGCAGTTCTAGCAGCGCAAGGCAATTGCACGGTGAGCTCTTATTGGGTGTCCATGAGACGTCAGTCACATTGTTCTGCCATTTTGTCTAGTAACTGCACGATCTTGGATGAATCTGTTTAATTTTCTTCTTGGACTTGGAGACTGCGAATTTTCACATGATTTTCCGACGCTTGCTTTACAACCTCAAACTCCAAGGAATATGCCAAAGCATCGTTCAAGTTTTTGTCTCACCATCCTCAGCGCCTGTTGCGTGTCGGTATCCTTGATGCCGTCAATGAATGTTTGAAATGACAGCTGTTTCAAAAATTCCACCGGGGCTGTGGGGTAAGCTGATCGTGTTAGTCTGAAAACGTCGGCTTCAAATTGTTGCGGAGTTTCGCTTGATTTCTGACAGCGATTTGTCAACTGAGTTTGGTACAGCTGTTGTGAATGCTGGTCACCAAATCTCATTTCTAGGGAATATCTAATGCTGTCGAAACTGTTCTTCCCTGAGATACCTTGGAGCACATCTAGAGCATCCCCTCTGAGAGCCGCAATTAGCGAAGTCTCTTTCTCTCTCTCTTGCCCCAACCATTTGCTGTAGCAGCGGCTTTAAACTGGCGTAGATAAATACCCCACGGGACTGAGTCATCAAATGTGGGAAACTTAATTCTTACGACCACCTTTGAGTCTGATGTTTACCTTGGCTAGGGTATCACACCTCTTTTCTAGTGATTGCATTTTCCGCTGAACTTCTTCTTGTATACTCGTTAGTTTGTCATGTACATCGTCGCTGATACCCCTTACTCGGTTTTCTACTTGCTGGAAGATGTCGTCTTTTACCTGCTTCATACGTTCGTCCACACATAAAGTAAATTCTCAATTCTGTTGGCTTTTTCTTGCAGAATTTTCTTTGTTTCTTCGTCTCTTTTCTCTCTCTTACTAAATGTCCATAGAATTATATTCACCCTTACTGCTGACTCGCTTAATACTCTATGATCACTTATTCTATCCACACTAATCCAATACTGAACTAACTCACTCTGTGTACCGCTCGCCTATGTATACTGTCCATAGAGATTATAGACCTTCTACACTGTTCTACACTAGTCACTTCTGGTCCCTTCTGGAAATAGCATTCCAGAGTGTTCGCTGTTACCAACACACTACAACTGACCATAGAAGTAACAAAGTCCATAAACTTAATTCTCATAGACAAATGTGACTATATATATATATATATATATATATATATATATATATATATATATATATATATATATATATATATATGTATATCTATATATATATATATATATATATATATATATATATATATATATATATATATATATATATATATATATATATATATATATGTATATCTATATATATATATATATATATATATATATATATATATATATATATATATATATATATATATATATATATATATATATGGTTACTTAAAAATTGTGGGAAAGCCGTCAGTTGCAAAATATAACTCTTTATTAAATGCCGATCTTTCGGAAAAGTTTATTCCATTCTCAAGGCTACAACATAAAAAGAAAAAAGTTTACAATTTACATAGGAAAAATATAAAAGTTTAAAATACTTACATATAACCTGAGTTTTACTATAACTAATTATGGAATAACAAACATGAAAAAGACCTTTTTGTAAATTTTACTGAATTTGAAAAGTTCCAAACTGACATATGAAGCTAACTATTGTGTATTTGAATTTGTTGTGGGTAGCGATTTCTAAAGTTATTATCTTTTTTTTTAAGTTTATTAAATTGCCGTTAAAAGTAATTGCAAATTCTTCTAAACACATTCTTTTATTACTTAAGGTTTCACAGTGTAAAAACAGAAGAATTACTAAAATTTATATTGTAGCCAGTGTCGAGATTATGTTTAGACAGAGCGCAAGTTCTTTTTTGTAAACGTATGTCACTTTTGTGCTGTGTTAATCTATCTTTAAGGACCCTGCTTGTTTGGCCAATGTATTTTAAAGTACAATTACTACATGAAATACAATATACCACTCCAGGCACCTTGGAAATTTCATCCTTATTTTTGAGGTTACTGAAAATGTTATTAATTGTTATTGAATATCGAAACGTTATTTTAAAATTGGTTTCATCTTTAAATATAAACTTTAACCTATTGTAAATGTTCTTAATGTATGGGATTGATATGTAAAAAAGTTAGATGTTTCCAAACTCGAAATTATATGTTATGTCTGTCAGATAAATTTGATATTGTTTGTAGAGAGTGTCTTCTATTGTAATGGTGATTGTTTGAACAATTGCATAAGAGTTTATTAAGTAGTTTCGGAGGATAAGAGTTAACAAAAATATTATAAAGTTTTCTTAAATTTTTTTCATGGAAAGAAGGATGGCATATCTTTAATATTCTATTTTTTAAACCTAATAAAATGTTACTTTTAGTTTTAAATAAATGATCTGAATGAAAATTAATATACCTTTGAGAATTAGTTAGCTTTATATACCAATCTAAAAAATGTTGTTATCGTTTGTCCTAATTAAATCTGTAAGAATTAAAAACATCTAAAATGTGTGTTGTGTTGATGTATTCTGACAATTCTGTAATTCTGAATGACAGTTGACACACAGCAGAGTGAACAATTCTCGTTATCCGTGCTATCATTTTGTTTTTTAGTCTTTGTATGAATATAAACTGTAACGGTCGCCAATATTATCTTAAGTTTTCTCATTACCAATAAATATTAATAAATTACCACTGGGTAGTTAGTGAAAACCCACATCCAAAGTCCGGAAATTAGACAGGTTATGGGCCCAGTTTGATCAGTTTGGTAATTATAGTTCATGGGATAATTGTGAATTGAAACACGTGGTTCTGAAAAGTGTGGTTGGAGTGAAAGGAAACTCAGTAGTGGAACAGCGAAACGGTAGTAGTGACGCTAGGAAAACACAAAGAAAATGGCGGCGGAAAAAGTGTTGCAGATTTAAAATTTCAAACCGTATAATGGTACTGGTTTCGTCAATTGAGCATTTCGTTTGAGAATAATGCTGGAATAGAAAGGTGTGAGTAAAGCACTGGAAGAAATGACGGAAATCGAACGAGCAAAGGAAGAATTCGTAAAGAAAGACTTGAGAGCTCGAAATATTATTATTCAGTGGCTTTCAGGTAGCGTACTGGAAACAATAGTCGACAAGAAGACAGCCAGAGACATGTTCGTAACCCTAGAAAACACGTACACAAGGAAAAGTCTGTCAGCTGAAGTAGATCTACAGAAGAAATTAAAAAACATGAGGCTCAACACAGGAGAACAAAAGTCGCCAGACTTCATAGAACAATTTGAAAAGACTGAAACTTCGGAGCAGCGGAGGAACAATCGATACCCACTAAGCATAGTAACTTACAAATGCTTACCGCAACGTTAAATAATTTACCATTAAGCAAGTTAAGTTTGCAACATTTCTAAATGTTTGCAGCCAAAAAACCAATGCAAACTTACAAATGAAACTTTAACATAACTTTCAAATGTAATATCTCATTTGACGGCTTGTTGTTTTTCTTCATTTGTAAGCTCACGTAAAGTTACAATTGTAATGTTTCTGAAAGTTTCTTTTAAAGTGTAAACATTGATTTGAATTCCCTCCGTTTTCGTGTTCATGTATTTTCGATCGTATGTCATTGTTGTCCAATAGCAACATAGCAACACCAACTCCAACAGCGAACTGGCTCGTGACAAAGCTCCCGGCAATAATGAATAATGGCTAATGGCGGATTGTTGTTTATATTTATGATATGCTGTTATTTGATCTTTGTCTATTTATTTTTCTGGAAGATTTAAAGATTGAACAATCTTGTAGCCTGAATTGTTAGATTTTTGGTGTAATTAAGTAATTCGTTGTCTGGAGTGTGAATAATGAAAGATGGAGTATATTCACAAACATGTGAGGTAAGAATCCCTAAAACAGCTATATACTAAATACATGTGTGAATTCAATAAAATTAGTCACTTTTCTGTTGCATAATTAAATTTTGGTATGTCGCTATTGGTGAATTAGGCGATCCTTAAGTTGGACGAGACCCGTCTACTTAAGGATCGCCGGTGAATTATTCTAAAATGGCTGTTCCTATTTCTATTTTTGTTTCTTTTTATGAAATCTACTCAACGAAAAAGAAAACCTAATTACTAAATACAAATTTTGTTATGTCCTTAGAAGCAGCCTGGAGATGTCTTACCTGGTCAAACCAATTCATTTTAAAACGTTAAACATGATTGACATATGGAAGCACGAGTTTTATCCAGAGCAAATGACATCATAAGAACAGTGGAACAGTACAATACCCATCAAGCTGCCAGGAGTACTTATCTTGTACATTGTCGCAGTATCCTATCATATGGAACATTCATATGGGTTAATTCGTCAGCAGCGAAACATGTGTTTATCATGCAAAAGAGTGCAATAAGGACATTGTGTGCGTAGATTCAAGAAAAAGCTGCCCTAATGTATTCGAGGCCAATGGGATACTTAGGTACCTTTACAGCCATATTCTTCTTCAGTATGTGTATTCAAAATATCCAGTGAATGGTGAAGCTCGCAACATCAATACCAGCTGCAGGCATGAATTAAAAATACAGTGGCACAAAAAAGAGAAAACAAAGCAGATGTTTGATTACTTGGGAATCAAATTGCTCAATTTTCTACATAATGTTATTAAGATGCTCCCACTAACAAGGTTAAAGTAGGCACTAGTGGATGTTATAAAACAAAAAACCAAGGTGAAGGAATTTATTGGTGCTCTAAACTAATGTGTATAATGTTACATACTATTTGTATTCATTCTTTGTAGTGTGTGTGGCTGTGTGTGTGCGTTATGGAAAAGCTTTGAAATGCAAGTTCCACTAGCCACATACTTTTTTTATATATACGTAATTCATTGTAGTCATAATTTTGCTTTATTTTAACTCAATGTTTCTGAAGGTACACAGACATTGACGGTACTATACTTCCTCGATAGGGATAGTTAAGACATGTGTGAACACTTTCAGAGACTGTCGCAATATTTAGGCTATTTTTGCATTGAAGTTGTATTCGTTTCCCTGCGCTTGATTTATCCATTGCATATTCTTACGTTTGCTTAATGAAACTTTATCTAAAATCGAAATGAATGCACCATTTTAGATATTTCTTTTTTCACAATAGTATTTGATATGTTGACCTGATTTTATGTCACATATGTTACGATATACTTTAGAAGCTAAAAAATTATTGCCGCTCAAAATAAGTAATGCTGCAGAAGACTTCGTTTTTGTTATTGGTGTTTTACACGTTTTACTAGACGACCAAGAGTTATTTAGTAAAACAATATAAAAACAACTAATTGGTATTCATTTAGAAAAAAGAATTTTTGAAATCGGTCAATTAATAACGATATCACAAGTTCAAGTTATCTATTTGTCGTCGAGTTTTGCCTAGAACTGCATTTTAGCCTGAACATGGGCACTCTCGCTATATGTCTTAACTATCTCTATCTAGTGACTATAGTCGGTACTTACCATGTACATTTGATGGTCAATAAAATCTATATATCTATCAGCAGAAATGAATAATATGTTGTAAGTCTAATTTTTTTATGTAATAAAGATTTTATTCTAATAAACTTGAAGAACAGGAGAATTTTTTTACTCAAATGCAAGCAAAATGGTGTTTTTTCAAAACATATTTTAAACAGCATTAAAAATGTAATAAAGTTGATTGAATTTAATAAAGGTCAAACAGGAGATATGCTTTATAACTTTAGAACAAGGTTAGTTAAATTCTTAATTTGGAAATTTCTATTACACATAAACAGATTACTCATTTTGAAAAATTAATTAAAAATCGACAAACGTTAGTATCTACAATTATACGGAATGAAATTTTGAGTGAATTTTCACGTCGACAAATTATTAGGTACAATAAAAGTCTGGACACAGCAAGTGCGTTATGATAGCGAATTTTCGTAAAAATGTTTTTAATCTCAAATATGAATTGTTTTTGAATGGATATTTGGTTAGCAGTATAACCAATATAATAGTAACAATGTACCATATTTCATTAAAATAGCTTTGTTGTTTCAAAAAGTGCAAACCTTTTCCGAAAATAAACTTTAAATGTTCCAGAAAAAACTGGTCCGATTTTCCTGGCCAACGAACCTCTTTAAGCTGTTTACACACCTGCCAGGATATAATTATTTACGAACAACTTTAGGACCAAAATTGAAAAAAAAATCTGAAAATTTGCAGAAATTTATTTTACAGAAATTGCTTTCAGTGATGTTACACTAAAATTTATTTTCCAAAAAAATTCGACAACTTTTTTTTACAATAACGTAGTAAACATTTATTATTAAATACCAACATATCACAAAAATAAGTTCCACAGAAACACTAAAAACATTTCTGCGAAAACTTTTTAAATTCAGCCATTATTTGAGCGTGCCCGTATACGGCAGCACGATTTTTTCGACGCGTAATACAAACAAAAAGCTCTCTAAATGCGTCATTTCCATGGGGCTCCTCTATCTATTGATAAAAACGCCGTTTCAAAATTTGTGATGTGTGTTTGAAGTATGTGCCAAAAACGTGAAAAGTTGCAAAGCAATTGAAATAACTCAAAAACGATGAACGATATCAACTTTTTTTCCTCACAAAGATGCATTATAATTCAATGGAATACACAAAAATGCAATAAAATAAGGGGGTGTTCTATTAAAAAAAAAAAAGTGTGTATCACCAACGACTTATGGGCCACCCTGTGTTTGTCAAGATAAGTTTGTAAGATGCAGCTCGAGACACCCTATAATTAACGTAAATACTTTTTTGTCATATCTTGTATAATAACGGATATATTGAGCTTTGCCGTAGAAAAGCGTCACCCTGTATATGTGTAAACAGACAAAAACTGAAACTGACCCCGTGTATGGGTTTTTGGGGTTCTAGCTCCGCTCATTTGAAGAATTTTTTAAAAAATTCAAGTCGCGGTCTTCTCAATAACGAATTTTTTCTACGAAAAAATCACGAAAAATTCGCCAAAAAGTTTATTGAAATTAAAATTAAGAATATCAGTACGTATAGGTGGTACCTTCTGAGACTACCACCCACCGCCCGACCACTGCGCATGCGCGCAGTGACGTCACAGGGCGGGGGGGCCACTAGGTGGTCTAACCTGAGATAACGTCATCCAAGATGACGTTCAAGATGGCGACTGGCAGCTGACCTGTGACATTCCAAGATGGGGGTTGACAGTTGACATTCCAAGATGGCTGTATAGACGACCATTAGGGAGCAACCCTGAGGTGACGCCATCCAAGATGCCGTCCAAAATTGCCGATCAGAAGTAAAAAACTCGGAGAATTAAAAACTTTATACACAGGTGGCACCACCTGTCAAAGTAAGCGGATCCGTCATTTTGATTATTAGTGGAACGACGTACGTAAAGATGGCGGTTTGCGCATGCGCAAACCAACTTTGTTATTTTTTTAGTAAGCCCCCACGTGTTTGGTAAAATGCTACTTGTCGTGACGAGCTCAAACCAACTTTCTCAGTTTTCGGCTTGGATGTTCGGTGTTTGGTGTCTTGTTTCTCGACCTGATTTATAATATGAATCAGGTCAACAAACAGTTGACTTTGTGGTTTTGCAAGTCTGAAGACGCTCGGAATAGAAATTGCTAGCAAACTCTACTCTGATATAAAAAAGGTCGTCTGTTTTATCGAATTTGTTCGTATATCCCATAAGAAACCATATAAAAAAGGCAAATACAAACAAAATAACTTGTAACTTAATGTATTTTGGACACATATGTTAAAGAGAGGACAAATTCCGGGACCACGATCATTTGCTGACGTTGCGGTTTTGCAAGTCGCAAACCAATGGTCTTAATAAGTGTAATAAGTGACGTAGAGGTATACTGCCCTGTTAAGAATAAACGTTGTAACTCCAACTTTGATGAAATTTGAGATTTTTGACGTATCACTTCAGATTAAGCTTATGCATCTGTTTGTTAAGCTTAAATGTTGTAATTACCGCAGAAACAACCAAAGGAATACATTTTTTAGATGTCGTAAGTAGAATAGTAGCCACATTGTTAATACAAAACGTCCAAACTACAACGTATTAAGCTTTTGTGTCGTATCTACACGTAGATATGACAAATTCCCTTAACACTTTGTACATACGACATAAATTATTAACATAGAAGTAAATACGACAAACCTACGTAACAATGCCTATGGCGCGCTTTTGAACGTGCGAGTCACAAAAGTGAATAACCTAACCTAAAAATAATCAAGTGGGTGGTTCTTGGCGCTCATCGCTGATTTATATTGTTTAAAATTTAGTTACTGTGGTTATTCAGCGTCTTTACTTAAGGTTAGTATTATTTACAACCACTTAAGTGTTAAAAAAACATCTTGTAACTTATTCATTACATAAATGCCGACTATAAAATTTTCCTATTATCTATATAGAGAGGTCGTCAGCCAAATGAATATTTCATTTGCAGTCCTTGGGCATGAGGAGTGCTTTACGTGTGAGGCGTCAAAAAAGCATAAAAGTAACACCAACCATGATCCTGATAATTTAAAAAATAATTGTGAAGAGTGTTGTTTATGGAATAAACACATTGAAAAAGTAAAATCCGCGAGAGCGCAATATTAAATTGATGCTGAAGGTAGTGATCCTAATACTTTAACATTTTCTGCGGACCTTCAAAAGGTAAAGCTTCAGTACCCACTATCTTTATTTCACTTAGTAATTTTTATTTCTTTTTAGGTAATTATGCTACCTCGTTGTGAAATGTTTAAGGGGGTGATTTTTGTACCACGAATAATAGCCTTTAATAAAAACATTGTACCGATAGGAAAAAAGCAACAAAAAAATCCAACAGCAGTAATTTGGCATGAGGCGTTAGCAGGACGCAACAAAGAAGATATCGTTAGTGCGTTCTATGCATTTCTGTTAGATAACAGAGATGCTGAACATATTGTTTTGTGGCTTGACAATTGTTCCGCCCAAAACAAAAACTGGACCCTTTTCAGTTTTTGTGTGTATATAGTAAATAAAGAAGAAGTTGCATTAAAGTCTTTTACTCTCAAATACTTCGAACCAGGACATACATTTATGTCGGCTGATGCATTTCATCACCAGGTAGAACAGTCCCTGAGGCGGATGAAGGAAGTGTTTGATTTTGAAGATTTCAAAGAAGCGGTGCAAAGAGCAAACTCGTCTAGAGTTACATTGATAGAAATGAAACTTAATCAATTTTTTGAGTGGGAAGGTAAGACCTCGCAATATAAATTAAGAAAAACGAATCCGAGACCATATTTAAGCGATATGGTGCAGGTGATATTTAATCGAAAGCAGACTTTGTCCTACAAGCTCATATTTAATCAGGAAGATGCTATAACAGAACTAAACTTTCTGCAAGCACAGCATATAAAGTAAGGTAAAATTTCGAAGCCAAACTGTAAGGAGAATGTCGTGGTGTAAGTCAAGAAAGAAAGGATACTTTATTAACCAAACTTAGTGGGATTATTCCTAATAACAGATTAAATTTTTGGAATAAGCTACCCATATCAACACAACATGTTGCAGAAAATGAATAAATTTAAAAATCTACTTTGTTTAGCTATTTAAATTATTTTGTTGTTAACAAATTTTAGAAAAAAATGTATTGAAACTCATTTACGTTGTTTTAAGTTTTCCTAAGTAGAGTTATAAGTTTTTTATACTTATGTAATATATAACTATTCGTTGTAAAAAGAACTGACAATGAAATTGTTTATGGTGTATGAAACGATACAAATCTTTATGTGTATGTATGAAGCGATTTTATGGTTATATTATAGACATGCGCAGAAAGTGGTAGACAACTCGAGAAGTGGGAAGTTGGTCGTTACGTTGCAAAATTAATTGTATTAATTACCATTTTATCTGTTACGTTACTGTTACTAATCATATATCAATATATAATACTGTTCTTTAAGTCGTTCGTATTTATTATTAACAGGTTATGGACCCAGAAATTAAGGAATAGGATAGTGAAAGTTAAAAGTTAGCGGGAAACAGGAGAAAGTAAAATCATGGAGTCCCACGCCATTAAACTTAATGGACGAAATTGGCCTGCATGGAAATTCCAGGTGTCAGTGATTTTAAAGTCAAAGACGTTATTTGATTTAGTAACAGGGAAAGTAAAGAGGCCGGTTGATAAAGTAGAAGAATGGGAGGAGAAAGATGCTCTAGCTCAGGAAGTCATTGCAACTAGGGTAGATGAAAATATTCTCACACATCTATTATCTTGTGACAGTAGTCTTAAAATGTGGGAGAAATTATTAACAGTTTTTGAACCAAAATCAAAAGTAAGTGTGCATTTAATACAGCAGAAGTTTTTTAGTCTATCATTTGAGGAGCCATTGTCTATGTTTATGGCAAAACTTGAGGAATTAACTAGCAGATTAAAAGCGATGGGAGAAGAAATATCAGAAAATATGATAATGACAAAAATATTAGTGACATTGCCCGATAAATACAAGCATTTTATCTCAGCTTGGGAATCTGTTTCTACTGAAGAACAAAACTTGCAAGAGCTCACCTCAAGGTTGTTAGTCGAAGAAGAACGAGATAAACACAATAGAGAAGGTAATGGTACATCAGAAGCTCTATTTACTGGAAAACTTTTAGAAGAAAAGAAACATCCAGTTCAAAACATGTATCAAAATCAGTGGCGAAGTAACATCAAGTATTATTTATGTGGGAAGGAAGGCCATATCAAGAAATATTGTAAAACTAAGAAGCAGTTTGTGTGTCGTTTTTGTCAGAAACCAGGGCATTTCATTAAAGACTGTGGAATTCGAATATAAAAGGAAAAAGAAAAGGGTTATCAACAAAGTACATCGAATGCATTTATAGTAAATAGTACAGAAGATAATGCTTGGATAATGGATACAGGTGCAAGTGAGCATATGTCAAAAGAAAAACAGTTATTTACAAATTATAAAGAATTAACAGAAGAAAGATACCTCACTGTAGGAAATGGTGAACGTTTGAAGGTACAGGGTACAGGAACAGTAAAGCTGTTGGCATACAATGGATCAGACTTGGTTCCCTCTATATTAAACAATGTTTTACATATACCCAGGCTAAAAGTAAACCTTTTCTCAGTAATTTGTGCTATGGATAGAGGTTATGTGATGGTGTCAACAACTAATGGGTGTAAGTTTGTTAAAGGAAACAGGGTATCAGCTGTGGCAACAAGGTATGGTAGAAAGTATATTATGAATTTTAAAGTGAGTGAAGATATAGCATTAACAACCTTAACCTCATGGCATGAAAGATTTGCTCATCAAAATTACCAACATGTAAAAGATGTGTTAACTAAGTACAACATCAAATATGAAGCTGTTAAAGAACAATGTATACCTTGTCTTAAAGGGAAGCAGCACAGATTGCCATTTAATCAAAGTGAAAACAGGGCTGACCGTCCCGGACAGCTTATTCATGTAGATTTGTGTGGACCAATGGAGCAGACTTCGTTAGGGGGTTCAAAATACTTTATCATTCTCAAGGATGACTATAGCAGCTTCAGGTATGTGTATTTCTTGAAAACAAAGTCAGAGTGTAAAGAAAAAATAGAGAATTTTATAGTACGTTTTGAAAAAGAAGTAGGATGTGTTATTAAAACAATAAGATCAGATAATGGAACAGAAATAGTTAATAAAAAGGTAAAGGATTTATTTGAAAAAGGGGAATCATTCATCAAACAACAGTAAGTTACACTCCAGAGCAAAACAGAAGGGCTGAAAGAGAAATCAGGACAGTGGTAGAAGCTGCAAGAACTATGTTACAGCCTAAAAACTTAGAGAAAGAATTGTGGGCTGAAGCAGTGAACACTGCAGCACATATAATTAATAGAACTGGAGCCAGCAGAGTAAAAGAAAAAACTCCGTATGAATTATTATACAATAAAAGCTATGACATAAAAGAACTAAGAACCTTTGGTGATGAAGTGTATGTTCATATACCAAAAGAGAAACGATTAAAATGGGATTCGAAAAGTAAGCAAGGAATATTTGTGGGATATGGTGTCGACTGTAAAGGTTATAGGATATGGTTACCAGGTACTAAAATTGTGGAGACATATAGAGATATAGTATTTACACATCGCAGTTTAAACACAAGTGTTGAAGTGGATCAAGAAGTGCACAAAGTTTATAGTGAAAATAAAAATCAATGCACAGGTACAGTAAATGAAGAGGCTGTAAGTGGCGACAGAGACAACATAATTCAAGAATATGACACAAACAATGAAATAAAAAATGTCAGTGAGCAAGACACAGTGGAAAGAACGTACACGTCAAGAAGAGATGAAAATGAAATTGTTCAGACAAGTGACAGTGAAAGTGTTTGTAATGAAAACATAAGTAGTGACATAAAAGCAGAAGAAATTGTCACCACCAACAGAGGGCGAGTATTAAGAAGACCAACTTGGATGAAGGTTTATACATGCTTCTTTACAGCTGAAGAGGAGCCGTTATCCTATGAAGAAGCTGTGACGAGTGAAAATGCTGATAAGTGGCAGGAAGCAGTAAGTAAGGAGCTTAGTGTTTTAAAGAAAAACAACACATGGTGTGAAGTGTCATAGCCAGAAAATAAAAAGGTTATTGAAAGTAAGTGGGTTTTTAAAGTTAAGAGTGACGGTGAATTTAAAGCAAGGCTGGTGGCTCGAGGTTTTCAGCAAGACCTCTCCAAGGAGTTATATGATGTATATGCACCGGTAGCTAAGCTGTGTACATTTAGAATTATTTTAGCAGTAGCAAATAGGTTAAAACTACCTGTATTTCAGATGGATGTACAGAGTGCTTTCTTACATGGAGATATAACTGATGAAATTTATGTCATTACCAGGTAAAAAATATAAGCAATTGTCAAACACTGTGTAAACTAAATAAATCAATATATGGCCTGAAAAAGTCTCCAAAATGTTGGAATTCAAAATTTGATTTAGTAATGAAACAAGAAAGTTTCACCAGATCAGAAAACAAGTATTGCTTGTATTTTAAGCGTAGTGATGAAACTGAATTGTACGTTTTATTATATGTAGATGACTTGCTTATTTTAGGTTCAAATATAATTGAGGTTGAAAGGTTCAAAGCCACATTGAATAAGAATTTCTCAATGAAAGACTTGGGGCTTGTGTCAAATTTTTTAGGAATAAGAGTAACTCAAAATTTAAATAAGGGTTGTACCGTTTCGGATCAAAGCAAATATTTAAAACAAACTTTAGACAAATATGGAATGGCTAATTGTAAGCCTATAAGCACACCAATTGATGCTAATTGTGATTTTAGATTGTTATACAGCACTCAGAGTAATAATGATAGTAAATTGAGCAAACTGTGTAGACAGATTATAGGTAGTTTGATGTATGCTGTTTCAGGTTCTAGGCCTGATTTATGTGAAAGTGTTACCTTACTGAGTAGATTTCAGGAAAACGCAAGTGAAATGCTGTTAAAGACATTAAAAAGAGTGATGCGTTACATTAAAGGAACACTTAATTTACAATTAGAATTTGTTACCGATAAAAATGTAGATATTCTTCAGGGGTATGTAGATGCTGATTGGGGAAATGATGTTTATGATAGAAAATCTACCTCAGGTTATGTCTTTAAGTTATTTAAGTGTACAGTTAGTTGGGCAAGTAGAAAGCAACAAACTGTCTTAATTTCGTCTACTGAGTCTGAATATGTTGCTCTCACCTTAGCCATAAGTGAGGCCTGTTGGTTAAAAAAGTTGTTAAATGATTTTAACCTTGATGCTAAAGCAATCCCCATATTTGAAGACAATTAGTCAGCAATAAAAATAGCAAATAACCCAGAGAATAATAGAAGGCTGAAACATATAGACATTAAATGTAGCTTTATAAAAGAGAAAATTGATAATGGTGTTGTTAGAATAATTCATATAAAAACTGAGAACCAGTTAGCTGATGTGTTTACAAAACCTTTATCAAAAGTAAAGTTCATGAGATTTGTTAAAGAATTAGGTTTAGTCGCAAATTAAGGCTAAGAACTAAAAGTGTTGTTTTAAGTAGAATTAAGTTTTGTTTTGTTTATAAAACAATTTTATTGAGGGGGGGGTGTTGTAAAAAGAACTGACAATGAAATTGTTTATTGTGTATGAAACGATACAAATCTTTATGTGTATGTATGAAACGATTCTATGGTTATATTATAGACATGTGCAGAAAGTGGTAGACAACTGGAGAAGTGAGAAGTCGGTCGTTACGTTGCAAAATTAATTGTATCAATTACCATTTTATCTGTTACGTTACTGTTACTAATCATATATCAATATATAATACTGTTCCTTAAGTCGTTCGCATTTATTATTAACACTATTTCACATTTCATGTACTTATATGACAATCGTTATGCTAGAAATATACACAGAAATATTACTTTATTTATTATGACTATTATTTCTTAATACTTAATTATTTCTAAATACGACACTAATAGATAATAATATTTCTATTAATCTTTGTTAGGCAAATGTGTCGTAACTAACAAAAAACTCATTCAAAATCTAAAAATGTTAAAAATAAATGTATAATAAAATTCAGCAACCGAAAATGTATGCAGTTCAGTATTTTTACCAAGAAAACCAAAAATAATTAAGATGGCACAATTATAATCAGTATTTCCTCAATAACTCAAAGCTTATAAATGTGCATATACGACGTTTATCCTTAACAGGGCAGTATAATGTTTGGTATCATGGTAATCGTCTCGATGAGTAGAATTTAAATATGGTGGTTGACGCATGCGCCAACCAACTTTCTTATTAATTGGTGTAGAGGTATGATGTTTGGTATTATTTAACTTGGATCAACGGATAGAATTCAAATATGGCATATGCGCAAACTTACTTTTTTTTCTTATTCTTTGGTTCAGAGGGCAAGTGTTTGAGGTAGCCTCATCTAAACAACCACATCGTTTTCAACTCTCGTTATCTTTAACATCTCCAACAAGTAACCCTGTTAGCAATCTGGTTTAAGGTTAGAAATAGAACAGTTGATATAAATACAATTAATTTATTAGGATTAATAAGACATACATACTAAATTATTACATAATTGCTCTTGCTGACATGTTAAAGAAAATTTAATCAAAAATAAAACAAATAATTTATTGAATTGGTTCACAAGACATATATTAAATTATTACAAGACGGCTCTTACGATACCAGTTAGAGGTTTATATTTAAATACACAATCATGAATAACTAAACAGTAAACTCTGGTTCTATTAGGAAAATTGTCTTTGCTTATAAACTCTACGTTGATATATACCATTGAAGACTTGATTGACTTGTCCTGGTGCTAACAGTCGATTGCAAATAGAGCTCGATCTTTAAACTTATCATAATTTAAGAGATGCTCTAGCATGTTTTTATAACAAAAAACGTTTTTTAAAATCTGTGTAGGTTTCAACATATTTAGATTTCTCGAAATCCATATTCAGAGATTCATAAGGGTTGCATTCTGAAAATTTAGTTGTCTTAGAAATAAGACGTGCTTCAGTCTACTCTTGAGTATCCAAGTCATCAGTAGTGTGTTTAAAAAGGTTTCATCAAGTGATGTGTGTTACCAGAAAATTAAAGACAACTTCTGGTATGGTCTATTTAGAGACTTTAAATTAATTATCAATAACAATACTGGTTATTTCAATGCAACAAAATTGTGTAAGAGTGGTGAGAAAATATTGATTCATTGGTTGGAAAATAAGGAAACTAAAGAGCTGATTACCTATTACAACAACAAGCTAGAATCACAATTAGATGCCTGGCCCCCTATATGAGCCCGAAACAACATCTTAATTAACACCAACAACTGCTACATACTTGCTAGACTTTGGTGGAACACAGGTTGAAAAAAACTCGAAATCTGGTACATATGTGTGTAAAGATTTGATATTAAATTTGGCCTGTTGGATATCCATATTCAATTTTAAACTTTATAATTGGGAAATATTGAACAAATTAATATACCACTAGAAACTCTTAAAATTATTTTTAACCTTTATTACATTGTTGAACAGCCCTCGTATATAGCATATTTACTCAGAATTTTTGTGAGCATATATATTTCGTTCGAAAATGTTCATATTATTATTAAACACCCCTCGTACATACAGTGACTTGATAGAGACAGTGTGGCCATGGGCGATTCGGCCGCCATGTTTTCTCCACATTTAACATTGCGCTTATGGAGGAATAGTAAAAAATAGCAAATAATAATGAATTGGTGTATTTTAGAAGAAAACTGTATAGAACCTTTTCTGTGGAGAATTATTTTTCGCTCATAATAGACTAGTCACAATGTTTCCTATTCAGATAGAAAACATTAAAATTGCTATAAACTAAATTTCCTAGTCAATGGATCTATAGAAACTGTTTATGTTATGACGTTGGCTGCATTGTCGATAGACCGATTTGAAGTGACGTTGACAGATTGTCATCGATTTTAAACATAAACATGTATGTACCCAGCTAATTTGAAAATAAAGTAATTAAATACAGACCCCCTGGATGTATGTTAATTGTTATCAAGTACTATATAACATGGCACCGTGTCATAACGAATCTACGTGTTAAGGAGTAGAGAGAAGCAACGTGAAAATCATTCAACCTTGGGAGGGAAGCCTGGCAACTGAAAACATCTTGAATAAAAATGAAATTCCTGCAGCAACCGAAGAATGTTAATGCAAGGGTAGTTGGGAGTGTGTTAGAAATGTAAGAATAGTTTTGAGCTGTATGTGGTGGCAACACACTGCAAGTACCATTCAGAGAAAGTACAGGTGGTAGTACTCCTTCACTGTATTGATGAAGAAAACAATGAGATAATTGAAACGGTTGACTTATCAGATACATAAAAAGGAAGTGGACAAGACACTTGCCGCATTAGATCAGTTTTTTTTTTACCAAAAAGCAACCCTAGCACAGAAACATCAATCTCCAAAGGAAGGTTTTGATCTGTTTCTTAGGGACGAGAAGTTGGCATCAAATTGTGACTTTGACAGTTTCAAAGATACACTAATGAAGGATTGTCAATAGAATAAGGGACCAGAGATGGAAAGAGAGGGGTATTATTGAGAGAACCTGGCCGGAACATTACAAGGGCTGTTGATATATGCAGAGCTGCTGAACAAACGGAGAAACATCCAAGAAATGATGAAGAAAACGGAAGCAATAGAATTCGATGAATCTGACCTCTGTACGTTTCAGAATAATCAGTACCTCATTATAGTTGACCGTTATTCCAAGTTTCCTGTAATAATCAACTTAGAAACGAACACCACACAATGAGTTATCTGGTACCCTGAAAAAATTATCAGAATCGATAATAAGCCCAGAGCATATGTAATTCAGCCTTTAGCTGAATTGTTGACCGAGATTGATTATCATGATCGATGAAGTGACAGACAGATTATTAGCAATATTGTAAACATGTATTGACACAGCTAATTTTAAAATAAAGTAATTAAATATAGACCTCCCGATGTATATTTATTGTTATTAGTTTTAAATTCCTACATAACATATAATAGTATAAAATCTTCTTTGTAGAGAATTATTTCCCTATTGTAATGGAATAGTCCCAAGGTTTCTTATTCAGATAGGAAACTGTTAATAACAATTAATCGGTGATTTCCAGAAAGAAACTGTATTGAACTTTTTCTAGAGAATCCTTTTTCCAACATTATCGACTAGTTGCAATGTTTCCTACCTAAACACAGGAAACTTTAAAATTACTTCAAACTGAATTCATCATTCACTTTGTTTTTTTGTATAATATGAGAATATTATGATTTAGCCCCTGATACCTGAAATTCAGGTGAATTTAAAATATTGGGGCAAGCACACAGCGAGAGTGAATATTGAAAGTATTTAATCTCACTGTATGTGTGCTCGTACTAGGAATTTTTTGTTTTTCTTCCATTTTTCAATATTACAATAAACGTAAAAAATAATAAGTCAAATATATGGGACTTTCAATCACTGCTATTAGTATAGGTGAAGATTGAAACCTGTGATGAGCACTGGTAAGCGCACTGTGAGAACCCTAATCACAACACATTTCAAAAGACCGATAATTTCACTACACATTTCAAAAGACCGATAATTTCACTAACCAAGGTAGCTTCATCAGATGACATATTCCAGAATATTATGCTATTAGTCTGTAATTTGTATTTAAATAACACCAGAACAATTTGGGAATGAATAATTATATGAATCATTCTACATTCCAAAATCATAGTTTATGATCTTTATACAAATAATAATCATTACGAAATTCAGGGAAGAGTAAGAAAATGCAAAAATAATTATGAAACTTTATTCAATCTTCATAAAGAAGTACTCATTACAGTTTTGCTAGCATGTAATTTTTTTTTGAAATTAGCCTTTTACTTGCTATTTTCAGCCTGAACACAGCAAACCTGTTCACAATTTTTTTTTTCAAATTATGACACGGTAAAATATGCATTACATCTGAACAGTCATTTAACATTTTGTTAACAAAGAACAATTTTAAATTTATATTTTGCGTTTGGACAAAGGAAAAGAACTGGCGGAAAATAATTTCCAGTCTTGAAAAAAAGTTGAATGTTTCTTCGTTGCTATAAAATAAAGAATTTATTTTGAAACATTTCAACTTAACAAGCTTGCTGTATGGAAGGTCGATGTAGTTCCTGGATCCAACAGATTCAATACATCTTGCACAAGTCCCAGAATTTTTTACAATACTTGTGACTAAATATCCAGCTACTCTGTACAATGAATTTTGTTCTGATAGGTTTAGATTAATGGACTCTACTTCAAAGTTCTCTGGAAGAATGGCATCAGAGGGTTTTTCTATTGGGGTCTTGGGAATATACTCAAGGAAGTCTGCAAGAAACTCTCTGTCATCTTTCTCGTAGCTACATTTAGAGACATCCTTCAAAAACTGTGAAACAGTGACCAGTTTCAGGTGATTTTTAAATTGCAGTGCATTTGGTACGCTTTGTTTTGAACGCAGTATACCAAATAGGTTTTCCAAGGAGTCCTGAGTAAATCTGGATGTCAGAAGAAATGTGTAACTTTTTTCTTCCAGTAGAAGGTGCTGTACATCCAACATTGACTTTGTGGAAATTAATAAGCCGGTCTGTGAGGGTTTCCAGGTATGTTTTGCACCTACATTCATAGTCTGGAAGACAGTCATCACTGACTCCAAGAACTCCTTGGCTTCCTGATATACCTCCAGTTTCATCTTGCTCAAGGCCATAACAGGATGTCGAGATGCCATGAGCGAGAACCACTTCTCGAGAGTTTTGAGAAACCATGCTGTGGTCAAATATTCAGGTCTTTTCAATTCATGACTAATGAATTTCAGACCACTTGCAACATCGTGACTCACAACATTTGTTGATGTTGAAACTCGCATTTTTCTAAAATGTGTTGGGGTCAAATCTTCTTCAGATAGTTTTGGAGCTAACTTGAAGTCCAATTTGTTTTGGTAATCGATCAAGTCCTTTATGTGATCTATTTTGATTACATTTGTGGGTAGGTTGAATAGGCTTTGGATTTCACTGGAAATTGTTATTATTTTGTTAGTCACCAACATATTCTTAATGTTCTTAAACAAATGTGGCACGTCAGCAAATATATAAACTTTTCGTGACTTATCAAAAGGGTGAGTGATATAATTAGTTGTGGTCGAAAATCTACCAGCAGTGATCGACCAGCATTTCCATAATGCTTGGTTACTTGCTCCCATATCCGAGGTTATGCTGATGACTTTTAATCCCAGACTTTCAGTTTTGCCTATCACATCAAATAGTATCTGCTGATATACTGTGCCATCAACAGAATCACTAGTGAAATAATAAGCCACAGTCTGCTTCCATCTTGTGGTCACACCTCCAATCATGATCACAAGAGCATGTGTTGCCACATCTGATGATGAATGGCCAGGCAATGTCACATTTCCTAGGTACGACTTTGATCCTGTATCAAATGTAGTTCCAGGTGTTATTGCCATTTCGTCCAAAAGAATAACACAGTCTTTCTCATGTTCTTGTACAAAGGCGCTTACTTTAATTTTTAAAAATAAAAAAACCTGATCAAGGATACCGCTATCGAAAGGGATATTCTCAAGTCTTCTTCGCAGAGTACGTAATGATGGTAGGGGCATTTTTTGTTTCAGAAGCTCATCATATCCTGTAACACCACAGGCAAATTTTAATTTCAATGCCTTCATTATAGTTGGATTTGACCACCTCATGAATCTCGTTGAGCGTCGTTCCAATGGAGCCAGTTGATCTTCATTGAATACTTTGTGGTGTAGACAAACATATGTAGATTCTTTGTTGTCTTGAGCATGCTTTTTTGTTAATCTTCTCAGATTACGCAACTTACACTGGTAAACTTTGAACTTTCTGCTCAGCCTACTGTAAGATGTTTCATACTCTTTCATTTTCTGCATAATTTTTTTGGTGTTGCAATCTTCTGTAGCAAGAACAGGTATTTCACATTCTGAGTTGCTGCTGGAACTATTTCCTAATGATATAACCTTAGATGTGCTAGGCTGCTGTTCATCAGTTAGTAAAATCATGCGCTTTTTTTTTGGAGCTGGATCTTCTTTTGGTGTGGGAGGTTTTCGCTTGCGTTTTTCTTTAACGAAGCTAAATAAGGTGGGAACTGCGTTCCACTTCAGTTTCTTAGGTCCATCTTCACGCACTGCTTCCCACATTTCCGCCTCAAAATGTACCTGCGAATGAGAAATGATTTATTAAGGTATTGTTTTTTCAACACATTAAGGAAAAAATGGAAATGCGAAACATATCAAGAGTATAATGGTATTACTTAAATTTTAAACATCACAAAAACTGCCTCCAGCTGGTCAGTGACAGTGATAAGCATACAGTTGCTCATTTATGGAGGATCATGTAACTGGTAAGTACTTTAGCACTACCCAGGTATAAAAAATGTATGTAGGTACAATTCAAAAAATTAAGAAGTGGGAACAAATGTACTGTACCTGATTCTGACTTTATAATTTGTTGAGTTTCTCAGGTGTGCTCCAAAATTAATTGAAAACGTCTTTATCAAAATCATCAAAGACTTTAATTTGCTGTAATTTTCTTATTATTAAGTTTTTATAGGAAGTTTTACAAAGGAACCTACTTTATTTTGCCCCTCGTCTACATATGCTTATATTCCCGTTCACAGGTTACATTTTACTCTGGAGATATTATACATGTATGTACTTGTAATTTTACTACATCTACTACATAATCTATTATACATGTACATACTTGTTATTCTGCTACGTCTACTACCTAATCAATTTCATCCTAAATTGTAATAAATCTACATATGTTGCTTGGTACATTTGAGATACAAATACAGTTTTAATTTAGAAGATGACCACCAATATCCAGGGTGTCCTGAGTATACTTCAAAACGATTGGGGTGTGAGTTGGCCTTGGAAAAATAGAGGGGGTAGTTCGTATAATATTTTTCATTTTAAGGTTGTGATACTGAGATACAGGGTGTTGAAGTTGTTATGCTTAAAGCGATTTTCCTCGATTATCTTTAAAACGGCTAAAGAGTTTCAAAATTTGTACATGAGTAAATATTAACAGCGTTTAAAGAAAAATGCAAAATCCGTTTTATTATGTGAAGCAGTGGTGTGCCTAGAGGTGCTCTGAGAATTATATGAAAAATGTTATACGAACTACCCCCACTATTTTGTCAAGGCAACTCACACTACAATTTTTTTTGAAGTATAATTAGGACACCTGTATAAGATATGTGGGACAAACTTTGGGACACATTAATGAAACAAACATCAATTTATCATGTTTGGGTTACTTATTTCTCAACATAAGTTGAGTTCCCAAGAAATTTTGGTCTGATTTTTATACACAAACTCAGTGAAATCTAATAGATATGCTTCGACTCTTCACTTTTCTCTTATGAAGAGTAGCAACATTTGAAGTTGATATACTACACACTGTTACTGATGCAATAACTCACCTCACATAGAAATGACCTGTCTGTTGGAGTCCAATTCTCACGTTTCACCTTGGCTGCCCATTCTCTTCTGCGATTAAGATTTTTCGGGAAAACTTTCATCGCAAAGCCTTGTTCTGATCTGTTTGAGCATCCTATTGCAGAACACCCAACCATTGTGTCTCTTTGTCTGGAATGGATGTAAATAGTTTGTGTAATAAGGTTATGAAGACATGTGTGACTGATTGCCGTCACGAAAATGAGCGCAAAAGATAAAATGAGCTTCAAATGTATTGAGCATAATTAATGAAATCAAATCCTTGAATTTATACCCAACTTTTAATTCTCTCGATTAACAGCAAAATCACAGTCACTTATTTACTGCATTTGGCTGTGCATTTATTCTCTGACCTTATTCAAAATGAATGTATCGGGTGGAGCAAGCAACATCACATCTGAAACTTTCAATATGCCACTAATTGAAATCAGTTAATCTGTACAGTGGCTAATAATGTAATAATAACATAAGGAAACACATAACCTATCTTTTTCTCTGAGTATTTATATGAAATAAAACAATTATAATCACACAATACTGTACAATCTAGGAAACATGTTTAACTCCTGTAATTAGTCTGGTAATTTCCTACAAACATGTTACATTGAAATTTTCTGGATGGTCAACTCATTAAAGCGAAACAAGTTTCGTGTTCAAACAACAAATTAAAATGTGCTATTAAGAATAAAGTACATACCTATCTTAAATATGATGTCATATTCCAATAATTTTATAGGAAACATTGCCTCGAGTGGCATAATAGGATGCTAGTTTAATTATAACTGCAAATCCTCACCAGTAAACATGTTTCTACCATGTGTGGGTGACCATTATAAATTTCAACTTATTTGCCCTCGCGTGAAAATATCGTCTAGAAATGTGTCCTATATGTATATGAAACATGAAATCTCATTAATCATTTCACAAGGAATTCATAGTATTTTGCAATAAAATGCCAGTCCCTTACTTCATTACCACATTAGTAATGATGTTTGGATTTTATTACGATTTACACGTATTACACTTTACTCACCTTTTCCACAGATGCAATAATGACAGATGGGAAACAAATCTCTTTAATTAAAGTCCTAATTGATGACTGAACACGCTAAAATAACTTAAAAATTACACTCACTACTTCGCACAAGTAAACAATTAATGTAAAAACAAACACAAACACTGTTAGAAGTTAGAATCGAGAATTCATGCCGCATTGTATTTGAACCACATAAGATCGGTCTGTCGGCAATGCAGCCAACCTCATAACAAAAACAGTTCCTATAGATCCATTGACTGGGCAATTTATTTTATAGCAATTTTAATGTTTCCTATCTGAATAGGAGACATTGCGACTAGTCTATTATGAGCAAAAAATAATTCTCTACAGAAAAGGTTCTATACAATTTTCTTCTAAAATGCACAAATTCATTATTATTTGCAATTTTTTACTATTCTTCCATAAGCGCAATGTTAAATGTGGAGAAAACATGGCGGCCGAATCGCTCAAAATGATACCACCTAATGGCCACACTGTCTCTATCAAGTCACTGTACTCGTACACGGTTATGAGCGCGGTCTGGTGTGGAATATACCAACTTCCTACATAAGATAATGATTATCAATTATATGACTAATATTAAATAATCTTATATACACGACAATGTCGGATTGTTTTGGATATTGATATACAGGAAACCCATTTAAAAATTCTTCGAATGTCCACACATCGAAAAACACAGGTATGTTACAGTTTTTCAAAGGTAAGTTCACCATAGGAATAAATCTTAACAAAGGGTCCAGCTAGCTCATTGGTCGTCTCTTTGTGTTTTAAACTGCGTACTACTTCCGTGGATTCTTAGGCAACTAGCTTACACGCGACCGCACCTCATTCAGTTGTGTGATTCGTCAAATATTCTAACCAATTTATAAAAAACGAACAAACCCGAAAGCTAAGAAAACTAAGAGATATGGTCTTAAACAAGATACTGGTTTACAAACTTTTTTATGCAGCTTTAGATGTTACATAGTTGGAGCTAGCAATCTCCTCATAAAAAGATTGTAGTAATTTGTATTAGGTCTATTAAACCCATGTAAGACCTTTTTTTCTAAGGCGTAATTGGCGCCCTTAGACGCTAACCAAAGTAAGTGGCCATTCGAACATCGCCAAACCATGGGCCTTCGTTAGCCTTGCTTCATGGCAGGGGAGGTCTTTTTCCTCTTTACTTTTCTTCAATGCCCTACATCCCCATCCTATTATGCGATTAGGGGTTCGGGAGCGAGTATGGTAGAAAGTTCTTGCTTATCCCTCCTTACTTATTCCCCATATCTCCTTGCTATAAGGACGGTTATGCGAAAACTCTCTGGGCACTTTCCTCTCTCTCTCCTTTGTCGCTATTATGCGCCGGATGACGTTGTGAGCTTGTGTCCAGGTGTTCTCGCTCTGAGTTAAGCTCAACATCATATTCTGCGCATCGAACACGTTTCCGGTTTGTTGTGGTAGTTATCTCTTTCGCTATTCCATCGGGGACAGTGAAATAGGGCATGCTCAGCATCATCAGTCTCTTGGAGTAGGGGCATGTAAGTGCTATTGTTAACCATATCAGCCTTGATTGAGATGTGTGTTAGATTACCAAACACGATCAAAGTTACAACTGTCGTAATCTAAACATAAAAAAATATATATTTCAACAACACACCACGAGGGCTTATAGCTTATAGCCTAAATACTATCATACTGTGGGTGTCGACAAGGAGGAAAGAGGCAACTTGTTAATTTTGGACTTGAAGGTTTGGAAAGGAGAAGGAAAAACATGCGCGGGCAAGGAATTCCACAACTTGGAAGTCCGCGGGACAAAAGAGCGGGCATAACAAGATGTTCTATGTCTGGTGACCTGGACAGTAAAGGGTGCATTCGCTCTGTTCCCTTGGTAGATCTGCTGGGGGCAGCAGGTGGAGGAACTATGGAAGAAGGCTCCTCTGAGCAGTGCCCGTGCAGATATATATAAAAGAGAGAGAGGTCACCGACGGCACGTCGGTGGGCAAGGGATAGCAGTCTTTGGGTGATGGTAGGGTCATCGATGAGACGTATAGCTCTCTTTTGAGTGAAGTCTAGGATAGATAGTGTAGAAGCGGCAGCGGCACCCTAGATGTGGGAGCAGTATTCGAGGTTTGGCACTTTTACAGATACTTTGGCACTTTTACAAATGTTGTTGGATGTGTATATTATGTGCTTGTGAAGATGAAAAAATGATACCTCACACATGGGGTTTAAACCAAAAGTTAGCCTGCGCATGCGTTAGTCGTCATATTTGAATTTTCCCTGCGAGACGTGTAAAATGATACCCCACACATGCCCTCTAAACCAGACACTAAAGAAGGTGGTTTGCGCATGCACTTACCATTATATTTTAATTCTTCTCTCTGAAGCGAGTAAAATGATACTCCACACATGCTCTCTAAACCAAAAACTTAAAAAATTGGTTTTCGCATGCGCTAACTATTATATTTGAATTCTGATCTTAGAAAGGAGTAAAATGATATCCCACACATGCCCTCCAAACCAAAAACTGACAGAGGTAGTTTGCGCATGCGTCACTGTCAACTGTCACCTGACAAATGTCAACTTTTACATGTCAGCTGTCAGCTATATTCGGCCACGTTCTTAGTATGTACCCTAATCCGTTGCTATGTCTATGTTTACTTAAAGGAACATGTATAACCGATTTACTACTTATTTTTTACTATAAAAATTTAAACTAGTCATTTTTTGTGCCTACGTATGATGTAAGTTAGAGTAGGGGTTTCATTCCTATGCACGTCGAATTCTAAAGTGTCTATTTTCGATAAGTCTATAACACCTATAATAAAGGGTAGTTTATTATTAATTTCCAATTCGTGGGTAAATTTTATGGAGCCAAATTTACTGTTCAATTTGACAATAAAAGCGTATATTTTGCAAATGTTTGTGCACTCCAAAAATATCATCCACATAACGTTTCGTTATGTGTGGTTTCCCACACTCTAGCAAAATATTTACTTTTACTTTCTAGATCCGTTTAGTAGTAATAGTAAGCATACAAGGCATAGGCATTGTTGTTATTGGTTAGAATCTTTTTCCATTTAGTTTATCAAGAAATATGCTTTGCGAATACGGAAATATTCAAACACAGATAAGGTTACTTGTGTTAAATTGTCGTGTTTTGTCTAAATCTGGAAATTGCAATGGAATAGGTTTCAAAAAATACCAGATTTTTCAAAACCTAAAACAAAATAAAAACAAAATAAAAATATATCACTATATTTTTTAAGTCTAAATGCGCCAGATTTTATGTATTGAACCGCGCATAATTTAGCTCTAAAACAATACTTATATTAAGAATTTAAAATTTCTGAAGGTTAGGTACCAAGAACAGCAAACACATTAAATAAAAGGTTTCCATTTGTTTTGTTCAGACTGAGATTACTATACTTTTTTAGTTGTTTGTTTTTAACTAAATTTATTTTGTTTTAGATTAAAACACTTTGGTTTCGTAAGGAAGTTTTTTGCTAAATTACATACGTACTTTAAGGGAAAGACTTTTGTTTTGAGGGTTGAGCAATTGTTTTATTATAATTTATGACCTGCCAGCAACAATTTAACATATTTCAGGCAGTAACGGAATTGTAAGTTCCATAAATCACAAATCTTTCCGGCTAATTTTAAGTATAAAAAAAGTTCGGGACGCAGCAAGTGCGTTAAGGTAGTGAATTTTTATAAAATTATTCAAACTGGAATAACTCAACTTTCTATAAACTTAGAAAGTTTAGTTTTGGTATGTGGTAAGATCATTCCTAAGGCAGAATATCCACCAAATTTCGTTAAAATAACTTTGTAATATTCGGAGAAAAATTTTGTTTGGAAAGAACATTCTACATTTGAATAACTCAATTTTCTATCAACTTAGAAATTGTAATATTGGTACCTAGTAAGGTTTACCAAGGGAACATATCTGGTAAATTTCATTAAAACAGCTTTGTAATTTTCGGAGAAAGAAATTTTTTCTAAAGAAAACTCAAAATTTTTCCGGAAAACCCTGTCCGATTTTCCTGGCTGACGAACTCGTCCAAGCCATTAATAAAAGAAAGGCACTTGCCGAGTTTCATCGTAATCGGTTGATTATTTTTTGAGTTATCGGATGGATATTTATATATACATATATATATATATATATATATATAATAATTTTTTGCTAATTAAAATTCGGTTTGCTAATGTACATTACATTAAAAAATTAATATATATGAACAAATTTTAATATATTCACGTTAATTCTGGTGGACGCCATATAACTTGTCTTCGTACTGACGCCATATCTACCACAGGATGTATATATATATATATATATATATATATATATATATATATATATATATATATATATATATATATATATATATATATATATATATATATATATATATATTAATTTCTTAATGTAATGAACATTAGCAAACCGAATTTTAATTAGCAAAAAATTTTTTTGGTCAACTTTCATTCTCCAGTGTTTATGAACCCCCTTTAAAAACAGGGCATACGAACTCCTGTCCGTATATTGATCATTCAGACTACAGCGATATCAGCTCCTTATTGTATATGTTTCCCAATCTACAGTGGATACGGCGTCATACGTCGTTGCCACTTTATATACCTAGATATACCTACTAAATACCTACATTAATAGGATAAAAGAGTTAAGTTTAAAAGTGGGAATCAAGCATCTAGGTAATTTGGTTTCGGTAACAGAATCGCTATCAATTAAAATCAGAGTAATTATTTTATTGTCGAACCAATTAGGTCATTATATTTCGTTGCTCTTACTAATACATTTGAAAATGTTTTAGTCACTTCTTTACTTAAGTTTTGGGCAAATGATTTTATTAAATTTTAATTAAAAGAGTTTTTCTTAATTTCTCTTTGCATTGTCACAGTTATTGCAAGTAGCTTTAACATAACCATATATGTATAAGAAAAGAGTCGACTATATTATTCTTACTGACCGCAGGACCGAAGCATCAGTTAAGGCAATTATTTATTTAGTTTTTTTTTTACTCAACACAGTTAATCTAATTATGTTAAAATGTAAAACATTGTTCTATCAAATTAGCTATTACTTCCACATCGTGACGTGTGGAAGTATCGCATCGGTGACAATTTTTTTTTTGCTTTAACGTCGTAAAAAGTATCAAAACATGTATAAAACATGATTTCGGAATGAAATTTTTTTGTCTGTCGGTCTGCATGTCTGTTTGTAGCCACAATAACTTTAGAACGAATTGAGATATCGTCTTCAAATTTGATATACAGTTAGCAGTGGACAAACGAACGGTTCGTATTGTTTTTGGGTAAAATTGCTTTAGGGGGTAGGGGATGAATGGGAGGGAGTGTGATTTGGAGAAAATTTACATTTTTTCGTTAAAACTCGAGTAATATGACGTTTTAGGGTTTATTTATTAGAAAACATTTAATCTCATCAAACATGTGCTGAAATTAAATTATGGGTTGAATCTGTGGGGGTGAAATATTGTTCAGAAAAATTTCAATTTTTTTTTCCTAAAACAGCGTAAAAGTATAAAAACTATAGAAAACTTGAATCTGAAAGGAATTTTTTTTGTCTGTCGGTCGGTCGGTCTGTCGGTCTGTCTGCATGTACGTGTGTCTGTTAATAGGCGCAATAACTGTCGAACGAATTGAGATATCATCTTCAAATTTGGTATCCGGTTAGCACCCAACAAAAAAACGCTTTGAATTGTTTTTGGGTAAGATCGCTTCAGGGGGTAGGGGATAAATTAGGGATGATTTGGTGAAAATTGATTTTTTTTCAATAAAACTCGACTAACATAATCGAATATAACGTTTCAAAAGTTAATAGGTAAAAGTAAAATGCTTTTATGCTCCTGCCTTAAAAGGGATGTAAAGCCGTTTGTGAATTATCATTTACTTATTACTCTTTAAAAAAAATGACTTCTATTAGTGATAACTGAACATAGTAGTGTAAACAGCAGCATATCAAATAAAGCAGGATGCATATGTGTTTCATTAAATAACCTTGTAAATTAAGTATATTAGTGATACATTAAAAATTATATATATTTACATATATATGTATATATCGAGATAATAATCTAACAGAATGCGTCAACTCGATTACAGAAATTATTTTATTATGCATAGAAACCTATATTCCCCATTCATCAAAACATGTCGATTCGAAATCAAAATAAAGCTTGCCGAAAAACAGTAATTACCGCAAATTCTGCCTACAAACTTTGGCGCAAAAACCCTAGCGGCGAAACTCACGCCAGCTTTACATCAGCAAGGAACCAAACAGACAATCGATCAAGCCAAAAATGATTTCCACCAATCAATAAGTGACAAAGACATATCTTGTCCAAACAATACCAGACGTTTCTGGCTTATGACAAAAATTATAGGTAGAAATTTCACCAACAGCTCATTTTGTCCCCTGGCATCAAATAATGGAGTATTCGCCGTATCTTCAGAAGAAAGGCCGATCTATTCGCCCGTAATTTGCTTCTAATTCCAGGCTTGTTTTGCAGTAAAAGAGCCCACCAACTATTCCAGCTGTAAAGTCTAAAATGGGAGAAATATTATTTAGGCATCGTACTGTTAAGCACATATTTGAAAATTTAGACATCAAAAAGGTATCAGGACCCGATAGAATCTCAGCAATAGTTCTTAAACTGTGTGCTCCTGAACTGACTCCAATTTTATGTCGCCTCCTTTCAAAGTCCTATAAAATGGAGGAGTCGCATATTCCAGGAAACAAGCTGCACAACATCAGTTTTGTGATCGTCAATACAGCTTTTGTTTAAACCGGTCTACTGGCGATATTCCGACATACGTCACTGTTTGATGTTCTGCTTTAGAAAAAATTGGAGCTGGTCATGCAATTTCGTTGTACATTTCTAAAGCATTCGATCGGATCTGGCATGCGGCACTCTTCAATAAACTTTCATCATACTGATTGCTTTTAAAACTATGCCTATGGTTATTTAGTTTTCTGAAGGCTCGGTTCTTGCATATTGTTGTCGATGGTGCTTTATGAGATTAATTAAAAATTAATGTGGGTTTTCCATAGAGGTCCATTTTAGCTCTTACACTTTTTCCTTTGCATATAAACCAACAATCCAATACACAGCTTTGCTAATGATAGTACTCTTCGCAGCACGTTCTCATCGAAGCGCCCAATATCTGCTTATAGCTCTTTATCATTAAGAGCTAAAGTAACTAACTCCCCAAATCATGACCCGTCTAAGTTTCCCAGCTGCGGCTCTCCAAATTTGGTTATGTTTAATGCATGATAAATACAGAATTGGCTATTCTCTAGGAAGGGTGACATGTACGGCCCAGACGTCCAGATGGCTAGCAAAATACTGCCCAAAAATCCACAATCTCTACATTGGGTATAACTTTTGCAGAGGATCTTTGCTAGCACCTACAAGCTTCGGCAGCGAAAAAGCTTGGGTGTCTGTTTTAGGCGAAAAGGTTGCTTTCATCACCGTAGCTTTTGGTCCTGTATAAAGCACAGATACATCCACAGTTGGAATACTGATTGCATGTCTGGGGTGCTGCCCCAAAAACAAACTTGTCCCTCCTATATTCTATTCAGAAACGAGCTGTTCGATTTATAGGAGATTAATTATATCACAGGCAATCTCACTTCTCTCGACCACAAAAGAAAGGTTTGAGATCTCTGCCTATTCTATCGATATTACTACCAACGTTGCTCCTTAGAAATTGCTTCGTTGGTACCTCCGCTTGTAACCTTTAATCGGCCAACCAGTTTTATTCAAAAGGACACACGCTTCTAGTGTCAAATTATCTACTTGTCGAACGGTTCGTTACGAATCTTTGTTCTCTTCTAGACCATCTAAGCTTTTGAATGCCCTCCCAGCAGACATATTTCCGAAGACATATAACCTAACTATTTAAGAAGGGAGTAAACACCCATCATGTGGCAGAACAATGAATTTCAGGATGTCTTAGGGACACATAACTAGCTTTACCTTTCATGAATTCTATTATAAAAAGAAAAAAGCTTTAAATAAAACTTCATTTAGGGGGAAGTGAAGTTATTTTTGAGATTATGCTGATCATGAATAGATACGGCTGGAAAACACTTAAACAGCCCAATCTGAGTGTTATTACTAAAATTATTGGGACTGAAATAAAATAAATCCCCTAGCTTTTAATATGTTCTTTGTTAAATTAATTATGAAGTGTTGGAAATAGTTCAAATAAACTGGATTTATCTTCAAGCTGATACTCATCCAAAATATATTCAGTAGGAAATTGTTCTATGATATAAATATATAATAATATATATATATATATATATATATATATATATATATATATATATATATATATATATATATATATATATATATTTATAGTTTACCTCTAAGCAAAAAAATGGTTTGCCAATTAACACAATACCAAATTTTGCGAGATTTCGGTATAAATGAATTAGGTTTTTAGCTTACTTAATTTCAATTAAGTCAAACTTTTAGAAAATTAAAAAAATAACACAATAAACAAGAGTTCTTTTAATACGAACCAAAAATATTTTTTATAACTTTTTTAACCAACTGAAAAATAGGTGAGAACCTAGCGGTATCAAAGCCTAGACAGTTATATTATTGGAATTAAAAAAAATCGCCAACTGATAGGATTCACAAACACATTTTTGATTATACAAGTAATCGTATTATTCATTATTGTTTCGGATTATATCTGGCCTGTTTTACAGAACATACCACGTAAACATACAGTAGGCATTTAGCTGCAATATGTATTTCTAATATCCCGTTTTACAATTTAATATCCAATATAATTTTTACTTTGGTTAGGTTTTATAGACTTTTTTGATAAGGAGGTATGCATTTGCTGCTGCATATTTATAATAAATTATAGCAAGTGTCAATAGATACATGCCAGAAAAACAAAAAACCACATTCGACGTTGCTGAATGTTGAATGCATATTTGACGTGTTTGAACGAGGTTATTTTAACTAATAAGATTTTTTTTTATGAATGACTGCTATTTTGTTATAGATACATTTTTTCTTCAAATTTTGTCCAATAGTGACAGCAAAATTGTCTTAAAAAATATATGCCGCCGTTTTGAAATCGGCCGGTTCAGTAAAAAATTACAAGATATTTATTTGAGTTTTTAAAGACCATTTCAAAACACATTTTAACGATTTGCTGATTTGCTAACTAAGCAATGATTTTTATTTTAAAGACAACACAAAAAAAAAAACGTAAAGGCTATTACGATAGGACAAGTTTTTTTAATAACTTTATTTTACGCTTCCAAGAATTCCATATACCAAAAATGAAGTGATAAATAACCTTCATGCTTTTCAGAGTTATCTTGTATACAAAATTGTGCTACACAGGCACATTCAACCACACACGCACACACACAAACGCACGCGCGCTCTCGCACGTACACTCGCACTTTTTACGCAAGGCTTCTCAAAAAGTTTAGTATTTTCATACTTATATTTTCATTTACTTAAGAACCTATCTGAGTTTGTACCAGAACCTTGCATGAAAGACTTAGGTGAAATCAGAGGTTTTAGAAAAGTAGTGTTGATAAACTATGTTAGTGTATTAAATTAAACAAAATTCAAAATTTAAACGATACAGTACTTTTCTACCTTACTACATTTATTAAAATAACTGAGTAGGGCTGTTCTCTAACATCATTTTAATAAAATTTTCCATGTAAATATTATTGAAAAACGTCAGTTAAATATAGAAAGTCACACATTTAAACAAACGCTCCAGAAGACCCCTAACATATAAAGAGGCGAGAGTTCTTTTTATGCTAATAACGTAGAGTAAACTGTATAACTTAAAATCTTAAGCAGAACAAACGATAAGCCACGTTGCCAATACCTGGACGCCGTATCCACTGTAAAGTAAACGTTGACTGTTCAAATATATACGTCGCGTATATTGATTCTTGTTGGCGCGGCTAATAACAAGCGGTAGAAGCTTGAACTAAGATATACAGTTTCATTCAAAATCCGGGTTTATGGCGTCAAAATAAAAAACTCAGAATCACTTCATAAAAGTCTAAAATGATCATAGAACCCAAAAACTTAACAATGCGATATGACGTCCGGTATACGGACCCCATATCGCAGCGGACGCCGCATCTACCGTAAATGCCTAATATATGGACGCCATATCCACCGTAGGATGTAATATATATATATATATATATATATATATATATATATATATATATATATATATATATATATATATATATATATATATATATATATATATATATATATATATATATATATAAACATATAAACATTGAAACTGACCCTGGATATGGGTTCTAGCGGTCCTAGTTCGCGCTCATTTGAAATTTTTTTTGCAAAGTCTCACCATCGATACCTCTCTATTAGTGAATTTTTGTAAATAAAAATTTACTAAAAATCTTACACAGCTTTTTACATGGCCATTTGCAATTTTTTTATGATAAAGTTCATGAAACGCAAAGCCACTATGACTCTAAATGACATCATGAACTTATTTGTTGTGCCACAAGATACGTGTTTACTCGCTTTTTGACTAGCTAGAAATTAATTTTTTTCGGAAATATGTCTGCTTGGAGGGCGTTCCAAAGCTTCGATGCTGTAGGAAGAATGAATATTTGTAACGACCCGTTCCACAAGTTGGTAATTTGACGTTAAAAGTGTGTGCTTTTTAATTAAAACGAGTTGGCCGATTAAAGCTTGCAAGCCGAGCTACTAACGAAGCAATTTATAATGAGTAATGTCGAAAGTAATAGAAAGAAGAGGCAAAGGTCTCAAACATTTCTTCTGTAGTCGAGGTAAATGAGATTGACAGTGACAGATGAATCACCTATTAGAAGAAAAGCTCCTTTCTAAATATAATCTAGGAGAGACAAGGTTGTCTCTGGGGCAACACCACAGACACGAGAACAATATTCCGACTGTGGACATATATGTGCCTTATACAGCGTCTAAACCTGCTGTGATGAAACATTAACTCAAGCTTGTTTCCTGCTGCTTTACCAATATCAGAAACAGGTAAGTGCCAAGCGCTAGACATCCTCTGCAACAGTTATACGAGAGTTTAGTCTGTGTTTTTAAGTCATTAAACATAACCAGATTTGCAGAACCACCACTGAGAACCTTAGACAGGTCATCATTTAGGGAATTGGTTATTCCAATTTTCATTGATAAGGGGCTAGAATCAGATATTTTGTTGACAGAAGGTCATTTATATGCAAAAGAAAAGGTATGGCAGCCAAACCGGGACCCTGTGAAACAACCGCATTAATTTTTAATTTATCTAATAAAACACCATCGACGACAACATGCAAGAAGCGCTCCTTCAGAAAACGATAATCATAGTCATACTTTCAAATGTAAGCCAAATGATGAAAGTTTACTGAGGCGTGACGCATGCCAGACTCGATCGATGCGTTAGAAATATTCAATCAAATTATATGACCTTCTCCAAAATTTTCGAGAGCAGAACTTCAAAGATGAGTGATGTATGTCAGAATATCGACAGTAGATCGGTTTTGACAAAAGTCTTATTGAAGGTCACATTATAATATACTATAATGCTAACTTTTTCCACAACTTTACACAAAACTGATAGGATGGAAATTGGACGATACTTTCCCACATCGGATTTGTCTCCCTTTTTAGGGACAGGCTGAAGTCGAGCTTGTGTACATGAAGATGTAAATATCCACATCTTATAGGACATCGAAAAGAGGTGACATAAAATTTGAGTAAATTCAGAAGTACACATTTTTAAAACTATTTGTGGGTTTCCATTGGGTCCTGACGCCTTTCTATGTCTAGATTTTCCAATATGTGCTAAACAGTTCGATGCCTGAAAAATATGTATCCAATTTTTGACTTTACAGCTGGAATAGTTGGTGGGCTCTTTCCCTGCAAATCAAGCGTGGAGTGACTACTACCAATTACTATATCTATTTGACTAGAACTTAAAAAAAATGTGCATCACTCGCTCTCTCTCTCTCTCTCTCGATCTCTTTCTCTCAGACGACAATTTTTCCCTAAAAGGTTGTATCCTTTCGTTATTGATTGAATAAATCTAGAGTTAGAAAGTATCTCGTAATAGGCTTGAGCAGTTGTAAGTGCGTGGCCTTTAGCAATTATTTGCTAAGGCGCAAATGTTTAAAAATGGCGGCCAGTTTATTTATATATATATATATATATATATATATATATATATATATATATATATATATATATATATATATATATATATATATAACGATTTTGTGAACATTTGTAAGTGCAAAAAAATATATAATAACAAGTGAATACCCTGAAAACGGACAGCTGTGCCCTACATCTAATACAGTAAAATTCCATAATTTATAGGTGTTCCTTTTAAAATAACAAATGTATACGCCACGTGGAACATCCTGAGAAGTTAAGGAGATTGAAGGAGTCGCAATCAAATTGAACATTTATTTAAAAAATGTATATTATTATTTATGGTTTCTTTGTAAACAACTAACTAACTGCTCACAGTATACACAGATAGTATGTGCCCAAATACAGTGCATACTGTACAAAGATTAGTTACTGGGTTCTAACCTAGGGACTTTGACTTCAGAGGTGCCTATCTCTAGCACAGTGCCACCGAGGCTGCAGATATTTAATTGAACTATTAATAACAACTTAAAAATTATTACATGATTTTGATTAAACCTGGTAGGTTTGTGTAAATAGCTTTACATTGTTCGTAAATTAGCCAAATTAAAACAATTTCTCTAAAAAAAACTCGAATTTGCTTTAGAAAATTATTTTTGCAACTCTATAATCAATAATACCATCTACATATAAACTAATGTTTTCAAGTTAAGGTTATGAGGTCAACGGTTCGAATCTCGCATTGAAAAAGCTTGACACTGTTATTACCAGCTGGCATATTTTAGTATCATTTTCAACGTCTTTAATGATTGATTTAGCTAGAATCATAATAGCCCGTGCCTGATTTTGTTTGATATATGGCAACTCTTCCATGAAACGAATTTGGGGTTAGAGACTAGATCACAATGAAAAAAAGTATTTAACTCCTCCATAATCAACTCAAATTTGAATTTTATCAGAAAAAGTCAGATACGTTTAGTAATATTTGCATTTCTGTGCCCACTTGCTACTTAAACTAGATTTGTGGCCTCTAGACCTGAGCTTTCCATGTAGCAAGCCATGGATATTGTAAATTTCACCAATATGACAGTAATATACATCAGAGTATGTTTTCTATAGAATATACGTAAGATATCTCAAGTATATTTTGATTTGTATATCCGTATATGAACATGTGTGGTTTATACCATGTGATATCTTAACATGTGTATCCATAAGTGAATAATTTCCGTATATAGTTCAGTTAATATATTAGAATAATATGTTGTCTTTAATTTTTTTATGTAATAACGATTTTATTCTAATTAACATTGTCTTAACTAATTTTTTTACAGTTTTACAAGAAATATATATTATGTATAAATACACCTATACATATATTCAGTATTGGTTTGTAACTTGAAATAAATTCACTTAATTAAATACAGTTTCTTTTTTTTTAATGCTTGGACACATTGATTAGTATTTCAAGTTGCAGTCTTTTAAAAAATCTATACGGTATGTACCATAATTGAAAAATGACTTCATCAATAATTTCTTTAAATCAACCCTAGGTTTTTGTTGACTATTTTTAAAGTTCTTACATTTAAAGTTGTAGAAAACCAGCAGATTTAAATTTTTTATTCATTGATTAACTACACATTTTTTTTTCGTGCTTTCAACTCATGATTTATAATCAAAATTTGAAATTTGATGGTTTTGTATCGCTTGATGTGTACTTCAAAAATAGTCAAAAAAACGCTAAGGTTGTCATTTACTAAAATTATCAATGATATTTGACACAAATTGTATAATACATTTGTGAAAAGATTGTAACTGAGAATATTATCTGACTCCGAGCATTTTTGAAAAAAAACTAAAGTAGATTATTTGGAATTATTCCAAGTTACAAACTTGCACTATACGTATTATATATACAATTGCAGATAGGTTGCAAATGTAAGTTTAAATTTTACAACTTTGCTAGGTCCTTTTAAAATTGAAGCTTGCTGTAAGCTAATATTTGTAAGTATAAAGAAAGTTTGTAACAGCTCACTACAGTAAACTTGCAGTAACGTTACAAAAGAAACACTTACATATGTAAAGTCATTGGGGGAAAGATTTGCCATTTGCAGCAAACTTGCAGGAGGCTTTCTGCAAGTAATCTATCAAACTTACACTTGCTTTGGAAAAGATTCTGCAATGTTAATGTAATATTACCTTGCTCAATGGGTATGATTATTACGCACCATCATTCTCAAATATTTTAAAATTTCTTGTACATATCGTTCGGAAATGAGGATGACGAGTACTAGTAAAATTTATATTTATATTATTTTTGTGACACCATGACCTAAATTTGTCCCCTTGGAAATATGTTGCATTATCTATTATTATTGTTTCTGGGATTCTATGATCTTTAAAACATTTTCTCGTGCATCTCTGAATATTTTTGAAATTTGTTCGTTTACATGGGTATGTCTGGATAAATTTTGAAAAATTGTCAACAATTACTAATATGTGTTTATTTCCTTGCCAACTAGGTACAAGATCTGAAAGAAAATCCATGGCTCCTATCTCTAATGGTCTAGTTGATATAATTGATTTTGGATAATTTTAATTTCTGTGGGTTTGCCACTTTGCTAATTGACATATTTCACAATTTCTTGTTACCTGTTTAGTAATTTTATAATCGTTAATGGATATATAGTTTTCTGGAAACAATAACCAAGTCTTTCTCGTTCCCACGTGAACATTTTCTATACGTAAATGCTCTAAAATTTCTTTGGCCAACCCATTGGTGACAATAAATTGGTCATCATTCCCTGTTTCTTTTATATATACACTTTCGATTAATTTTGCCCCTCTTTTTACCTGTTCATATAAATTTACCTGATCGAATATTACTTTTACTCGGGAAAACAAACCCCATTCTTGTTTAAAAATGTTTAACCAAATTTGAATCTTCCTGATTTCATCGACTTTATCTCCACCTTCCCTCGTTAAATCATCTGCAATTATATTTAATTTCCCCTTAATATATTTAATTTTGAAATTGTATTCCTGTAATAGCAATGCCCATCTATGAACTCTATTGTTCATAAGCCTATTGTTCATTATATTGATCAATGATGCATGGTCAGTCTCAATAATAAATGTATTACCTAATAAATAAAATTTTAATTTTGTCACACAGAAAGTAATACTAGCGAGTTCCAATTCCGTAACGCTGTAATTTTTCTCATGCTTTTTTGTTACTCTAGATATGAAGCATATAGGTACTTCCATACCTTGTACAGGTGTCCCATGTCGAGTAATGTATTGGATTATTTCCGAAAATATACATTTTTGAGTACTAAAAATTTGTATACGGGGGTTTCCGAAGATGCTCTATTTAATGAAAATAATTTCCAAAATGGAGGACTTCCGGTTACACCGTAAATAGATATAAACATCGTTATTTCAAATAGAACAGCGTATATATTATTGCAATTTTAGAATACTCATCTAATTTTAGGTTAAAAGTTATTAGGGTATGCTCTCCCTATCTAACTGTTTTCGAGTTATGTCAATTTATTTGAGAATTCTGTTCAAGGGGAGGCTGACTTAATGAAGGTGATTTCGTGTCGTGTTAAGATGCTGAAAATTCTTTTAATTTGTCAGACACGTTCCAAGGCCATTAAGCTTCGTCATGATTGTGAGGAAAAATTGTTTCATATACAGGGTGTTTTGTAGGATGTATTAGAATTTGGTGTATTTTAAACTAGAATAACTCATTTATTTCAAATAGAACACCCCGTATATTATTTTCTCATTTAATAGAGCAGATAATTTTCTTTCAAACTGTATTAACATTCTCTATACCTAAAGTCGATAATTGTCGAGATATTTTCGGTTTACCAAAAAAAAAAGACAAATTTAGGAGTATGTCTAAAATCTGTATGAATTCTAAGAGTGCTATGTGATGTTTGACATTTTCATGTTTACTGTCAGTTTTATGTTTCTGTCATTCACAAAGTGAGTTATTTTGTCTTTGTTGTCTGAATTAATAGGAATTCTACGTTATAATGGACAATGCCAGCTATTCAAACGAACAATTGCTGAATTTATTTTATTTTCATGGAGAGTGCAACAGAGTAGTCAGCAGAACATATCTGCTGTTTAATGATAGGTATCCCGAGTCCTCGCCAATGACTGCGTTGAAATTCAGACGTTATGAAACCAATTTCTTGAGAACGGGAAGTGTCACGATTAAACAAACATCAAGATCAGTTCCAGTTACAGAAGGCGAAGACACACAAATTTCTGTGCTGTCTTATTTCAAAGCTCATCCAAAGGCGTCAATACGTTCAGCTGAACATGACATGAACATAGCACGTTACTCCATACAGAGAATATTGTCCAAGCATAAGATGCATAATTATAAATTTATAAGTGTACAAGCTCTGGAACCGAACGATCCACCCCACCGAATTGAATTTTGTCAAACTCTCCTTGAAAGACACCGCAACGATCCTCTATTTCTGAAAAGCATAATTTGGACCGACGAAACAAAGATGTCCCATGAAGAAATATTTAACAGACATAATATTCACTACTGGGCTCAAGACAATCCTCATGTCAAAAGATAACGCTATTTTCAGAGAAAATTCAACTTCAACTTCTTTGCTGTTCTGATGGATGATAAAATATCGTACTGCATTTACGATAATAATCTGACAGCTGTGCAATACCTAGAGATTTTGCGAACCACTGTCTCTGATTTCTTGGACAATTTATTACTTACTGTGTATGTGAATTGTTGGTATCAACTAGACAGGGCTCCTGCGCATTATTCAGCAGAGGTGAGCAGCTTTTTAAATGATAAATTCGGAGAGAGGTGGATGGGATGCGGCGGAACATACAATTGGTCCCCACGGTCGTCCGACCTCACTCCTTTGGATTTTTACCTATGAGGTAAATTGAAATCAGATGTTTATGCGACTCCAGTCAACACTAGGGAAGAACTTGAAGATAGAGTCCGTAATTGTTTGGATAATATTGATCCCGCAGAAATACGGCGTACAACAAGTGAAGGAGTTGTAATACGCTCAGGGCGATGTATTAGTCTGAATGGTACACAATTTGAACAATATCAATCATGAGTTTCTTAGCTAGTCATAATCATTTTCAACTTTCACTACTTTTGGTTATTCTCTGTTATTTGTTGAAATTTCATTAATTTTTATTTTTTTTGGTAAATCACAAATATTTCGACAATTATCAACTTTAGGTATAGGGAATGCTAATACGGTTTGAAAGTTAATTATCTGCTCTATTCAATGACAAGATAATATACAGGGTGTTCCATTTGAAATAAATGAGTTATTCTAGTTTAAAACACACCAAATTATAATACATCCTACAAAACACCCTGTATATGAAACAATTTTTGCTCACAATCTTGTCAAAGCTTAATGGCCTTGGAACGTGTCTGATAAATTAAAGAATTTTCAGCATCCTAACACGACACTAAATCACCTTCATTAAGTCAGCCTCCCCTTGAACAGAATTCTCAAATAAATTGACATAACTCGAAAACAGTTGAAGATATGGAGAGAATACTTGAATAACTTTTAACCTAAAATTTGATGAGTATTATAAAAATGCAATAATATACAGGGTGTTCTATTTGAAATAATGATGTTTATATCTAGTTACGGTGTAACCGGAAGTCCGCCATTTTGTAAATTATTTCCATTAAATAGAGCATCTTCGTAAACCCCCGTATTAAATTTTTAGCACTCAAATATGTGTATTTTCGGAAATAATCTAATACATTACTCGACGTGGGAAACCCTGTATATTTTGCAAAAGAACTCCAGAAAATCGATTTCTCGATGCATCCGTACGTAATATAAAAGTATTATCATAATCTGGGTGGAAAATTTCTAAATGTTTAGTAAAATTTTGTTTTATATTTATGAAAGCGTCCTCCTCTTCCTTACCGCAGTTCCACTTTACATTCTTTTTAATAAATCTACCAGTGGTAGTATTTTATCTGATAAGTCTGGGATAAGCCTTTAAAATAATCAAAAATTCCCAGAAATCCCCTTAACGTTTTTAAATTTTTAGGACGACTATAATTTAAAATTGACTCGACTCTTTCCTCATCCATTTTTACACCTTTTTGGTCCAATTTATACCCTAAATATTTGATCTGGGTTTTGCAAAACTGACATTTTGTTATGTTTAATTTCAAACCCTCTTTATTTAAAATTTGTAAAACTAAATCAATGTGTCTTAAATGTCCGTCCATGTTTTTACAATAAATTAAAATGTCATCTACGTAATGAAGTACGAATTCTTCATACTTGTCTAATATTTTATGTAAAGCTTTGACCAAAGCTACGCACGCTGACTGTAATCCGAACGGGGTTACTGTAAACCGATATACAGACCCATCTATCATGAACCCTGTATAATCCCTACATGAATTTTCTAATGGTATTAACCAAAAACTATGTTTTAAGTCCAATTTGGAAAACATGTTTGCACCTGTTATTCGACCAAATATGCTTTCGATGCCCATTGGTGCCTCATATTGTGGAATTGTTAATTTATTTATGTTTCGTGGATCCAAACATAATCTAATGCCTCCATCTGCCTTTTTCACTACTACTATGGGATTAATATAAGGTGTATCACATCTTACTATGACACCCTGCTCTAACATTTCATGAATCTCTTTTGCTACCTCTTTTCGGTATCGATATGGAATAGGATAATTTTTCGGTTTAAAATTCTCAGTATCTTTAACAACAATTTTATGTACATGGCCACTTGCTATTCTTATACTATTATCAAACAAACCCCTATATTTATACAATAACCTTTTATTATCATTTTCAATATTTTTTTCATATATATACAGGGTGGTCCTCCGGGAGGTCCCACGATCGATTGCGGGAAAACTATCAAGAGGAAAAACCTGAAAATTGGATATTACACTAAAGTCGTTGGGGGCCACAGGTCAAAAATATTTTCAAGATGGCGGCACTTCCGGTTATACCGGACGTAGATGTCAATTCGCTTATTTTAAATAGAACACCCTATATTTTATTGCAGTTTCGGATTTTATAATACACTCTGAACACTTTTTGTAAATAATGTTCTATACCTATCTTCAACCGTCCAGAAGATATTTAGACTTTAAGATAAAATTTGACATTTATGGCCAGTCATAAAGATACCGATATTTTTATAATAAGAACATATTTCGTTATGATTTTTAGAATTCTTCATCTATTTCCACATCGAGACTAACGATAGAGTATACAGAGTGTCCAAAAAAAATTCTTGAATTTTGCAATGAGAAATTGCAAAAATCTCGCGATTTTCAAATTGGAACACCCTTTTTTTATAACACTATCGTGTTAAGCTCAAAAAATCACTTTGTATGTAATTACCTATACCTAAATCAAACGGTTTTCATTTAATTTTGAAAAAACTCATTTCAAAGCCTGATAATTTGATAAATTTCCTACCATAGGCGTTAGCCATGGAAAATAAATTGCCGAGTGTGTTTCTATGGAAACTTCAACAGTTTGTTGATTAACTAGCTAATAATGGCACGGTTAAACGACACACACGAAGATTATTTAAATTTTATTTACTATTTATGGACAATGTAATAAAGTAATTTCGCGAACGTGTGATACATTTGCTGATAGATATCCAGATAAACAGAAACCGTCAAACGAATAGTAGACAATTTCAAAAACTGCGGATCTGTCAAGAAAAAGGTGCAGGGGGCTAAACCCGTTGTTGACAACGAACAAATCGAGACAGCAATTTTTAGGTATCTTGCCATATAACCTTATATAAACCCATCAAACAGATAATAGAAAATTAAAAAAACAATTCACACACAACATGGACTGAATAAATGAAACAAAAATTAACGTCCTAAGTGTTCAAATTGACGACCTCTGGCGTGAAGACATTTTTCACACTTACGTGTCAATCCCTCAAGTGTGGCCCTTCTTATTTAATCCGGATCCAATTCACGAAATGATTCTCGAACCCGCTGCATGCAATCTTCTTTAGTAGAAACTGCAGTTTTGTAGATTTTATTTTTTATAGTACTCCATATAAAAAATCGAGAACAGATAAGTCAGGCGATTGAGGCGGCCAAAGGTGTGGCCCATTGTTGGCAATCCATTGGTCAGCAAATAGAGATTGTAAAATATTGTTAACCAGGTGACTATTATGAGGAGGGGCCCCATCATGTTGGTAAAATATTCGCCTATATTCATTCAATGAAAGGTTGCCCAAATAAGCTACTTCCAAATTTTGCAAAATTTCTAACTAACGCTCACCTACAAGTAAATAAATAAAGTATTTTATGAATTTCGGATTAATTGTCACCATTCAAATTATCGTCGTACATTTCTAGGGCAACAACGCCGTCATTCCTTATAGCACAATAAACATTAAACTGACAGCTTTCTTCAAAATGTCCTTCCCTAGAAGGATGAACATTGGTGTCACTCCAATAGTGAGAATTACGACGATTGAAAAGTCCATTCTTTGAAAATGTTGCTGAATTCGTCCATATGATGTTATCTAAAAACAACTCTTTTTCTTGGAATCGCATTAAAATAAATTCACAGAATTCAACCTTTCTTGAAAAATCAGTTTCCTTTAAATGTTGCACAACTGAACAAGCATAAGGATGGAACTTATCTTTTCGTAAACTTCGCAGAACGGATGTTTTTGACAATCCTAACTCCAGTGCTACTTGCCTCGTTGACTTTGTAGGGTATGCGGCAAAATATCTGCTTGCTGTCTCAATTTGTTCGTTGTCAATAACGGGTTTAGCCCTCTGCAACATTTTCTTGACAGATCCGCAGTTTTGAAATTGTCTACTATTCGTTTGACGGTTTTACGTGACGGTTTCTCTTTATCTGGATATCAATCAGCAAATGTATCACACGTTCGCGAAATTACTTTATTACATTCTCCTTAAATAGTAAATAAATTTAAATAATCTTCCTGTGTGTAATTTAACCGTGCCATTATTAGCTAGTTAATCAACAAACTGTTAAAGTTTCCATAGAAACACACTCGGCAATTTATTTTCCATGGCTAACGCCTATGGTAGGAAATTTATCAAAATATCATGCTTTGAAATGAGTTTTTTCAAAATTAAATGAAAACCGTTTGATTTAGGTATAGGTAATTACATACAAAGTATCAGTGATTTTTTGAGCTTAACACGATAGTGTTATAAAAAAAGGGGGTTCCAATTTGAAAATCGAGAGATTTTTGCAATTTCTCATTGCAAAATTCAAGATTTTTTTTTGGACACTCTGTATACTCTATCGTTAGTCTCGATGTGGAAATAGATGAAGTGAATCTTTCAGAAGAATTCTAAAAATCATAACGAAATATGTTCTTATTATAAAAATATCGGTATCTTTATGACTGGCCATAAATGTCAAATTTTATCTTAAAGTCTAAATATCTTCTGGACGGTTGAAGATAGGTATAGAACATTATTTACAAAAAGTGTTCAGAGTGTATTATAAAATCCTAAACTGCAATAAAATATAGGATGTTCCTTTTAAAATAAGCGAATTGACATCTACTTCCGGTATAACCGGAAGTGTCGCCATCTTGAAAATATTTTTAACCTGTGGCCCCCAACGACTTTAGTGTAATATATAATTTTCAGGTTTTTCCTATTGATAGTTTTCCCGCAATCGATCGTGGGACCTCCCGGAGGACCACCCTGTATATATATATATATATATATATATATATATATATATATATATATATATATATATATATATATATATATATATATATATATATATATATATCTTCAATAACTGGCACGAACTCTTTGGATCGCCCATACTCAATATTAATATTTTTCTTTATATTCTTCGCTACACCATCTATTTTTCTACCATTCATTCCCACTACGTACATTTTCTTATTATTTAGTTCAACTATATTAAGTTCATAACTAATAGTCACATTTTTTTTCACTTAACTCATCTGATCCTATTATTATATCGTAATCCATATTTTCTATGATTAGCAAATTGACATTTACCTCGCAGTTTGTATTTTCATTTAAGATTGATTTTACCCTGATTGCTTTTGATACTTCTCAGATTTTTTCTGCCCTTGGCATTTACTAGAGATATTTTTGAAATCTTATATATATATATATATATATATATATATATATATATATATATATATATATATATATATATATATATATATATATATATATATATATATATATATATATATATATATATATATATATATATATATATATATATATATATATATATATATATATATATAATTATCTAATTTAAATTTTTCCACAATTTCTTTGTTTATGTTTGCTTTTATAAATACTAAATTAACTTCATTTTCCTGTAAATCTGGTTCTGATAAACTTATAAATTCCCTTGGGTGACTATAGTTTATAATATTATTTGTTTACAACGTGCGCTTGTATTTCAAAATGTTGTTGAGGAGTAGGTTTATGTTCTTCGTTATAATTTTATCTTCGGGTTGGTTCTTCTTCCTTACCATATCTTATCTGGTTCTTTTCTTTCGGGAATGCCATTTATTTTCCATGGTTTACTCTGTTATCTTTTGACTGTGAATTTTGATAATATGTTGCTTTATATCGGTTGTAATTTTCATTTCCATATGCATTATTGTCATTATTTTCTCGGTTTTCATTCCTGTGGCAATTCTGATTATACCGATCATTATTATAGTTTGTCCTGTTGTAATTATTTCTATTTTGATTATTAGAAGGATTATTTCTTTGGTAATTATCATTATTATAGTTGGGATAATTACAATTTCTGTTTTCATTTCTAGGGTTACTTCTTTGATTTTCATTATTATCCGAATTTTGTCGATAATTTTGATTATATCTATTTTTAGTTTTATTTTCTTCATCATACCTGGGTTTTCTGTATCCTTGTCCAGTATTCCTATTATAATTTTGCTTGTCTGTACCCCCTTTTGTTCTATTATTGTAGGTATTTTGTGTTGAGCCCATTGTTCTTTCTATCCGTATTAAATAATTTAGCAGTTTATCCATATTATTTATGTTCTGTATGGCAATCGTTTCTGCCACGTTCAAAGGAAAATGTCGAGAAATATATAGCACGATTTCCTCGACTCTCATCTTGGGTTCTAAAAACTGTGCTTTATTGTACATTATTAAAGCATAATTTGACATGGAGGTATAACTACGTGGATCATGTTTGCCAAAATATAATTTTTCCTTAAACTGGGCTTGTACTGCTTCTCCCCAGAAATGGTTCATGAATTTTGCCTCAAAATCCTTCATGTCTTCGACTTCTGGTTCTTGGCTGACATACCAAAGTAAAGCTTCGCCCGTCAACATGGCTCTTATGACTACTTTAATCTCTTCAAAACTTGCCATGTATTTTATATGGTTTTTAAGACATTTTATGAATATACATGGGTGTATCTTACTCGTTTTGCCTGAAAATTTGGTATTGAGGTCTATATTAGGACCACTTTCTGTTCTTACCTCTCTACCCTGTATGTTTTGTAAAATGTTTTGTACCTCTTTTGCGTTATTTATTTTAATTGATGACATATTTTGGTCTATCTGATCAATTTTATTATTTTGGAGATGAACCACTTCTCGCATTTTCTGGGTGATGTTATCGCACCCTGTTTTAGCTTCATTGTGCACATATTTAATGTTAGTTTGGATGATGTCTTGTTCAGCTTTCCTAGCATTTTTTTCATCCTGTATTTTCATGTCCATCTCTAACATTACCTGTTCTTTTGTCTTGAATGCCTATGACCACCTTTTCCATGTCTAGGTCATGGTTATTTTTAATGTCTTCTATCCTCTTGAACAATCTTACCTCCGTTTCTGTCATCCTTTTGTTTAGTTCTTCTTTAATTTCACCCATCTCTTGTGACGTTTTTTCTAATTTGTTTTCTATTTTCTCAAAGCTTTTCTTGTTCTCTTCATACATTGTCTTATTTTCCTGTCTCAAATCTTCATAAATTTTTCTATTTTCTAGATTATCTTTCTTACTTCCATCCTTAATGTTTCTTATATCCTTACTCAAATTTACAATACCTTCTATCATTATCTCAAACTCTGTCTTTTGTTTTTCCGGATCTTGTACCACTTCCTGTATTACTTCTACCGTTTCCTCCACCGGTACCTCTTCTTCTGTCTCTAATCTTGATTTCCTCTGTAACTCGTTCTTCTCGAGTTTGTTTCTCCTTAGAAGTATCACGGCTCTTCCTACCTCCCTGTTTGTAGCTTGGTCACGTTTGTTTGCGCGTGTAGGCATGTTTATTTCGTTTATTTATTAAGTTTTGACACAAATTGGTAAAATTTTATATGATTTGCAAATATTGCAAACGTTTAGGTATTAATTGAACAAATTTTTATATATTTATAAGCTTTTCAAAATGCTCCGACGTTTAGGGCTTACTTAACTTGTTTTTATGTATATTTTTGACTACAGAAAAAAAATACTGGAGCTTCACGTATTTGGTTCTAATTATATTAATATAATTTAAAATTCTTGCTTTAGAATAAATATATATATATATATATATATATATATATATATATATATATATATATATATATATATATATATATATATATATATATATATATATATATATGTTTATTTATATTGGGTGCTAATTATATTGATATCCTTTTAATTGTTTTTAAATCTGCCCAGCTACTGACTCCATACTTCAAGGGTATGTAGTGAATTCATTTTCTTGTAGATAATTTAACCAAATATATTTTTGTTTGCGCTTTTTCAAACTTGATGAATTAAAAAATATGAATGAATATCTTATTTATATTATTATCTAAATTAAAGGTTAATGTACATTATTGGTTACCAATTATCATTCAAATATTCTGTGTTTGAATTTATTATTTCGATCTTTCAAAAAAATGAAATAAAATGATCTTTCAGGCCTGTCTAGGTAATGTAGAATTAAAACTTCTAAATCCTTTGCTTGTCAGGCGCTGATTCTCTGGTTAAAAGGTTGAAATGGCTGGTTGCTATGTAGCCATTTTGTAAGCTTCTGATTTGAAAATTCGGCGTCCTTTGCGTCGACAATTATTTGTATATTTTATATTCTTTTTGTAGCACTGATTTTTAAACTACCTTTCTACTCAAAAGGTACACTATTTATTACTTTATACTTTTTACACATTTAAAACTATACTTTGTCTGAACTGCTCTATCATTCTCTTCTTACGACGACCCAATTTGAAGAGAGCGATTCAATTATTATTTCTGTCATTTCAGATTATTGAAACCAAAGCAAACTATTTATATTTGTTATCTGGCATTTGTCCTGATCATAGATATGTTGATTTTGTCTACGTACACGTCGAACTTCAGAATTTATTTGCATTCAATGTCAATGTCAAATTCACTGATCCCCACTTTCCTTTAAATGACATCTCTTAACTTTACTTCACAAACATCAACAACAAAAAAAACATCTTAAAATACATAATATTATATATGTAACTAATTTTCAAACTTTAAATAGGGGCGTTTGGATATTATAACATTTTAACAGGTTAGGATAGACTTTAATATTGCTATAAATACATATAACCAACAAGAACACTTTTGAAATCTTATCTGTAACAAAATGTATTAACTATTATTTATAACCAATTTCCTTCTCTTTGTTTAACAATTTGTCTTGATTTCACGCTACATTTCACTAAATTTTAAATGTCTCATTGTAGCTTAATCCAAAGTCTTTTAAATTTGATTAGATTGGAGTGTTTATCTGTTTCGGTACATTTTAACTGTGCTTATGGTTAATCTACGAATTATTTGCTCAGTTTATTACTCGATGATTACCTTTTTGGATTTATATCTTATTTCATTTATTAATTTTAGATTTTTTTAATTTTAGATTGACATGCTGTTAATAATGCAGATCCTTATTCGGACATGCCTATTTGACAACTGATGCAAAAATTGTACAACACATTTGCCTTCATTGGATGTTTGAAAACACCTGCACCTTATGTAAGTATTTTATAAGTAGCTGATAAATTTAGTTTGATATTGCCAGATATCAATACAATATATATATATATATATATATATATATATATATATATATATATATATATATATATATATATATAAATATATATACATATATATATATATATATATATATATATATATATATATATATATATATATATATATATATATATATATAGATATGGTTACTAAAGGGGGCCACATATACATATATATACACACATAAACACATTTTACCACAAATTATACTAAACACAAACAAAAACTTACTTTTGGTGTATGCAATGTTTATGCACATGTATGGATGTGTCAGAAAAAATAGGGCAATGGTAAAATTAGTTTATAAGGAGTGAAAGTTATATCAAAGACAGAATGGACTGCAGGAAGTGATATAACATATATAAAGTATCTATGTGTATAAAAACTTTTGAGAATGTAAATATGTTGTATTTATTAGTGTTGCTTACTAGCTGTTATGTAATTTAAGATGTTATTGTTTGTTAGAATTAAGGATATTATTTGCTAAAAGTAAGAATGTCATGTAATCTAGATATAAGATACAAAGACTATAATGCAAGAGAATGGACAATACAAACTGTATAAGTAGTCTTTAGGAAGGTTAAGATTTTCATGTTTAGTAGAATTAGGGAATTTATGGGGTTATTGTTGTTACCCACTGAGCAAGGTAATATTGCATTAACATTGCAGAATCTTTTCCAAAGCAAGTGTAAGTTTGATAGATTACTTGCAGAAAGCTTCCTGCAAGTTTGTTGCAAATGGCAAATCTTCCCCCCAGTGACTTTACATATGCAAGTGTTTCTTTTGTAACTTTACTGCAAGTTTACTGTAGTGAGCTGTTACAAACTTTCTTTATACTTACACATGTTAGCTTACAGCAAGCTTCAATTTTAAAAGGACCTAGCAAAGTTGTAAAATTTAAACTTACATTTGCAACTTACCTGCAATTGTATATATTATATATACAGTGCAAGTTTGTAACGGGATAATTCAAATTAATCTACTTTAGCTTTTTTTTTCAAAAATGCTCGGAGTCAGATAATATTCTCAGTTACAATCTTTTCAAAAATGTATTATACAATTTGTGTCAAATGTCATTGATAATTTTTGTAAATGACAACCTTAGCTTTTTGTTGACTATTTTTAAAATACACATCAAGTGATATAAAACCACCAAATTTCAAATTTTTATTATAAATCTTAAGTTGGAAGCACGAAAAAAAATGTGTAGTTATCAATGAATAAAAATTTTTAATCTGCTGGTTTTCTACATCTTCACATGTAATAACTTTAAAAATAGTCAACAAAAACGTAGGGTTGATTTAAAGAAATTATCGATGAAGTCATTTTTCAAATATGGTACATACTTTATAGATTTTTAAAAGACTGCAACTTGAATTACTAACCATAGTGTCTAAGCATTCTAAAAAAAAAGAAACTATTTGATTAACTGAATTTATTTCAAGTTACAAACTGATACTGAATATAGGTATATGGGTGTATTTATGCATAATATATATTTCTTGTAAAATTGTAAAAAACGACTTAAAGACAATGTTAATTAGAATAAAATCTTTATTACATAAAAAAATTAAAGACTTACAACACATTTCACTTCTGCTGATAGATAGATATATACACTTTATTGACCATCAAATGTACATGGTAAGTCACTGTCTTTATAAGTACCGACTATAGTTACTCAATAGAGATAGTTAAGACATATACAAGCGTGTCAATGTTTAGCCTAAAATGCAGTTCTAGTCAAAACTCAGCGACAAAATAGATAACTTGAACTCGTGATATCGTTATTAATTGACAGATTTCAAAAATTCTTTTTTCCAAATGAATACCAATTAATTGTTTTTGATATTGTTTTACTATATAACTCTTAGTTGTCTAGAAAAGCGTGTGAAACACCAATAACAAAGACAAAGTCTTCTGCAGCATTACTTGTTTTGAGGGGTGAGAATTTTTTTAGCTTCTTGAATATGTGGTAACATATGTTACATAAAATAAAGTCAACATATCAAATACTATAGTGAAAAATAAATATATAAAATGGTGCGTTCATTTCGATTTTAGAGAAAGTTTAATTAAGCAAACGTAAGATATGCAATGGATAAATCAAGCGCAAGGGAATTAATACAACTTCACTGTGAAAATAGCTTAAACATGGCAACAGTCTCTGAAAGTGTTCACGCATGTCTCAACTATCCCTATCGAGTAAGTATAGTACCGTCAATGTCTGTGTACATTCAGAAACATTGAGTTAAAATAAAGCAAAATTATGACTTACAATGAATTATGTATATATAAAAAAAGTCTGTGGCTAGTGGAACTTGCCTTCAAAAGCTTTTACCTAACACACTTACACACACAGACACACACACTACAAAGAATGAATAAAAGTACTCTGTAACACTATATACATTACTTTAGAGCACCAATAAATTCCTTCACCTTGGTTTTTGTTTTATAACACCCACTAGTGTCTACTGTAATCTTGTTAGGGGGAGCATCTTAATAACATTAGGTTGAAAAAGGAGGAATTTGATTCCCAAGTAATCAAACATTTGCTTTGTTTTCTCCTTTTTGTGCAACTGCATTTTTAATTCATGCCTGCACCTGGTATTGATGTTGCGAGCTTCATCATTCGCTGGATATTTGGAATACATATACTGAAGAAGGATATAGCTGGAAGGGTATCCCATTGGCCTCGAACACATTTGGGCAGCTTTCTTGTTGCAGTCCTTATTGCTCTTTTTTGCATGATAAACACATGTTCCGCTGCTGATGAGTTAACCCATATGAATGTTCCATAGCATAGGATACTGCGACAAGTGCAAAATAAGCAATCCTGGCAGCTGGGTACTGTACTGTTCCACTGTCCTTATGATGTCGATTGCTATGTATAAGCCACATGTTTCCATAGGTCAATCATATTTAACGTTTTAAAATGAATTGGTCTGACCAGGTAAGACATCTCCAGGCTGTTTCTAAGGACATAACAAAATTCGTAATTAGCAATTAGGTTAGAGTATATTTCATAAAAAGAAACAAAAATATAAATGCAACCATTTTATAATAATTCACCAATAGCCACATACCAAAATATTTATGCAACAGAAAAGTGACTAATTTTATTGCTGTTTTTGGGATTCTTACCTGAAATGTTTCTCGATATACTCCATGTTTCATTATCTACACTACAGACGAATTACTTAATTACCCAAAATTCAAACAATTCAGGCTACAATAAGAATGTTCAATCTTTAAAACTTTCAGGAAAATAAATAGACATAGATCAAATAACAAGTTATGATCACGCAATTATAAAAAATGTAAACAACAAACCGCCATTAATTAATGCCGGGCGCTTTGTCAGAGTCAGTTCGCTGTTGGCGTCGGTGTTGCTATGTTGCTATTGGACGACGATGACATACGAAACGGAGGAAATTCAAATAAATGTTGTTTACAAATTAAAACAAACTTTCAGAAACATTACAATTGTAACTTTACGTGAGCTTACAAATGGAGAAAAACAACAAGCCGGCAAACGAGATATTATATTTGAAAGTTACGTTAAAGTTTCATTTGTAAGTTTGCATTGGTTTTTTGGCTGCAAACATTTAGAAATGTTGCAAACTTAACTTGCATAATGGTAGATTATTTAACGTTGCGGTAAGCATTTGTAAGTTACCATGCTTAGTGGGTAGCTTTAAGAATAGTAAGATGTCAAAATTTGAGTGATAAATTTAGGAATGTCATGTCATAACCTAGATGTAAGTCAGCTGTTTTTTATTTAGGACAAACGTCAAACTGACACTAAAATTATAGTTAGGTTAACTAATCTGTCAAGGATCAACAATGCTAAATCACATATCCGAGGAGATGAAAAAGCATTATTGTATAAAAATTTGTTATAATTTTGATTTGCAAGAAGGCAGATAGCAGTTTTTTAATTACTTACGCTGGTTACGAAGAAAAATGATAAACAGAGGGAAAAATTTTGATAAAATCATCAGATTGAAAATTGTTATTAAAAATTGAGGGATGAGAAAATTTTGATTAAAATATATATGGATGTTAATTGCACTTGTTGATATTAAATCCATACGTAAACATTTAATATACTTTATTATTTCACTAACTGAATAAACTATACATTTAACTATAAAACAATCACAGACAGCACATAACAGATAACTGACCGAGCGTGGAGAGACGTATCTTCACTATGTCGGTTGGTAGCGAGGAGAGAGAGAGAGAGAGATCCCTGGTGTCTCTTATATAGTAGTTCTTGACAGCTTGCTGTCGAATAACGTAACGCAACGTTTAGCTGTCAGAAACATAGAGTAGTGTTGACGGAAACACTGCGGTCGGAACCACCGCCACATACTCCCCTCTCAGTGGCAACGCTATTAGTTCAAGTATCTTCGTGGAAATCGAACTCTACGTCCATGGCGTGTAGTTTGAACGGGAACGGGAACTTCACTGTCACTTTCACTAGGTGTTGGACTTTCACTGTCACTTTCAGTTTCACTAGGATGTCTCTGAGGCTGGAAAGTTGTCTGTTCGTTATCACAAAGAATGAATGCGGGTTTAAGACGGTCAACAGAAATTGTCTCTTCTCCGTGTGATTTCTTGATTTTGAAGACTTTGTCAGTTCGGGATAACACTTCAAAGGGGCCGTCATAAACTGGTTCGAGGGTTTTTCGCGGAATATCAATGCGAACAAAAACAAAAGGAGCTTCCATAAGCTTAGGATGGACAAATACCTTTTTTGCAGTATGATGTTTAAAAGGTACTGGTCGAAGTTTCCTTATGTCTTCTTTCAGCTGAGATATAAGTGATGGAACATCATGAGCTTGTGTGCTGTTGAAAAAGTCGGTGGGAAGTTTGATTGATTCTCCGTAGACTATTTCAGCGGGTGTTGAGCGATATTCTGGAATTATGTACGATCTGAGTCCTAGTAACACAATTGGCAATTTAGCGACCCAGTTTTCGTCCATATGAGCTTTCAAGGCCTGTTTCAGAACTCTATGCCATCTCTCGATTACACCATTTGCTGCTGGGTGGTAAGCTGTGGTCTTGATGTGGTCTGCACCTAGTGTTTTAGTGAGGTGTGTGAAAAGGTGGCAATCGAATTGTTTACCTCTGTCTGTGGTGATGTATTGCGGAACACCGAAACGAGAGATCCAGCATGATAAAATAGTGTTCGCTACTGTTTCTGCTGTAATATCTGACAATGGAATTGCTTCGGGCCATCGAGAAAATCTGTCTATTATTGTTAACAGATAGCGTTGACCTTGTGATGCTGGTAATGGTCCCACAATGTCAACATTTATATGTGAGAATCTTCTCATGGCTGGGGTGTATTGTCCAATGGCACTGGAAGTGTGTCTCCATATCTTGACTTTCTGGCAGGGAATGCAAGTTTTAGACCAAAGAGTTACATCGCGTTTCAATTTGGGCCAACAAAATCTATCCTGGACCAGATCGACTGAAGCTGATATGCCTGGGTGAGATAAATTGTGGATAGAATCGAAAATCTTTCGGCGAAATTTGAGCGGAATGAATGGGCGAAGTTTCTTTGAAGAAGAATCGCAAATAAGATTCATTCCGTTGTCAAGAGGCATGTTTTGAAATTTGTATGAGGAAGATTTAGACTGCAGAAGGTGTTTGAGTTCCTCACAAGATGACTGAGCTTGCGCAATTTCTTGGAGTGACACAGTGGAAGAAAGTGAAATTGTTTCAATGCGAGAACAATAGTCTGCGGGAATGTTTGTAGGACCTGGTATGTAGCGAATGTCTGTGGTAAATTGACCTAGGAAGTCTAAATGTCGTAGTTGCCTTGGGGATGCTTTATCGACGCGTTGTTCAAAAGCGTATGTCAAAGGTTTGTGGTCCGTATAAATGGTGAAATGGCGACCTTCTAGGGTATATCTAAAGTATTTAACTGCCTGATAAGCAGCTAGAAGTTCGCGATCGTAGGTGCTGTAAGATTTTTGGGCTGAAGTAAGCTTTTTGGAGTAGAAACCTAGGGGTTCTAGTGTTTGATCACGTAGTTGTTGGAGGGAAGCGCCTACGGCATAATCAGAAGCATCGACATGGAGAATCAGTGGTAGCGAAGAAGACGGATGAGCTATTAGTGTAGCGTTTTTTAGTGCCTCTTTCAAACGTTCGAATGCTTCTCGAGTCTGAGGAGTCCACTCGATTTTACGTTTGTCGCGTTTTTTGGGATTCTGGCAGAGGTCGAATAGTGGTTGCTGAATTTCCGCAGCACGTGGAAGAGACCGACGGTAGAAATTTATGAGACCTAGAAATCTTCTGAGTTTTTCAATGGTATCGGGAAGAGGTAGGTCGGTAATAGCTTTGATGCGTTCAAGAAGTGGAAATAATCCAGATTTATTTACACGAAAACCTAAAAATGAAATTTCGGCCACTCCGAATTCACATTTGGATGAATTGATACGGATGCCGTTGTCTTGAAGTGTCTGAAAAAGTTTTGCTAGATGCTCTTGATGTTCTTTTTCAGAGGCTGATGCAACGAGAATATCGTCAAGATAGGAGTAGGCAAAGTCAAGATGTCTTAAAATTGAATGTAAATATCTTTGAAATGTTTGTGCTGAATTACGAAGGCCAAATGGGGTTTTAACAAATTCGAATAACCCAAATGGAGTTATGACTGCTGTTTTGGGAATATCTTGAGGTGCTACTGGGATGTGATGGAAAGCGCGAATGATATCTAATTTTGAAAAAATACGTTTGCCTTCTAACTGGGCATTAAAATCCTGCAAATTTGGAATGGGATATTTGTCTGGGATTGTTTTAGCGTTTAGTGCTCGGTAATCCCCACATGGTCTCCATGAGCCATCCTTTTTTTGCACCATGTGGAGGGGGCTTGACCATGGACTTTTGGAGGGTCTACAAATTCCCAAGTCCATCATGTGCTGGAATTCTAGCTTTGCTTGAGCTAGCTTTTCCGGGGGCAATCTTCTAGCTTTTGCAGTGACAGGTGGTCCTTCCGTACTTATAGTATGGAAGAACTCAACCTCTGGAAGGTTGCTAGAAGAAGTTTCCTTAAATAGGTCAGGAAATTGTTGTAGCAATTTGAAGTACTGGTGTGTCGGGTCTACGAGATGAATTTTAGAATTAAATCCTGGTGGTGGGTTAGCACCGGCCTTAGAGAGGTTTGTCTTTGTATCGATTAAACGTCTATGTTTCATATCCACAAGTAAAGCAAACTCTGCTAGAAAATCAGCGCCTATAATTGGTTGCTTGATATCGGCAAGTGTGAAGGGCCAGCAGAACCTACGGCGTAAACCTAGATCCAAATCTAATAATTGTTCGCCATAGGTATGAATAGGGGTCCCGTTTGCAGCATACAAGGTGCGTTTCGATTGAAATTTCCGTTGGTCGTGAGTGGGTGGAATAACTGAAATATCCGCTCCAGAGTCGATTAGAAATTTCATATTGGAGCGTCTATCAAAAATAAAAAGGCGGCGTGTTAGGTGGCTCTCGTCTCCTGCCGCGTGGAGGGAGTGCCTTATTAGTTTTCCGACACATGTTTTGCTTTAAAATTGCAAGGTTGGATGCAACGTTTGGCCTTGTTGCCAAATCGTTCATGATACCAACACGTGGAGGTTGAGGAATTTGCGGTTATGGAATTTCGAGAAAGCTTGGGTCTTTCTCGGGAGGTAGATCGGGAACGCGTTCGCAATTCGTTGACTGATGCTGTTAGCTTCTCTAATTGCGCTTCTAATTTGGCTAGCTTGTCGGGCTCGCGTGACTGAATTTCAGCCACGTTGTATTTATCTCTGGAAAATTCCACGATTTTGTCTGCTGTAACCGACAAATTTTCTAGAGAATCGTTGCTCAAAGCCAAAATTGAACGAACGTTGACTGGTAAACATTGTAGAAATAAAATTTTAAGGAAATTTTCTCCAATCTGACTACCGGCTAAAAACTTCATTTCGCGTAAAAGTTGCGATGGTTTTCTGTCGCCTAATTCTAATTCTGTTAAAAGTTTATTTAGTTTGCGACTATCGGACTCTTCAAATTCTAATAAAAGACGTTTCATTAGATCTGAATAGGGGGTTGATGATAATGGTTGGGTTAAAAAATCTGAAATTGACTCTGCGACATCAGGATCGAGTATAGCGAGTACATGACTGAATTTTGTCTTTTCAGAACTGATCTGCGATATATCAAACTGGGCGTCAACCTGCATTTGCCAGATTTTCACGTTACGTCTCCATATAGGAGGTAATTTTATTGCAACCCTTGCCATGATATTGCTGCTTGAAGAATCTTCGGCCATTGTGAAAAAAATCAGATAATTTTTAAATTAGAAAAGACTGACCTGTTTAGATATTCGTTTTCTGTAGGCATGAGCACGTGCGTGGAAGTTAGGCGACGTTGGCTGGAACATCAGGCTGGGCATCTTCGGCTTGCGGCACGGGGTCACCAATATGGATGTTAATTGCACTTGTTGATATTAAATCCATACGTAAACATTTAATATACTTTATTATTTCACTAACTGAATAAACTATACATTTAACTATAAAACAATCACAGACAGCACATAACAGATAACTGACCGAGCGTGGAGAGACGTATCTTCACTATGTCGGTTGGTAGCGAGGAGAGAGAGAGAGAGAGATCCCTGGTGTCTCTTATATAGTAGTTCTTGACAGCTTGCTGTCGAATAACGTAACGCAACGTTTAGCTGTCAGAAACATAGAGTAGTGTTGACGGAAACACTGCGGTCGGAACCACCGCCACAATATAAGACGAGGAAATTTTGCTTAAAAGTTTTGATTGATTGAATTTTTGGTATTAGAAAGAGATGAAAAACAAAAAAATTTGGAAAGAAGTTTGAAAACAGTAGGATTATCTCTAGGTTGAAGTAAACAATCGACTGGAGTCACGACACGGAAGTTCAGAAACAGGCCAAGAAATAAACTGTGAGTAAAGTAAATAAAACACTTACACTTATAGTGAGACACGTCCACAGTTTTGAAAGGGGTGATAAATAATTTACAAAAAACTTTCGTAAATCAGGAGAAAATACAGCGGGTTCAGCGAGAAGGTAATCATTTTAGCTAGTAATTAAAATATCGAGACTTTTGCAGGGCCATCTCTTGGGCTCTAACCAACAGTAAGCAGCTTGTGAAGGTATCGTATATTGACTGTACGCCATAATACAGTGTAGTAGAAATAACATTGATGCCAATAGGTGTCGTCTTGATCTAGGAAGTGCATGAAATTAGAGTATAAATACATATACAAGTCTTCGCTAATTTAAATAAATAGTATTGTTCAGTTTTTTCTTCTTGTGGGGGGATTTCCTATTGTTTCAAAGAAGATTAAAAAAAACAAAGCACTAAATTAAATAGTAAAAACCATATTATAAGTAGTAAATAAGGATTAGGTTTTGTTAGTTTCAATATTTCTATAAATATTCAATTTCTGTGAGCATATAAGGACTTTTGCTTTATTTTCTTTAATACATACATATATATCTATAAGTATTTTAAGCAAAGATCCTAGGGTAATATATTTCAAAATTTAAAAAAAAATAAACAAAGATATTTCGGACTTGAACCCACCAGCTTAAGAAGCTCCCTGATTTGAGAGTAAGATCATCACCAAGGTGTAATTCAAATATATATATATATATATATATATATATATATATATATATATATATATATATATATATATATATATATATATATATATATATATATATATATATATATATATATATATATATATATATATATTTAATACACACACATTTACAACACACTTCACCAAACTTTGCAGGCAAATAAAACTTAAAAGCTAAGATACAAAAAAATTATAACTAAAAAATTACATCTATATCAATTCTATATACTAAATTAAATTTTAAACAACCATAGCATAAATTATCATTATAACAATTGTCGCCTAAACGTGGGAGCTTTCGAGGTCCACGAGTAAAATAAATTAAAAAAAATAAATAAACAAAACATAATAAGGAAGTCGAGAAAATGCCTAGGGGAAGAAAAATGACCACGTCAAAGGACAGACAGGACAGGGGAGACGAAAGAGAACATGAACAGCAGGAAAGTATGGAAATAGATCAGGAGAGAAGATATGATCAAGAAGTTGGTGAGAATGTGGAAGAACAGGCAGAAGGAATGGTACAAAAAGGATGAGAAACGTCGATATAAGAACAGACACCCGATCTAGGTAAGGTAGACGACACAAATACGACAAAAGAAAAACCTGACAGTAACAATGAAATGTTGATGAAATTAATGCAGAGCATAAATAGTATGAATACAGATATAAATGAGAAAATGGACAAACAAGAGCGGAATGTAAATAATATGAATGAAAGCATAAATGGCCTAAAACAAGACATAAATGAAAGCAAGAAAGAAATGAAAGGGGATATGTATAGCATGAAACTTGATATAAATGAGAAAATGGATAAAATAGGAGAAAAAGTGGATAAGCAAGAGCACAAAATGAATGAAGGTATGAAAGTGATGAATGAACGACTGAACGAAATGAATGCCAAAATAACAGAGAAATTAGAAAAAAGTGTGCAGGAGGTGAGAAAGGAGCTGATACTGAAAGTAAATGGCGAAGTAGAGGGCAAAGAGCAAGAAAAATGCCAGGGTGTCATGGAAAGAATGAATGTAGCTGAAGACGAGATAGGTAGCATTATACAAGTGGGGAATGAGAGATATTTGAGGATGATTGGAGTAAGTACAGCAATAGAGAGGAAAGTTGAGAGTTACCAGAATGAGATAGGTCGAAAGAGTGGAGCAAGTGGCCAGAGTAAATGTGGATGATTTAAAAAGATTGAAAGAAGAAACTGAACGGAGATTAAATTTAGAAAGTACTACTGGGGAGAAGCACAACAGGCCATAGTCAGAGAGAGATTGTATTTTGGCAAATATGACCCAAACGACCCCAGAGAATTGTATAGCTACGCATTGCACATTTACGATATGGCGCAGCATCTGACGCCAAAGATGAGGAAAGAAGAAATTATAGTGTATATTGCCAGGCACTTCAAAACCCAGATATCCGAAATAATAGGGATACAAAATATAAGAACCTTGGACCAACTCATAAACTACCTACAACGGGTCCAGAGAACAATGAGGGACAAAAATAATGAAAGGAATACCGGAAGGGAAGAGTGGCGAAGAAGGAACCAAGAAGGATCAAGAAGGAATGGGCAGTACAACGGGAACGGAAATTATGGACGAAACAATAACAATTATGAAAGAAGGGATTACCGAAATTACGAAGGAAGGACAGGGAAGATACAATGTACGGAACAACTACAACGAAAGAAGGAACTTTCAAAATGGACAAAGAAGGTATAACGACAGATATGACAACAATAACTACGACAGAGGGAGAAATCAAAATAACGAGAATTATAAGAGGCAAAGGCCACAAAATGACAACCGAAACGATTACAATCGACAGGATGAGAGAACGGCTGATGAATTTAGAGCCAGAATGAATGCGATGAGACAAATGAGAAATTCTGCGGAAGAGAATCAAGGATCAGGCGCTGAAACGGGGGCAATACGAAAACAAAGAGGTGACGACCAGCAAGAAGGAATTAGAATAATGAGTGATGCGTGGAGGCGGCGAGAGCAAGACTGCCAAATAGGGGTATGGACAATGCCATTGTTCATACAAATTTTTAAATGTGCACCGACCCGTAAGAGCAAATCACCCACACGCCATGGCAATTAACACATGTATATACGAATACCCCAGGGAGGTCTTTAAAAAGGCCAAAGAGGCAGACAATATAGAAAAAAATGTAGGTTTGATAATTTCGAAGGGCGAAGTAATTAACAAAAAGGTTAAAATATTATTTGACACAGGATCTGAAGCCTCTATTATCTCGGGAAGAGTCGTACAACATTTAAGCGTGGGGAGAGTAAAAATACCAAAAATCACACTAGTAAATGCTAGGGGAAAGAAAATTGGGGAAATTAGTGAAACGATATCTGTGGAAGTAGAAATAAACAACGAAAAACTGGAGCTACAGCTGTTGATAATGGACGATATGGAGTATGACATAATAATAGGCACTGACGAAATGGAGAGACATAAAATTATAATTGATTACCTGAATAAGTACATAATAATGCGCAACTAGAGAATAAAAATGGAAAGATTTGAAGACAATGACGTAAATGGGGAGGATGGTAGGGTAGTTAGGATTAGTTTAGTGATGGAAGATCACGGTTTTAAGAATAAAGAAAAAGCTATATGCAAAGTAAGATATAGCAGATATGATGATGAAGTATATGAAGAAAATGGGGATAATATGCAGATAAACTGCGAAAAGAAGTATATAAAGCAAATAAAGGGAATTCTAGAAAAATACAGAGGGTTAATTATAGATGAGACAAGAGTTGCGAAAAATTATGTATATCAGTTTAAAGTAAGAGGGTTAGAGAATTTCAAGGCCAAGTCATATCCAATTCCATATAAATACAGAAGAGAAGTAGCTGAAGAAATATTAAAAATGAACAGAGGGGGATAATTGAAAACAGTAACACCCCATATATAAATCCAGTAGTTGTCGTAAAAAAATCTAGTGGCGAGCTAAGACTATGTCTGGACGCCAGGAACATAAATAGTTGTTCAGTTCCACAGTATGAAGCCCCAGCGAACATTGACTCAATCTTTGGAAGGTTGACTTGTTCGGAAGTATTTACGAAGGTTGATTTGAAGCATAGTTTTTGGCTAATTCCGTTACACGAAGATAGCCGAGACTATACAGGTTTTACGATAGACGGAGTAGTCTAAAGATTTGCAGTAGTGCCTTACGGGATTCAATCCGCATGTGCAGCACTGACCAGAGCACTACATACTATATTAGACAAGTATGAACAGTTTCTAGTACATTATGTAGATGATATATTGATAAGCAGCAAGGAAGAAGACCACCAAGAGCACGTGGAAACAGTCTTAAGAGCACTAGACGAAGCTGGTTTGAAGATCAATTTAGAGAAATGTCAGTTTTATCAAAAAGAGGTAGTATTCTTGGGGTACGTAATTGACCAAGAGGGAATAAGAATGGATGAAAAACGTGTGGAGGCCATCAAAGAGTTTAAACGCCCTACAAATTTAAAAACACTCAGAGGATTCATTGCCATGATAAACTATTTCAAGAGATTGGTCCCAAACTTGAGCGAGAAGTTGTACCCACTTATAAACATGCTCAAGAAAAATCAAAAATGGAAATGGGACAATGAGAAAGAGGTAACATTTGTCAAAATAAAAGAGGAATTTTGTAATGGACTGAAAGTTTACCATCCTAGGTATGATTCGGAATTCACATTGAGAACGGATGCGTCAATTAACAAATTGGCTGGAGTGTTAGTACAAATGCAAGAGGGAGTGGAAGTGCCTATATGTTTTGTGTCAAGAGTGACAAAAGTGCATGAGAAAAAGTATAGTGTGACTGAATTAGAATTGGTGAGTGTAGTATTTTGTGTGGAGAAGCTGCAATTTTATTTATTGGGGAATAAATTTGTGATCGAAACAGACCACCAAGCTTTGATCAGCATCCTCAAGAATAAATTCGTAAGCAATCGGATACATAGATGGGTGTTAATTATGCAAGAATACACATATGACATAAGGCATGTGAAGGGAAGTTTGAATGTAGTGGCAGATGCTTTGACGAGAGATGATGGAAAGAATGTGAATGAATCTAGACAAATCAGATCAGGTATGAATGTTTTGACAGAAAATCAGGGTTTATTTTCAAAAGAGGTGATTAAAAGAGACCAGAGAATGCTAAGTGAGAAAGAAAAACGTGGATCTGAAGAGAAGGAGAATGTGCTTGTCAAAACAGTGAATGGGTATGAAGTATATGTGATAACGAATGAATTGGCGAGAGAAATCAGCAAAAGTATACATGAAGAGAATGGGCATATAGGGGCACAAAGGTATGGATGGTATTCCGAGAAAATTACATTACGAAACGAGACCTAACATTAATAAAGGGAACATTGAGAGTCTGTAAAACATGCCAAATATATAAACACAAAAATCGACACAATGTGGGAGTACCAAAAACTATAACAGCCAATGGGTGTTTAGAAATTGTAGCCATAGATTTCATTAGTGAGTTGATACCCAGTAGACAACAAAACAAGCATATAATGGTCATGGTTGATGTATTTTCCAAATACATCAAATTATATCCCACGAAACGTACAAATAAACAGGTCGCAATGAAACTGCTAAGGTTATATATACGACAAGTAGGTACACCGAAAATAATTTTACTGGATAACGCCACCTACTTCCAAAATGAAGCAATACAACAGTTCTGTGAAAGTAAAGGCATCCAAATGCAATACACGAGCATAAGACACCCTTGTAGTAACCCAGCAGAGCGCTATATACAGGAGGTAATCAAGTATTTGAGAATGTTGATAAATGGTGACCAGAGAGAATGGGAGAGTCAATTGGTGAATGTTGAAAGAATTCTGAATGAATGTCATAACTTGAACACGGAAGAGACACCTATGTATGTGATGACTGGAAGGAGGCCTGAGAGAAAATGGATAATAGAAGAGAAATTAACATATGAGAGAGTGGTTGAGAATGTAAGGAAGAGAATCAGGAGAAAGGCACAGAAATACTTGAGCCGACAGCGTAAGAAAATAAAAAAGGGGTGAAGTTCAAAAAATGAGATATTGTGATTGTGAGAGCACACAGAGTTGGAAATCGAGAGTTGGAGAAATGTGCCAAGCTTCAACCTATATTCGAAGGACCTTATAAAATAGAAAATGAGAAACCAGTTAACAGCTGTCTACTGACAGACCTCCAAACGGGACAGATCAGAGGAGTTTTCAACATTACAGACGTGTACAAGTTTGAACAATAGGAGGAAATTAAAACAAAAATAAGACCTGGGAAGTCTTTAAACTCAAACAAGAATGTTTCTGAAATAATATAACACGTCAAAATTCAAAATTTAAAGCAAAAGTCAAGCATAAAAGAAGAGTATTGGCCAAAACCGAGGTAGATAAAATTTGTAATCAGCCAAGCGTGGGGAAGGATCGTACAACAAACAAGCATAAGAATTGTGCGCCAAACAATAAATGCAATCGGATGCAAAAGAAGTAGTGGGGACAAGGTTAAACCCAAGACAAGAGGACCAGAGCTGTCAACGAACGAGGAAAAAGAAACAAAAATATGAAGTAAATAGATATCAAGGTAAATTAACTGATATTTGGAAAAAATTATGGAACATTCAGTATGATGAACAACTGGAGAAAGACGTCTGAAACAAGGAGTAATGGGAAAAGTCAAAAATATATATGTACGAACAGTGAAATGAATTTAATAGATGGAGAAGCTAACCAGTGAATATGTACACCCATAGAGGGCATATTGAGATAATAAAGAGTAATGTAGATGATTATGTGCACAGTAGTTGCAAGAAAATATAGATATTAAAGCAGAAAAGAAGTGAAATGTAAACAATTAAAAATAAGCGGAATTATAGGGGATTGAGATGAAAAGTCCAGTAAAAGGAACATATATTGACTGATAAACAGTAGTTTCAGATTAATAATTAAAAAAAAAGTTGGGTATCAGAAGAATAAAACGAATTGAAAAAGGAAATGACCTAATATCAAAATGAAACATATAGAAACTTACAATGGCAGCATCAGTAAAAATAAAAAAAATAGTCCAAATATGGGGGTATATACGAACATGTCATTATAGAAATCGGTTCATTATCACGCGTACGAACACACGCAATGAGAAAAGGGGAACTCGGTAATAAAAAAATAAAAAAATATTGATGTTCAAGAGGTAAATTAAAGAAACCAGGATTAAATTTAATAGACCTATGATGAAAGAGATAAATTAAACGATAAGGAATTTGAAAAGCAAGAGATAATTTCTTACTTTACTTGGGGGGAAACTTAAAACTAAATTTAGCCTTGACATAGTCAATTAACAACATTTTTTTATTTAATGTTGATGGCATTTCTTACAGCATGCAACATGCAAACTTAATAGCTAAGTTGAACGTTGCTTGGGCAAACGTGACATTAAAAAAGGAATATAACTTGAAAAAATCCCACACGAACGAAGCACTGACATGGCACATATTTTTTAAAGCACTTAAACTAACGAAGCACTATTTTAAATAAAGGCCATAAACACTTCGAAGAACTGAACACTTATGAAGCTGGAACAAACATGCAGCAATAATGACAACAGGATCAGTATTCGACAGTAGCAGAAATTTGCAGACACAGTAGTATTTTTCTTAAAATAATTGTGGGCACAGCAGTGGTATTCAAAAACATAATTGACAAAATATTGGCACAGCGGTGTTCTTATAAAACAATTAAAGGCACGCTAGTGTTCTTCTAAATTGTAGTCACGCTAGTATCTTTTTAAACATGCTTATAAGCACAATAATGTCTCTCATGCATAAGTGCATCTGACACGTCAATATGATAACTTCTCATGTCTACAGCTAGATCACTTGAGTCTCAGATGATAGTTCTGATTTCACAGCATAACTTGTTACGGGAATGGCAGTGACTGTTTCCGTAATCTGAAATGCTAAAAAAATGTATTAAGGGAGGAAAAGATTATATTGCTATAAACTAAAAGCGTGAATAAATTTTTTTTCCTACCTTCAGAAGGCAAGCCTCTAAAGCAGTAAAAACTTATTATTGGGAATTTGATATGGTTACTAAAGGGGGCCACATATACATATATATATATATATATATATATATATATATATATATATATATATATATATATATATATATATATATTGCTATAGATAGCAAATGATAGGAAATATTACGAAATTTTAATAGGAAAACGGGAAATTTATGCATACTAGTATATATAAAATAAGTGTATACACCCTAATGTAGCAATGAAAGAGTTTTGGCAGGAGATGTCAACGCCCGACATGAATGTCAGTGACCCATGTAGCAACCCTCGATGTTAAGTTACATTCGAGTAATAAAAAAATTAGATATTCTAGAAATATCCACAAAGAAACCAAGAACAATGCTTCAGTTTTGTAGGGAGGATGAGATTGTAGATAATATAATTGTAGTCTTGTTGATTTTATTGTATAAAAAAATTAGATATGACCAAGCTAGCTAAAGACTCACCATAGTGAAAGAGCGGAGGTCATTTATAAAAAACAAAGGTTTGTAGAATATTAAGGTGATGTGCGCGTCAGAAAAAAAACGTAAAAAGACGTTAAAGGTTTGACGGAAAACTTAAACACAGGTGTGTGACGAACAATAGCGTTTTTTCACCTGTAGGAGAGTTAATAAAAGCAACGGTCCGAGAGAGTCCGGGGCTTGTCTTGTCTTTTCCATCCAGTGAAATCATCTGTATCACTTTACCAGACCAGGTGATCATCGTCATAACTAAGATTCCAGAGTGCATCGAAGTGAGGGTATAAAACACCTCCAGAGTGCTACGACTATGGAATAAATATATCGATATGTTAACGAAGTAAATCCGTTAATAATCAATGGCATGGACAAATGAGAAAGATAATAATAATTAATCAAGGTCCGTATTAATGGAAGAACAATAAATAATCCAATGGAAAATATGTCAGTAAGTGTTACCTTTTCTTAAATTGACCAGTGCGGGTGGAATTTCACCATTTTTACAACAACAATCAAATATTTTTGTGCTAATAAATTTCAAAGAAAAAAAAATTTTGTTTGAAATAAACGGAAAGAGACCGTTCTGTAGAATTATCGATGTATATTGATTATGTAGTATCCATGTTTAATTAATTGTGTAATTAGTTATAATGCTACCAGAATGTTTTTTTAATAGGATTTTTCAAGTTATATTTATGTAAAGAATGTTTTAAAATATCTCTTTGTATTTAACAAGTGTCATATCGGCACAGTTAAATGTTTTAATAGGATTTTTCAATTTATGTTTATGTATTGAATGCTTTAAACGTTTCTGTTTGTGTTTAATGTGTGTCAAATAGACACCGTAAAATTTGTGTAATAAATTAAATGGAATGTATAACAGATTGTAATTAACGGAAGTATTGTTTTTGGTTGATATTTAATCAGCAAAATTGTTATATAGCCATCTGTGCAAAGCGATAGTAATTTTGATCAAGTGAAAATCAATAAATGAATTTAAATAACACATATTAGTGAATTTTAATTAGTAGAAGCTAGCTGTAATTATAAGGAACCCAACCTGATGATTAGGACGTATGTTCTCAGCTCTATAATAAATTTTTGCAGGTATATGCTACCCATAAAGTAAAGTAGAATACCATAGCAAAATGGCGCCGCAACTAAAGGGCTTTAAAAAAAATACATAATAATATAATTATCAAAATTTTTTTTTGGTCTAAGTTAATTTATTTTCATAGAGAAAAAAAAAATTAGTTTCAAACCATCATAACTTAAAATCAACTTGGTCCGCCAAGAACATAGCAAAATGGCGCCCAAGTCGTGGGACTTCTAAAAAAAAAAATTTTTGACCTAAAAAGAACATGATTAAAAAAAATTTTTTCTTTGTGTGTAAAAATAAAGTTATTTTCATAAAAAATTTTAATAAAATAAACATTTGTTCGCAATATAGCACATGATTGGCACAAATACAGGGTTTCTGTTAAATTTTAATAAAATTTTAATTACGTTAGAATAAAGCAAATTTTCATGAAAACGTAATAGTATTTTAAATACAAGGGATTTAGAAGTAAACCAATTTTAAATAAATTAGCACGACTCATTTAAATACAGTAAACTTAAATAAATCAATTCAACCGATTTATTGAAAAGTAGCAAAAATTCTAATACCGTATGATATTTTAATATATGAAACAGTAAGTTGCACACATGACCAATGGTTTAATGAGAAATAAATATAGGTGGTGTATTTGAAAGGGTCAAAGCTTAGAAAGGGGGACAATTAAATTTTAAATTCACAAGGAAATTAAATAAATCAAGCTTGAACATGTCCGGGGAAAAACAGTTAGAAAGTGATAAACCGATTGGGCCAGAATCTGAAGAACCTATAATCAGCGTACCTGAAGATCCGGAGAAAATGGCAGAGCCAGAACCACAAAAACCTAAACAGTTCACGGAATGGAGGGGACGTAAAGCAAGTTCGGAAGAAGGGACCATATCACAGGAAGAAGAAGAAACCGAATATCGGGGCGATGAAACCTTTATAATAGAAAAAGAAAAGGGACAGAAGAGCGCTGTCAAAGAAAGTCCTCTGGAGGAAACAGTAAAAGGACAGGAGGAAGAATCAAAAATGGACAAGTTATTCGCCGTTTTGTTCAAGAAAATGGAAGAAGACAAAAAGGAAAACCAAAAAGACATAAATAATAAATTTGCGAATCAAAGGGTACATAGATGGGCGATATTATTACAGGAATATGATTATGAAATTAAACATATTCCAGGGAAATTAAATGTAGTAGCCGATGCACTTACTAGAGAAGAAGGTAAAGGAAAAGATACGAGGAAAATCAAAATAGGGGTAAATGTATTGAGGGAAAGCAGTGGAGAATTTTCACGACAAGAGATCATATCAGATCAAGTAAAACTAACATCCAGAGAAAAAAGAGGAACTTGGGTCGAAAATGAAATTATATTAAAGAAAATAAATGAATATGAGCTGTACTGCATAACTAATGAATTGGCAGCAAAAATTTTAGCAAGTTTACATATAGAACACGGGCATATAGGATCAAGGAAACTATGGTTGCTTTTCAGGGAAAATTTTATTAGTAAATCAGATACGAAAGTAGCGAAAAAAATAACCAGGGAATGCCATGAGTGTCAGCTTTTGAAAAACAAAAATATAGTTAATAAAAATACCGTAAAAAGCATCGTGGCCAACGAGACCTTGGAAATAATAGCCATAGATTTTTTGAGCAATCTACTAAAAGGAAAACACGGGTATAAACATATATTAGTAGTGGTAGATGTGTTCTCTAAATTTGTAAAATTATACCCATGCAAGAAAACTAATGCCAAGGAAACAATGAAATCATTAGATAAATATGTAGAAGAAGTAGGGAAATTTAAACAATGCATATTGGACAATGCGACTTACTTCCGGAGTGAGAATTTTATAAAGTACGCCAGACAAAAGCAAATAAAATTGAATTTTACCAGCATCCGACATCCAGCAGCAAATCCATCGGAAAGATACATTGCCGAAGTCATTAAGTTTCTAAGACTATTATGTAAAGATGATCACCGAAATTGGGTAGATCAATTAACAAAAATAGAGGATTACCTAAACAATAATCCCAATACGAATACCGAGCAATGCCCAGTATTCATCCTAAAAGGAACAAGACCACCTCGAAAATGGATAACTGAAGAAAAACATGCATATGATCAAATTAAAGATCTGAGAAGAAAAATCCGACGAAAAGCAGAAAAATATAAAAGAAGAGAACAACATAGAATTAGAAAAAGGGTGAGATTTAAAAAGGGAGATTTAGTAGTCCTGAAATCATTTAAAAAAGTAGAAGGGGGAAAGGACATATGTCCCAAACTTTTATTTAGAAATGAAGGCCCATATATGGTAAATAATGAGTTGCCACAAAACAGTTACGAATTAAAAGAAATAGGTAATGATAAGATAAGGGGCATTTTTAATATAGAACACGTGTATAAGTACCTCTAGCTAAATTTATACCCTGAGTACAGAAAATATAACAAGTAGGCATTTAAATAACCCGAAGAATTTATACCCTGAGTATAGAAAATAAAACAAGTAGGCATTTAAATAATGACCCAAAGAAATACGAATCAGAAAAGCGAAATTTCATAAGAAAATTTGAATGATAATAAATAAGGAGCAATGCTCGAATTAGATGCAGTTATTGGATAAGTCAATTAATATAATCATAATTCAACGGTAGAAAGGGGGAAATAAGTAGAAATAAAATAGAAAATTATTATTATTATTATTGAGCAATAGGAAACATGGAATCAGTAGACGAGAAAAATATGTAAAAGGTCTAAAAGACAGAAACCGGTTAAGTACCGAGAAATAATTATAATTAGCAAAAAGATAGAATATATAAGGGTCGGATTGATAGGAAAGAATTTGTATAGATGGTGTAGCGATAAGATTGAAATATGAAAAAGGTGAAGTAAAATGATTAACGATACAAAGATATCGGTCATTTAAAATGAAGTATAGTATATGGGCGATCCAAAAGAGGTCGGTCCCGAATTATTGAAGTATATATGTGAAAAGAATATTGAAAGTATATAGAATGAATAATGAAAATATAATATGATGCAAGTAATAGTGAAATATGTATAGGAAGTATGTGAAAAGTCAGAAGTAGGGAGACCGTATATGTTGTGTAGAAAAGATAAATTATTAGAAGTTGATAAATAAAAGAAGTATTACATAGTCCTATTCCATGGTAGTATAAAGATATAATAATTTAGCATAATGAAATAAGATTGAAAGGAAAGAAACCCCATAAAAATATGACAAATAAAAATACCAATAACTGTCATTTATTGAAATGAAATCTGAGGGAACGTTAAATAAGTCGAAATAACCAGGGGATGGCATAAATTTAGATCATATAGAACAATCAATTGATTTGCCAAAAGAGAGAAATATATAAAACCAATTGGTGAGCCATAAAAAGCGGTGTTGAATAAAATAAAATGTTTTAGTTATTAAAGTGTCATACAAGTCGATTATGAATTAAATTTAAGAGTTTTAATATTAGAATGTCGTGAAAGGCAATTTTAAATAAAATAAAGGGTTGTAATGATTGAAATGTCATAAAAGTCGATTTAGAATAAAATAAAATTTTGGAATGTCAAAAAAGGCGATTTTGAACAAAATATTTTAGTCAATGAATAAAGATGATCTGACTAGCAAACAGTATCCAGACTCACTTTTAGAAAGGGGGAATTGCTATAGATAGCAAATGATAGGAAATATTACGAAATTTTAATAGGAAAACGGGAAATTTATGCATACTAGTATATATAAAATAAGTGTAACACCCTAATGTAGCAATGAAAGAGTTTTGGCAGGAGATGTCAACGCCCGACATGAATGTCAGTGACCCATGTAGCAACCCTCGATGTTAAGTTACATTCGAGTAATAAAAAAATTAGATATTCTAGAAATATCCACAAAGAAACCAAGAACAATGCTTCAGTTTTGTAGGGAGAATGAGATTGTAGATAATATAATTGTAGTCTTGTTGATTTTATTGTATAAAAAAAATTAGATATGACCAAGCTAGCTAAAGACTCACCATAGTGAAAGAGCGGAGGTCATTTATAAAAAACAAAGGTTTGTAGAATATTAAGGTGATGTGCGCGTCAGAAAAAAAAACGTAAAAAGACGTTAAAGGTTTGACGGAAAACTTAAACACAGGTGTGTGACGAACAATAGCGTTTTTTCACCTGTAGGAGAGTTAATAAAAGCAACGGTCCGAGAGAGTCCGGGGCTTGTCTTGTCTTTTCCATCCAGTGAAATCATCTGTATCACTTTACCAGACCAGGTGATCATCGTCATAACTAAGATTCCAGAGTGCATCGAAGTGAGGGTATAAAACACCTCCAGAGTGCTACGACTATGGAATAAATATATCGATATGTTAACGAAGTAAATCCGTTAATAATCAATGGCATGGACAAATGAGAAAGATAATAATAATTAATCAAGGTCCGTATTAATGGAAGAACAATAAATAATCCAATGGAAAATATGTCAGTAAGTGTTACCTTTTCTTAAATTGACCAGTGCGGGTGGAATTTCACCATTTTTACAACAACAATCAAATATTTTTGTGCTAATAAATTTAAAAGAAAAAAAAAATTTTGTTTGAAATAAACGGAAAGAGACCGTTCTGTAGAATTATCGATGTATATTGATTATGTAGTATCCATGTTTAATTAATTGTGTAATTAGTTATAATGCTACCAGAATGTTTTTTTAATAGGATTTTTCAAGTTATATTTATGTAAAGAATGTTTTAAAATATCTCTTTGTATTTAACAAGTGTCATATCGGCACAGTTAAATGTTTTAATAGGATTTTTCAATTTATGTTTATGTATTGAATGCTTTAAACGTTTCTGTTTGTGTTTAATGTGTGTCAAATAGACACCGTAAAATTTGTGTAATAAATTAAATGGAATGTATAACAGATTGTAATTAACGGAAGTATTGTTTTTGGTTGATATTTAATCAGCAAAATTGTTATATAGCCATCTGTGCAAAGCGATAGTAATTTTGATCAAGTGAAAATCAATAAATGAATTTAAATAACACATATTAGTGAATTTTAATTAGTAGAAGCTAGCTGTAATTATAAGGAACCCAACCTGATGATTAGGACGTATGTTCTCAGCTCTATAATAAATTTTTGCAGGTATATGCTACCCATAAAGTAAAGTAGAATACCATAGCAATATATATATATATATATATATATATATATATATATATATATATATATATATATATACACACACACATAAACACATTTTACCACAAATTATACTAAACACAAACAAAAACGTACTTTTGGTGTATGCAATGTTTATGCACATGTATGTATGTGTCAGAAAAAATAGGGCAATGGTAAAATTAGTTTATAAGGAGTGAAAGTTATATCAAAGACAGAATGGACTGCAGGAAGTGATATAACATATATAAAGTATCTATGTGTATAAAAACTTTTGAGAATGTAAATATGTTGTATTTATTAGTGTTGTTTACTAGCTGTTTTGTAATTTAAGATGTTATTGTTTGTTAGAATTAATGATATTGTTTGCTAAAAGTAAGAATGTCATGTAATCTAGATATAAGATACAAAGACTATAATGCAAGAGAATGGACAATACAAACTGTATAAGTAGTCTTTAGGTAGGTTAAGATGTTTATGTTTAGTAGAATTAGGGAATTTATGGTGTTATTGTTGTTAGCTTTAAGAATAGTAAGATGTCAAAATTTGAGTGATAAATTTAGGAACGTCATGTCATAACCTAGATGTAAGCCAGCTGTTTTTTATTTAGGACAAACGTCAAACTGACACTAAAATTATAGTTAGGTTAACTAATCTGTCAGGGATCAACAATGCTAAATCACATATCCGAGGAGATGAAAAAGCATTATTGTATAAAAATTTGTTATAATTTTGATTTGCAAGAAGGCAGATAGCAGTTTTTTAATTAGTTACGCTGGTTACGAAAAAAATGATAAACAGAGGGAAAAATTTTGATAAAATCATCAGATTGAAAATTGTTATTAAAAATTGAGGGATAAGAAAATTTTGATTTAAATATAAGCCGGGGAAATTTTGCTTAAAAGTTTTGATTGATTAAATTTTTGGTATTAGAAAGAGATTAAAAACAAAAAAATTTGGAAAGAAGTTTGAAAACAGTAGGATTATCTCTAGGTTGAAGTAAACAATCGACTGGAGTCACGACACGGAAGTTCAGAAACAGGCCAGGAAATAAACTGTGAGTAAAATAAATAAAACACTTACACTTATAGTGAGACACGTCCACAGTTTTGAAAGGGGTGATAAATAATTTACAAAAAACTTTCGTAAATCAGGAGAAAATACAGCGGGTTCAGCGAGAAGGCAATCATTTTAGCTAGTAATTAAAATATCGAGACGTTTGCAGGGCCATCTCTTGGGCTCTAACCAACAGTAAGCAGCTTGTGAAGGTATCGTATATTGACTGTACGCCATAATACAGTGTAGTAGAAATAACACTAATGCCAATAGGTGTCGTCTTGATCTAGGAAGTGCATGAAATTAGAGTATAAATACATATACAAGTCTTCGCTAATTTAAATAAATAGTATTGTTCAGTTTTTTCTTCTTCTGGGGGGGTTTCCTATTGTTTCAAAGAAGATAAAAAAAACAAAGCACTAAATTAAATAGTAAAAACCATATTATAAGTAGTAAATAAAGATTAGGTTTTGTTAGTTTCAATATTTCAATAAATATATTTAATTTCTGTGAGCATATAAGGACTTTTGCTTTATTTTCTTTAATACATACATATATATCTATAAGTATTTTAAGCAAAGATCCTAGGGTAATATATTTCAAAATTAAAAAAAAAAATAAACAAACATATTTCGGACTTGAACCCACCAGCTTAAGAAGCTCCCTGATTTGAGAGTAAGATCATCACCAAGGTGTAAGTCATATATATATATATATATATATATATATATATATATATATATATATATATATATATATATATATATATATATATATATATATATATATATATATATATATATATATATATATATATATATATATATATAAAGGGTGAACTATTTACCAAAATTTAGGTTTGTAAGTTTAAAGACAAAGAAATTAGAGGTATTTTAGGAAAAAAATTGGGGTTTTCCTCAAACGTAAAAAGTCGAGATTTGAAGCGTTGAAATTGACAACTTTTAGGCAAACCTGAAAGAAATAGGGATTACGTAAAGAGTGTTCTGCAAGCCCTTAAGTCTCAGCTTCAACCATCATTGCCTTTCATTTTAATAAAAGATTTCTAGAATATTTATTTCAAATAGACACTTTCTCTGATGCTTTGGCAGTAGTTAGTTATGTTTATGGTTTAACGGTCTATAATTTTTAGCTCATTTTCGTAGAAAACATTCGTTAATGAGGAGACCGCGGCTTTTGAATTATAAAATGATTTCTTTAAATGAGCGCAAACTAGGCCCCCCTAGAGTCCATATCCGGGTTTACTTTCTGTTTACATATATACAGGCTGACGTATTTCTACGGTAAAGCTCAATATAATTGTTGCAAGATACGAAAAAAAAATTGTATACGTTACTTATAGGGTGTCTTGAGCTGCATCTTATAAAATTATTTTGAGAATCACAGGGTGGCCCATAAGGCGTTGGTGATACCTACAAAATTTTTTGAACATTCCTCATTGCATTTTTGAATTTTTCATCGAAATATGATGCATGTTTGTAAAAAAAATCGAGACGCAGTAATTGCGTTTTGGTAGAGAATTTTTATTAAATGCTTCAAAATTCAATAACTCAATTTGCTATTAACCTAAGGTTCGTCGGCTAGGAAACGAGTTTTCTCGAAAACATTTTAAGTTTATGTTCGGAAAATGTTTGTACATTTTCAAACAAGCTTTTTTGATAAAATATGGTACATTGTTTCTACTATATAGGTTATACCGGTGACCAAATTGATGCCTGCTTGCATTAAAGAGACATATTTGCTATTAAAAGCATTTTTATGAAAATTAACTTCCATAACGCACTTGCTGCATCCAGATTTTTTTATATTGCACTGTTTTGTCCCATCAAGATGGACAATTGATATAAGCATCATTATTAAAAAAATAATAGTATATTGCTGCTTTGCCATTGTTGAATCAGTGGTTTACAAATAAGCCTCTGAACATTTGAACATAAAACTTTGCTCTGATCTATTAATTGCCAAAGCTGAAGACTATTTTGCACTCGTTTAAATTTACGTTTTATATCACAAATAGTTGTGAGCAAGTCCACAAAAAAACCTTGAAGACTCAAGACACTTCCGATATATCTTCGCAAAGTGGGGATTATAAAAGAAAGAAACAGAAGAACAAAAATATTTTCAATCCAGTGATACAGATGACATGTCATCTGATAGTGAGGTAGAATCATACCCCACTCTGTAGTAAAGAAAAAGTGAGTGCTCTACTTTAATACATTACGTAGTTATTACTTTTTGCATGTTTATTTGCTCTAAAGGATGAATAACGATTATATCAAGAATCATACCTAGTAAGGGAATTATTAATGGTACTTTTTATTTTCAGGAGTTAGGCTGTATGGAGGCCTCCAAGGTTTCTCCAATCGTCAGTTTTGAAGAAGGTATAATTGCTTTCTTTACCTAATCTGTAATTTCTGTTCTTGGCTTGGTTGGCTGAAATGAGCACTTTTGCTATAAACAAATGGGATCATACTTTCTTCTTTGGTTTTTTGTTAAGACAAACTTTAAGACCTCATGTTTATTGGGAAAATATGGTTTTATTTTTGAGTGAAAAATACTCATAAATTGTGCTTACATACCACAAACCCAATGACCTACTCACACCTGAAATAGAGTATGAGCTACTTTCTCGAGGCATTCAGCCTCAGACAAATCAAACACTTCGCAGAGCACAGCTACGTACTGTACTTACTAAGGAAAAAGCTGGACTTAAGTTTGAAGCTGAGTCACCTCTCGAATTTGTCGATGACACGAGTCAGATCTCGTCAATTTTAGAAAATCTCATGTCACATTTTTCTACTCCTTCCGAAATGCTTCCTGAGTATGAAATACGTCGTATTGGGTCACATCTGTGTCACATTGAGCGCAGAATTTCTTCATTGAAGCCCAAAAATGTCGAACAGGGAAAACAACTTTCTGAAATACAGGAGCAGGTGATTCTTATCACAGGTTTGTGGTTGGAACAGAAGGAGGATTTTGCACCACCTGTTTCGTCAACTATGTCAAACCTTCTCGAAATATCGAATATCTTAAATGCTCCTAACCCCATCCCTGTACATAAGTGGGGGATTAAATTTTCTGACCAAACTCATAAGGAAAGTTATATGTCTTTTCTAGAAGAAGTTCAGGAATTTAGCGAGTCTCGAAAAATTTCTGATGAACAGCTATTCGCTGCCGCAATAGATTTGTTTACAGGCCCGACACTCCTTTGGTTTAGAAATATTAAAAGGGATGTTTCTTCCTGGTCTGAGTTAGTTACCGGTCTGAAAAGAGATTTTCTACCTGTTGATTATGAGTATAATTTATTAGCTGAAATTCGCTCTCGCACACAAGGTCCAAATATAAATGTTTTATTTTACATTATGGCCATCGAAGCGATGTTTAATCGCTTACCATCGAGGAAGATGAGATTATCAAGCAAGTTCTGAGAAATTTGAATCCTTTCTTTTCTGACAAGTTGTCATTGGTTGAGGTATCCTCTCTGTCGCAATTGAAAAATCTATGCAGAAAAATAAAGGAAACCATGATACTCAATGAAAAATACCATCTACCCCCGAATAAAAAGGTATGTCTTTTAGAACCCGATTTGTCATGTCTCTATCTAGATGACGTCACTGCGAAGAAATCTCAGCTGTCTGTCGTTTCTGAGAAAATTTGTTGAAACTGTAGGTCTGCCAGTCACATGTATGCAAATTGCACTCTACCTAGGGCGATATTTTGTTTTGGAGGCGGCAGGAAAAATACTTATAAGCATAAGTGTCCGAATTGTTCAAAAAACTATCGACCGGAAGTGCTCAGAGGGCAAGCTCTTCCGCAAATCAGAGTCTAGCCCCTCGAATCCTCAAAACACGGGAGCAATCCCCAAAAGAGGGTAAGGTTCTCACTTGATACCAAGGAAATAAGTTCTGATGTGTCAGTTTCCTTTAAAAAAGCTAAAGTGATTTGCTCAACTCCTAAAATTCTTAAACTTCAAGTTTCAAAAGATCCTCCCAGGATTAACGGCACACATGCACCCCCCGCTGCAGAGTAGAATAAATGGCTCCAGGCTGTTAACAAATTTTGTTCTCCTCCCAAGGTAACTTTTCCGGTTTATGTGGTACCTATGCTAAGCACTGTGCCAGGTGACAATCGAAATGATATTGACATAGGTTTCAAGCATTTTTGCATTAAGGCTTTATTAGATACTGGGGCAAATATCTCTGCAGTTGGTGCTCGAGGTCTGAATATTTTGAAGTCTATTAACATTTCGACGACTAACCCAACATCACCAGCGATCATAAACATTGCTGATGGTTTTCCTAAGGCTGTTTCTGATTGTGCTAACGTTTCGATTACCTTGAATAACATCACTAGGATTGTAAATTTTCTAGTCGTACCAGATATTGCTTTTGCTTTTATTTTGGGAATAAATTTCTGTAAGCTGTTTTCGCTATCCTTGGACTTCAACAGCAAATGCTATGACATCAATGCAATCTTACCTTCTCTTTATGTGCTGAACACACTATTGGATAAAGACTCTCTCTCTCTCTCTCTCTCAAGTGAGGAAAAAGTGACCTTGAACAAAGTGATTGAGAAATTTCATTCTTTAACTGCCGAGAAATTGGGACGTATTTCTTTGGCCTTTCATACGATTGATACTGGTACAGCCAAACCTTTTAAGCAGCGTCAATATCCTTTATCGCCTGCTTCACAAAAACATCTAAATAAGGAGATTGATGAAATGTTATCTCTTGGAGTAATCAAGCCTTCTAATTCACCTTGGTCTAGTCTGGTGTTACTGGTCAAGAAAAAGGATGATAGCTACAGGATGTGCTTTGATGGTCGGAAACTTAATGAAGTCACTGTCAAGGATTCTTATCCGCTACCTCTTATCGACTCTATCTTGAACAAACTTAGGGATTCTCGTTATTTGTCTTCCATAGACCTGCGCAAAGCTTCTTGGCAGATACCATTGGATGATTCTTTAAAGATTAAGACAGCCCTTCAAGTGCATGGAAGGGGGTTATATCACTTCCGCTCAATGCCTTTTGGGTTGAGCAATGCTTCACAGACCATGCAACGTCTGATGGATTCCATCTTGGGTCCTGATTTGGTACCATATGTCTTTGTCTACTTGGATGACATCATCAAAGCGACAAATTCCTTTCAACAACATGTCGATATTCTTTTGGAAATACATCGAGGACTTTCTGTAGCGGGTTTAACAATAAACCTGGACAAGTGTGAATTTTGCTTATCGTCTCTCTCTTTTGTTGGCTATGTCATTGACAAAGAAGGTCTTAGAATAGATCCTAAGAAGGTTGTCAGCATTTTAGAAGCTCCTTCACCGAATAATACTACCGAGGTACGTCGAGTCATAGGTCTGTTACAATGGTACCGCAGGTTTATTAAGAATTTCTCTACTATCAGCGCCTCAATAGCTGCGTTACTACATGGTCGTAAGAAGGGTCAGCCTATTAAATGGACGGATAAGGCTGAGTCTGCATTTAAGCTGCTCAAGGAACGTTTGGTTTCTGCTCCAGTTTTGGCGAGTCCTAATTTCGGAAAGCCTTTTTCAATACAGACAGATGCTTCTGATGTGGGCATCGGTGCTGTTCTCTTTCAAGAGACTGATGATTTTGAACATCCTATCGCTTATGCCAGTCGTACTTTGACTAAGCAGGAAAGAAAGTACAGTGTGACTGAAAAGGAATGCCTCGCTGTCTTGTTCGGTGTCGAACACTTTTGTGGCTATGTGGCTATGACCTTACTGTTTTCACTGATCATGCTTCTCTGATATGGCTTCATCACCTTAAGGAACCTACAGGTAGATTGGCTCGCTTCTGTTTACGTTTAAGTCAATTTTCTTTTCTCATTAAGCACCGCACTCAGAATGTTGTTGCTGACTTTTTATCTAGGCATGTGTCACTGTTGAGTGCTACCGACTTAAAGCCGGATGATTGGTATCTTGACATGATAAAAAGAGTTTCCGAAGACAACGAAAAATACCCTCACTTTGCGATGAATAATGGCGTTATCTATAAACATATTCCCTCGTTGCACCAGATTGAATCCAACCTGTCTGATTGGAAGATATTGGTACCTACCCGAAATCTTAAACAAATTTTGGGTCAGTGTCATGATCAACCTACCTCAGGTCATTTTGGTTTCGCAAAAACTCTAGCGAAAGTATCGGAGTATTATTATTAGTCGAAGATGAGAAAATCAGTCTACCAACACGTTAAACATTGTACTACATGTGGGACAAATAAACCTTCAACTCAGAAGCCCTTAGGTCTCATGGGAAGTTGCAAGAATGTAAACTTGCCATTTCAGTTAATTTCTGTCGACATTATGGGTCCTTTTCCATGTTCCAAGAAAGGAAATCAATATCTCATCGTTTGCACCGACTGGTTCACGAAGTTTGTCTTGGTAGAGACGGTGGCAAAAGATACCTATACCTCAGTCATTAAGTTCTTGGAACAGAATTTCCTCATTTTTGGTGTACCGCAAATTCTTTTGTGTGACAATGGTTCTCGGTTTACCTCGAAACAATTTACCAACTTTCTCTCTTCCTATAAAATTCATTCACTTTTCATGAAAAGTCGCTAAATCTTCAAGTACTGTAAACCCCTTTACTGCATTTCTAATTTGTACGTTAAAATTCATTATATGTTTGCCATGGAAAACTACCTCGCATTATTACTTAACAAATATTTCCAGGAACGAAATAAGCATTTAAAACATACGTTAGGAATATTCGAGAACAAAATATTGTTTATTTGTAATTTTCCGATGATGTCACCCAAGAAAGACGGTTGGAAGCGTTGCAGAGAATTGCCGGCAAAGCTACCGATTGGAGGTCTCGTTTTATCTAATTCGAAGAATGGAGGCTAGAAAGAGCTCGCGCACAGCCAGTAACGGTCACGCTAAGAATTTTTGCGTGCAGCGCCTAAGAATTGCAGAACCCGATACATTAGCGGGGACTCTCTGCTGAGCGTTCATAGAATGAATACCCGTCAGTTTTCAGTAGCTATTAAATTATCTTGAAACGGGGACATAAAGTTCTTTCTGTTATCTGTACTACTAGTAATTATTGTCAGTGATTGTTTGGAGTAACTCAAGTGATTTTTGAGTTTAATTAAACATCGTATTCAGTATAAAAACGCGAGCTAACTCGTGGCTCTTTGTTCCAAGCTGTTGATTTCTTGTCGTAATCAGAAAGAATTCCTGGTTATTATCGAACTTTAAGTCAGTTGGTAGTGAATTTTTCTGAAGCAAATTCACGTTTTAATTGCGATTCGCAAAGTTTCCATCAAGCGAATTCAGAATCTCGACATAGGTGTCAAAAGGTCTTGTAGTGTTGGAGTGACAACATCCACCAGCCCAATAATCTCTGATGAGAAGTCCCAGTCGTTTTTCCCTAAGTTTTTCCGGTCTTATTAGAGTCGGGAATCTATGCCAGGCACTCATAATTGGTCCCACTTGGAGGGCATCTTCAGAGGGTCATCAGGTAACTTAATACCGGAAGACTGGTGAACCTAAGCAAATATTTTCTCTGAATCAGCAGAATTTTCATACCAAACTAACATCTGAAGTTTTAATAACCTGAACTTTCAAAATCACGTAATCAAGTTTGAGCTTAAATAATGCCAGAGAGGTGCTGTCAGCACAACTATATATTTCCTTTTTAATGTCTAAGATGTTGTCAATTTTTGTAAATTTAAACACAGTTTTTATTTTTTAAATTGAAATTAGCAAATTTTGTCTGCAAAATATCGAACCTATACATTCTCTTTAATATCTCTTAGTTTTCATAATTAATATAGAAATTTCACGTAGGGAAATACTAATAGATATTCTTTCTTTGGAGCCTCAAGAACTGGACAGTTAGTTCACTAGAAAGCCTAGTAATTGATTGACAGACGTCAAGTAACTTACCTAATCATTTGTGTTTGTTTTTGAGCAATACCCCAAGTAAATAACAGTAACATTTTAGTAATATGCAACTATCTTTATCCTATTGTTTTGGTACATGTATGTAAATTAATAATTTCTTGCTCTTGAGATTCTTGCTAGTTATCTGACTGTTATTTGTGTGCAATTAATGTTTATGTGAGATTTACCAACCATTTTTATTTCATTTTGTTTGCCATTCCAAATTTAATTTATATGAATAAATTTATATATTTTGTTATATTGAAATATTTGTTTAATTGAAGAGAAATTCTTCCCTAGTATCTACTTTCCTTTTGACGTCGGCGCAAACAATTATGTCTTACTAACTATTATCTAGATATCTAAATTTCTGTGTACCTTATCACTAGTCTGGAGAGCCCACAAATATAGGACTCTGGGCAGTGCGAAGCAAACAAAGGAAGAGAAGGTGAGTATCAAACTACATCCAGATCTGTCAACCTCCTAAAAAGTGCTGCTAATCTTAATACATTTGATAATCTGATAGATAGCTACTTTAGGGTAGGGTGTTATAGGTAATTGTGACCTCACCATTGAGCAGATCTATATCCACTTGAGCTCAATCACCACATACCACGGTTTTTGTACCTGAAGCTTTTCTTTGAAGGAGGTAACACTTTTTGCCTCGTTGTTCGTCGGCAATTCTACTCTCAACCCACCTCCAAATGTTCAACCACCAACAGTGCCCAATGTCGCGCATAAATTGACGGATATCATTTTCAAAACTAAAAAGGTACGAAAGATGCTCTCTTCTCTTAATACCAGAAAAGCCTCTGGCCTTGACGACATCCCAGCAATTGTTCTCAAAAAATGCGCACCAGAACGTGCTCCTGTCCTGACTCGTCTGTTTCAGACATCTTACAATAGAGGCATATTCCCTAGAAACTGGAAAACAACTCGAGTACAACTCGTCCCCAAGAAAGAGTCCAATGCGCTTCCTAGCAACTACAGGCCTATTTCTCCCCTTTCAATCGTCTCTAAAATGATGGAAAAGTATATAAACAACCAATTACTAAAAATTTCTAGAAAAACACAGTCTAATCCATGACAGGCAGTATGGATTCCCTCAGCGCAGATCAGCTGCCGACCTTCTCTCCTTTGTGACCCATTCTTGGAACAAGTCTATGGAACTACACTGTGAATCCCAGATTGTCGCTCTAGACATATCCAAAGCATTTGACCAGGTGTGATACGCAGCGCTGCTTAATAAACTTCCGGCCTATCGCCTACCACCAAAACTCTGTACCTGGACAGAAAATTTCCTCTTCAACCGGAGCATTTCTGTTGTCGTGGATGGCCATACCTCTAAACTGTATCCAATTAATGCAGGAGTCCCTCAAGGTTCAGCTTTAGCCCCTACTTTGTTTTTTCTACATATCAATTACCTCCTCTCTAACACATCCGAACCCAATTCACAGTTACGCGGACGACAGCGCCCTCCACTCAAATATACAATATTCTCAGCCTGTCTCTTTAGCCCAATTAGATGAAGATCGCAGACTCATGTAGGGTTCTGTCTCTGTGGATCTCCAAAACATATTGGATTGGGCAAGTATAAATCTTGAGCAATTCAACTCCAACAAATCTCAGTCTTGCCTTATATCCCATAAGAAATACACCAGCCCTAGACTCATCACAATGAACAACCAAGTAATTCAAAGTAATCAATCCTTTTCACTTGTTGGCATTTCTGTGGATCGAAATCTCAATTGGCATCAACATGTCACATCAATTGCAGAAGTGACTGCTAAGAAATTAGGTTTCCTTTTCCGGGCTCGCAAATACTTTTCACCAGCTAATCTCTATACCTTGTATACTTCACAAATAAGGCCAAACCTCGAATACTGATTCCAGACCTGGGGTGCCTCTGCCGCTTCTACGCTCGCTATCCTGGACTCCATTCAGAAGAGAGCTATACGTCTCATCAGTGACCCTACCCTCACCCAAAGGCTGCCATCCTTTGCCCACCGACAGGCTGTTGGTGACCTCTCTCTCTCTCTCTCTCTCTCTCTTACAGATATCTGCACGTTCACTGCTCGGAGGAGCTTTCTCCCCTTGTTCCTCCACCTGCTGTCCCCAACAGATCTACGAGGGGAACAAAGCGAATGCACCCTTTTACTGTCCAGGTCACCAGACATAGAACATCTTGTTATACCCGGTCTTTTGTCTCGAGGACTTAAAGTTGTGGAATTCCTTGCCGGCACATGTTTTTCCTTCTCCTCCGAACCTCCAAACCTTCAAGTTCAGAATTAACAAGTTGCTTCTTTCCTCCTTGTCGACACCCACGGTACGATAGTATTTAGGCTAAGCCCTCGTGGTGTGTTGTTGAAATAAATCTGTAAATATGTAATATAAACATGTACGTAAATAAAAGGAATATTTATTAACTTCCACTGTGACAAAATATAACTACAGGTTATCCCAGGCGCAAACATTATTATTGAAATTTGCAGTGAAGGATTAAGGTTTGATTAAGAGAGTGAAATCGGAAGTAAGAAAAGATGGTGGTAACCCAGCAAACACGCAACCATCGGCCGTCTGCCGGGATAATGCCGTCTGTGTTGGTTCAGTAACGGCAACGGTAAAACGGCGCTTTACCGTTACTTTATTGGCGTTGGAAAAATACAAATAACATTTACGGTATTCTGCAGTAACTAACCAATATTGGCTATGCGGTGAGAATTATCGATTTTTCACAGTACCGGGAAAACGCTGGAGAAGTGCAGAGTGGCCTTAATAGTCCTCGTCTGTTCGTATAGCATCGTGAGCCGATAGTGTTGGCGCATGGCCATGGTGCTACCACAAAAGCAAACTAAATTAAAACAACATGGCGTATGTTTATGTGCTCTAGTTCTGTATATTTGAAGCATAATAAATGTAAAGGATAAATGATAAAACGTAAGAAATTGTCTCTCGCAAGGCAATAGGCGAGTTAATGATTTTTTAATTTATTTATAGTCTTATCGCATTATATTAAATGTAGTATTATCACAGTATGCAAATCATGAGCACTTGAATGTATAGTTTGTTTCTAAATCACGCAAACATAGGTACCTGATTTTGTGTCTCAGCTCTTGTATTATTAACCATTTTTCCTTCATAATTAAGGGAAGGAAGTAAGATTATTGAGAGTGAGTCAATATTTGATTAGTTCGATATAGCTAGTATAGCTACTCCTTGACCAACATTATTAAACTTATTATTTGTAAATATTGCGCTGTGGAAAAATCTAACAGTTTTCATTGATGTCTGTTTTCAGGAACAGTGAGCAAGAACCCTTTGTGTAAAGATGTCAGGCAGCACAGTTTGCCTTTGCAATGCAGGATATAATGAAGAATGTAGGAGACAAAAATATGGTTTAGGGAAAATATTGTAAGCTAAACCTGAAATATAACTCAAGTGCTAGATGAAATGTTTTAAATATTTTACAGTTGTAAAAGGTGATACATCCTCTGATGACGCTAAACTTGTTAGTGAAACTATCGTCACATCTTTAAAAATGTGCTGCGATGAATTGGGTTCACCAAAAGTGTACCTCTCAGTGCCCATCAAAGGTTAAAATATTCACTTAATGTAAAAGTTACCTTGGATCAAATTACAAATCTTAATGAATGGACATGAACACAACGTCTCTCTAAGGGTCATCTTAGGGAATTGTTCATGCAGTAAAGTGTACACATTCGCAAATTTTCACTCGTTTGTATTTTCACCAATTATTAGGTATAAATATTTTACAGGTTGTGTTTCATGTTTTTAAGTTTATTTGTGGGAGTGCATATGTGCTGCTGAGTACACATGGATATTCAGACCATATGAAAGTATATGTACCTTACTAAAATATTAATCTTCACTTATATTGTTAATTAAATGGATTCCCAGAATAGTGTTTCATTTATGAGTTTGTTTATTGATTTTTATTTGGTATTATTAATTTTGACACATTTGTACTTTATTTATTGTTAATTGCCAAAGTAATTATTTTATTTTTATGACATTAAAACGTCTAATACATATAGGTACTTGTTTTTTATTTAATTGTTTCTATGTCCTATAATATATAAAAACCGTGAAATCTTACAATATTCTGGTTTATTTTATGTAATAATATAATCTACCTTTACGAAACTGAATATCTATGAAAATAATGGTCTGTATTGATGGGTTATATTTATAAATTACCAATATCGTTTAACAATTTGATAAGTTCCTTATGTATACTTATTCCTAAATCATGTTGATCAGTATTGGACTACTTTATATATATATATATATATATATATATATATATATATATATATATATATATATATATATATATATATATATATATATATATATATATATATATATATATATATATATATATATATATATATATATATATATATATATATATATATATATATATATATATATATATATATATATCAATAAGTAATGTGTAAATGCAGATTAGTGCTGGTTCTTCATAGTAAAAGTAGTGGGCCACCTAAAATTGAGCACCTGATATAAATACCTGAGAAATGCAGATTTGATATTGAAATCAAGTAACTCTGCAACATTGGTAAAGTGTCTGACATGTAATGTATGTGCTGGCTAACAGACCGTTGGCCGGCTGCTGGCCAGAGTTTCCTATAATTACCGGCCCAACATTGTATTCAAGCACTTCTCCAGCAATGCAAGTGCCGGGTACCGGCTATGACGCCAATACTGGGCCAGTAATAAAGGTTAGCTGGGAAACAGTAGAAATAAAAGTGAATTGAACAGTTACAACATAATAGAACCTTTGAATTCATGTAATTATCATGCATGGAAATTTAGAATGTTAACCTTATTTGATGAACATGATGTTTTAAAGACTGCATTGAGAAAGAATTTGTTGAAGGAGATTATCAAGATGAAAAAAATCGAAGTACTGTGAAAAAGAGAGACAATAAGTGCAAATCTTTTATAGTTCAGTGTTTAGAGGATGTACAAATAGACTTAATAAGAAATAAGAAAACTGCATACAGTATGTGGAAAACTTTAGAACAAAGATATGAGAAGAAAGGTGTCCCTGGACAATTAGTATTAAGAAGAAAGTTAATGTGTATGAGATTGAAAGAAATGAGTGATTGGAAAGTTTCTTGGTAGAATTTGATGAGGTCATACGGCAGTTGAAAGCTATGGGAGCAGAACAGTTTACTCCTTGCAATGTCCAAATTTTTGGAGACAGTAGTGACTATACTTGAAAATATTAGTCCAAATAAGCTAACGTTATACTTGATCAAAGCAAAATTGAGAACAGAAGAGGAGAGACATGCAGCATTTTATGAAAGCAACAACAAGGAAAATCTGAAATCGGCAGAATTTTATCAGTTATTTTTAGGATTTGAATTCAAAATAGAACGTTTAGATTCAGATAATGTATTTGGTATTCTAATCTTATCATTCTATCTTCTTTTTTGTTGGTTTTTTCGTTCTGTTATTGTTATGTAGTTTCTTAGTTTCGTGTTTAAATAATATGTATGATAAAAATAATTATTATTATTACTAAAATTGCCTTTTTTTCCCTCAGGGCTCTTTCGCGACTTTGCCACCCCGATAGCACTGCAGCCTTTGGCTTATTGAGCATGCCCTTAGTATTTTTACTTCACCCATTCTAAAATCACCTTGCCTTGAACTAGTCTGCACAGCGATTGGTAAAGTGAAGTTTTATATTGCTCTGTCTCCGGTCTAGACTGGCCGTAGATCAGTTGTCTTTTGCGGTCCAGAGCTTGACACTCGCACACGATGTGCTAGGCTGATTCCTCCCCCTCGCCGCAGAGTCTGCATGCGAGGTCCCCCTCGAACCGCCCCATTTTATGCAGGTGTTTCTTGACGGCCATGTGTCCCGTCAAGAGCCCTGTTGTGTTTCTGAGCTGTCCTCTGCTAAGATTTAGCAGCTCCACAGCTCTCTTTGAACTGGGTTCAGACTTTTCATGTCTGAGCCCTGGACAGTCTGCCCAGTACACCTGGTGTTCTTTTCTGACCCAGGAATTAATGGAACCCCTGTCCGTTCTCTTTGTCACGCCCAGAACCCAGGAATTAATGGATCCGCTGTCCGTTCTCTTTGTGACGCCCAGAACCGGTTCTGGTCTGATAAATGATTCTACTGACCCTCTTTTCGCGAGACTGTCAGCTTCTTCATTGCCTTTGACCCCCGAGTGACCCAACACGCAGATGAGGGTGACTTCCTTCTGCCCAGCCAGATCGCTCGTCTCGGCACTCACTCACCGGCCTGGAATTTAGCTGTGGGCTACTTAGCGCCTTAAGGGCTGCCTTTGGCTATGAGGATCCGCTTGTTGGTGTAATCCCTCCTCTATTTCTCCCGCACACAGTGCAGGATGGCGTACTTTACGGCCTGAAAAACCCTTGCATGGGCTCCGAGGAAAATACTATCACTTACCCTCGGTCCTTCAGAATAAACAATTGCCCCCGTCCCACGCTTCCTGCCGGATCCGTCCGTGAACCAGGCGAGCGTGTCTCGTTGTATGCCCGGCGTCTCCTCTCGCCATGCCTCGCGGTCGGGGGTTTCCACTGTAAAGTTATTTCCCTGCAGATTCGCGGGCTCCCGAAGTCTGACCAAATTTAAAGCATGGGCTCCTTCACGATCTCCTGAATTTAGCAGTGGCCCCTGAACCCTGGGTTGATACCATTGCAGGCTAGTCTGCATAGTCCTAGCCTGGCCTCCCCCACAATAACTAAGTGTAGGGGGGCAGATCCAGCAACACCTCCATGGCGGCTGTTGGGGTTGAAGACATGGTCCCTGTGATGTCCAGGCAAGCCATCCTCTGGATATTGCCTAGTTTTTGTTTGGCACTGGATGGTGTCACCAGACCAGTGCCGCGTATGTTAAAGATGGTCTGACCACCCTTGCGTACAGCCAGTGGGCCATAGTAGGTCTTAGTCCCCACGTTTTTCCATATAGCCACCTAGTGACAGCTGGGGTCATGACTGCCTTACGCAGTAATTTTTCAACGTGACCATTCCAGGTTAGCTTAGAGCCCAATACGATCCCAAGATATTTTACGTCCCTGGCCATTGGAATGTTTCCACCGTATAGTGAGAGTTCTGTAGCTCTCCCACTTCCTTCTTCTCGTAAACGGTATGACGGTTGCTTCCTCGGGGCTCACCCCGAGCCCTTGACCAACCATCCACCTTTCCACCACTTTCAGTACTGTCTGCATGCGCTCCAACACTGACTGTGTAACCTTTGCTCGGACTATGATGACAATGTCGTCCGCATAGCCCTGTACCTTATACCCCCCTTCAGAGAGCCTCCCTAGCAGGCTGTCCACGACTAGGCACCAGACCAAGGGAGACAAAACGCTCCCCTGCAGAGACCCCGCCGCGACCCCCCCCCCCAGCAGAGTCCCTCCCGGGAGTGAGGTGAACACTGCCCTGTCCCTGAGCATGGAACCGATCCACCTTCAGCAGGTCTTCTCTATTCCACGCTCACTGACAGCTGCCAGAACCGATCCGAATGAGGTGTTGTTGAAGGCCCCATCTATGTCTAGGAAGTCGCCCAGCGCCACCTCCCTGTTTCAGCACCAGTTGGTGCAGTGCTGTTTCTGTTGAGACTCCTGCTCTGTATGCATATTGTCCGCAGTGTAGTGGATATGCTTCCAGTACTCCGGCCTTAATGTGCTGGTCTAGCAGTTTTTCCATTGTTTTTAGCAACAAGGACACCCAATAAACACAGGTGCGTTTAATAAACGTCTATTTTACGTAGAGACGGTTGAAAAAACGTTATCAGTTATAAAAATTAACGTTGATTTCTAAGCTAAAAAGGTAACGTTACCATTTCTTCGTTGTAAAGACGTTAATTATGAAGAGTTTTTAAACATAATATTTAAACGTTATTTCAACACATTTCGCCTATCAAAAACTACGTTTAGTTGAGAATAATACGTTGAATATATGTATTTTATTAAACATTTTATAAGCGAAAGATATTTTGTGTGGTATAAACGTTATATGTAAAACAGGTGTTTACCTAATTTTTGTGAAAAAAAAAAGCGTAAAAATTTTCTCGTTGTAAAGACCTTATTGATAAAGAGTATAATATTTAAACGTTGTTTCAACACAGTTCGCCTACCAAAATCTTACATGAAGTTAGGATTCATACATAAAATACACGTATTTTATCAGACATTTTATAAGTGAGAGATATTTATGTGATATAAACGTTATATTTAAAACTGTTTTCCTAATTTTTGTAAAAAAAAAGCAACAACAATTTGTCATTGTAAAAGACGTTATTAATTAAGTGGTTTTAAACATAATATTTAAAGATTGTTTCATCACAGTTCGCCTATCAAACACATGTATGAAGTAGGGATTCATACATAAAATATACGTATATTACCGGACATTTTTTAAGTGAGAAATATTTTATGTGATATAAACGATATATCTAAAATCACTATTTTTCTAATTTTTGTTAAAAAGGCAAAGTACTTAGCAATATATCGTTGTAAAATACGTTATTAATTAGTGTTTTTAAACATAATTTTTAGACGTAGTTTCAACAAGGTTCGCCTACCAAAAGTTAACTACTTATGTCCTTGTAAATTAGTAAGTGTTTGTGCGCATGCCGAACGAGAACGAACAACGAATAGAAATAGAACAGGTGACATGGTGTGCAGTGTGTAATGTGGTGTTTAGAATTATATGTTATTAAATATTATATTCAGTATGTGACACTTGTATGTTATGGTGAATGGTGGTCTGTTCTATAATTTATAATTGTTTTATACACTTTTACAAAGAATGATTATCATCCTGTAGCGATTTCCCTTAAAAGTTTTGGAAATAGGTACAGTTTGTGCAGCTCAAAGTGTCAAGTTTTATGTCTTGAACTAAATCAAGGTAAGTTGTATCACAATATGTAATAATTGTCTTCAAAAGTTGTCGAAGTTAATCACATTTCTTGTATTTTGAGTGCTATAGAGCGTTATTAGGTAGAATAAATAATTGAGACATATGAGCTTAGCCGGCGTGTTTAAAATCGGCCATGTTGGTTGCTTTCTCATATTTTCAAGTTTAATTTGATTGAGACATTAGACGTATATCTAACGTTGATGAATACACCTTCTTTTCCTGTATTTTAATTGTTCGTGAATCAAAATTTCGAATGAGAGTAATAATGGTAAGCAATGAGTTTAGCATTATAAATTTTGTGTACTTGTTTATTTTCCATAGTTTAATTTAAGTTGCACGATACATGTACACCTATATATATATATATATATATATATATATATATATATATATATATATATATATATATATATATATATATATATATATATATAATTTCGTTCGAACCCACGAGACTAATGGCAGTAGTATATGGTAATCACAATTTCATGACCCATTTATTTCTATTTTTTAGTTTATAATTTTAGATGCTGCAAAGCTAAATTTTCCCCAGCGTAAAAGAAGCGACAGAGCAATCTCTTGTGCTGTTAAGGATTGGTTAAAATAAGCTACTTTGAGAATGTCAAGAGCAAAAAACTAATGGAGCAATACTTTTTATTTTGGTTGAGAAGTTGACAAACAATTTAGGAAATATATTTTTTATTTCATGATAAAGACGCTATGATTGAAGAAGCTTGTTATATTTTTACAATGTGGTATTAACTATTTTAGTTTTTTGATAATGAAATGTAAGTTTTTTGAAATATATTTTTGTTTTTTAAATAAAGTGATTTTTATTTGACATTTGACTTGTGATCTAATCCATTTTTATAAAGTCCATTTAAAATTAATCGTACTCATCTTCTGCTGTCAGCTGAGTTGAAAAATTATCATTTGTTAGGTATGTATTAGTTGTAATTCAAACGTTTATAATACGTCCTTAATACAAGTAGTTTAACGTTACAGATCCCCGTTGATAAACATTAATTATAAACGTATATTCTTAATGACAGATTATGGTTAAATCAACGTTGCAAAACCCTTGTTAATAAACGTGTATAAAACAATGTATATTTTACGTTATTAACGGCAAGTAGTTTAACGTTGTAAAATCCTTGTTAATAAACATGTAAGAAAAACCTATATTTAAACGTTAAAACATACATGTAAAAAATGTTTTTATCTTGGTTTAATTATATGTTTATTCGGGCGACATTTTTACCAAAAGTAAACGTAAGGTAGCAGTTTCCTTTTAAACGTTTAATTAACGAACATGTGTTTACTGGGCATGAGACTTATTGCCCTCGGGTACTGTGCCTGGTCTGTTGGACGCCCAGGTTTAGCAATGAATACAACCCTGGCCAGTCTCCATGCCCTCGGAATGTACCCCTAGAGCGAGGCTGGCCCTCATAATGAGGATAAGCGCCGGCGCCAGTATATATATATATATATATATATATATATATATATATATATATATATATATATATATATATATATATATATATATATATCCTGTTGGAGAGTATGATGGGCATTATTCCATCAAATCTCGGGGATTTGTATGGCTTTAAGGTGTTAACGGCCCATCTGATTTTGCTCCATGTAGCCACCACTTTAGCGACTATCCAGTCTACTCTAGATGTCCGCCTATAAGGCGCCTCTATTTCTAAGTGTTCCCAATCCGGAGGTGATTGGTTTATTGTGTTACAGCCGGGGAAGTGCGTCTAAAGTAAAACTTTCATAGTTTCCTCCCGCAAGCTTGTAAAGCCTCTCGTGGATGCTCTAAGGGAGCCTATGTTGGTCTGAGTGCCCTTAGACAGGATCTTGTGTAGTCAACCACTCTCGGATGTGTTCTCCACTTCCTCGCAGTGCCTCCTCCACGACTCCCTCCTGGCGTCCATCTGTTTTTTTTGGTTATATGTGTTTAGGGCATGTCTATATTCATCCCATGCTCCCGACCTTTTGGCCGCCTTAAACAGCTTACTAATCTGCGTCCTCCTTTGCCTGAGGTCCTCGTTCCACCACGGGACATTTCAGGGGGAAGTTGGAATTATACGCCGAGGTGGTTGCGTCTCGCACTTGGGCTGCTGAAATCTTGAGGTCTATTGAATTGTCTATGTCACTCCTAACCCCCGTAGTTCCACTGCTAGGTCTTCCCTGTAGGTTTCCCAGTCCGCCTTGCGAGGGCCCCGGGACCACACCGTTTGTCTTTGGACTTTCGCGATTTCAAACCGGATGTATCTGTGGTCTGTGCTACTCACTTCTCCAGACCCAGCCCAGTTCTTAACAAAGTAACCTAGAAACTGGGTGGAAACTGTTAGATCTAAAACTTCCTCACGTCGTGTTATAACTTAAATTATGGAGCCTCGCTGTTCGGGCACCTGTATAACTTGATTAAGCCAGTATAACTCAAATTAATGCCTGAATATTAATGTATAAACTATATTAATACCAACCAATCAAAGCCAGTGTGACTTAATTAATATTTGTTTATTGTTTTCAATTTAATGAAGGTATAACATTAATATGAAAGATAAAATTTAACTTGGCTCTTCAGTCAAAGGCACAAGATTTAATACATATTAAACACAGGGCATGGGCTTTAGCACTTACACTTGGTAGGATGTAAAATGTACAAATAAAAATCAAGAATGTAGTAAAAATCGGTTTATTCAAGATTATTGAGTTTATGCTGCTTTCAGTGAATTTACCAAATTTAATAAAAAGATATAAAATGATTAATTATAGATGTTTTGCTGAGTTGTGGTCAAATTATTGATGTCTTGAAGAGAAAGTGATACAGATAAATAAAGTACTTATCTGCTAGTTGCATCCATTGGCCGACATCGTGCGTACTTCTGCCCTTGAGGTGGTAAATCAAGTCTGCCTAGGTCAGAATGCTGCGGGGGCCTCACTGTTTATATGCATCTTTTTACGGGAGCGGCTTGAGTGGCGTTTTCTTATAGGATCAGCTTAATAGTGACGTGAAACATTGGATATTTTTGATGAAAGACGGATGTGGCATTCAAGCTGGGATATTCGTCTTCTCCCAAAAATGACAGATGTTGCTTATGAAATGACGTGTCGCTTACAAAACGACGGATGATCTTCTCCAAAACGACGTATTCATCTTCTCCAAAAAATAACAGATATATATTCTCCAAAAATGACGGGGTAGCTATAGGAATTTAAGTGTATGAGTGTCGGTTCAGTTCTTTATCATTTACATAAGGTAGCCGGTAGCATGTTCCGTTTGAGTACAAAACTTATCTGCATGTTAATTACTAATAAATAAAATTAATTGACTTTTAATATTGATTTTAGGAACGCTACCGCAAGCCACCATAAAACAACACAGGCATTTATAATGAACAAAGCAATTGTTGAAAGGAAATTTAGTACGGTAAAATAGCAGGCAATCATATATTAATCATAGTTAAGGAAATTGACAAAAGCAATTGTAAAATAAGCGAGCATTATATTTTTCTCCTACCTATTTAGATATGCTGCTTTCTTTGATCAATTAACTACGTAATGGCATGTTCTGAGGTTGACTTTTAAGTAAGAAGAGAACGTGTGTCGTGATTAGAACGCCTTTCAAAGGTTTCTTATCTTGAAATATATTCGATCAATAGAGCTGTCGCGTTTGCGGATTCGTTCTCACTGAGTCATAATACGGTAGAGCGACTGACTACGAACTGGGTATGCCGCATCGATGACTCTGACGTCACTAGTGAGACTTATTCAGAAACCTTATAGTTTGAAAAAGGGTGGTAACACGTGTGACATGTTACACATCCCGATGCCCGGGCTAAAAAAAATTTGGAACAATTTTTTCTATAAAGTAGCCATTAGAAGAGAACACCACAGTTGAAAATGAATCTGAGAAGTTATTCTCTCAACAAGAAGGTAGTCAAAGACAAAATGTGGATCAAGGAAAGAGAACGCTGCTTGAAGGCGAAATAAAAAATCTGGAACACGATTACTCTGCATGCTACTGAAGTTAAACTTTTCTAAAAAAATCGACAATAAAATTTAAACCCAACAACAACTGCAATTGCTTCCCAAATGGAAGTAAAGTGAAATAATTGCGTAAAAAATGACGTCTGAAGGACATCTTAATAAAAATAGAAAATTTAGATGATTAAATCTTCAAAATCATCTCGAAGAAATTATTGAAAAGCTTCCAATCAGGATGGTGAGCTAGAGGAGCATTGAGTAATCAAAAAGGAAGCCTTAAAGACAACACCTTGATAAATGAGTAATCAAAAAAAAGGGAGTCTGAAGGACAACACCTCAATAAAATGAAAGTTTAGATGATTAAATTCTTTAAAAAAATCGACAATGACTGTATGTGGACATGAACGACAAGTCTGCAGCTCGTTTGAGGAACTCCCGTGGCAACAACTGAACATTACGACGCAACAAGGTTTACTTTACCCGTCCGTGCCTTCCTGGACAGTGCATACTCCGCCAAATCTTTGAACACACGTACATCAATCTATATGAAATGAGAATCGTAGGTTAATTTGAGCTACTGAAAAATCTAGAATAAACTAAATTAATTATTAAATGAATCTAAAAGAGATTACTGAAAAGTTTGAGTAAATTTGCAATAATTAAAGAAAAAAATTTAAAATGAAGTAAAATTATTTAAGAATGAATCTAAGAGAAAGTACTGAAAAGTTTAAATTTGAATTAATAATAATAATTTAAAAGAAAAAGATAATATTGATTGAAATCTATAAATAGCGAAAACAGTTTGAGAGAAAATTAAATTACTGAAATTAATTAACAAATGGAATGAATGGAAATTAATAGGAAATAAATTGCCGTAGGGTCACTTTGCTGCGTACGATCCCTGAGCCCCCCCACGGATCCTTACTCTATATATTTTCGGGGTTGTGGTGCCCAGAGATACGCAAACAGCTTTTCCCCCTTCAGGTGTCGGCGTGTGCACACTCCTCTAGGATGCGCTGCAACGTACAAAAAAATAACAAAAAAGGCAAGGTTGCGTCGCCATGGTCCCATACTGTGGAGAGGTTCCTGCCATCCACAGGCATGGGGTTTTGCTTGCCTAGGAACTCCCCGCTCGACTTAGCAAGAGGCCTGCACGGTGCTAAACAACACCCCTGTGCACTTATCAAGCAAGATCAAGTATGCGAGTCCTCCGCTGCTGTGAGTGTGTGATTCTCTTTTAGTTATTATTTCAACAATGGTTGTTTTTTTCAAACTATAAAGTGAGACAAATTAATATCGAAGGCAATGGAAAGCCACACACCACCAACAGAAGAGTAATGCAGACACAGAAACATTAAAAGAAAACATAATAGGGCGCCAGTGAAGACTGATGCTTCACAATTAAATATTAAATAACAGATGGTAATATGGCCCACTACTTTAGGACCACCTGCTGTTGCCTTGCTGACATGACATACCCTCGCTGTTATTGTTCGACAAACCTGCCATCATAACATTGTTATTAATTAAGATATCAGTAAAACTGACAACACGAATATAAGATTTACTTGTTATGAAAGCCAAATTAAATAGTTAATGTATATATTAGGATTATAATAAGCTTAGAAATTAACTTGACTGGTAAATTTTAAACATTATTTCTACTGCTCAAAGATGAACGATAAATTCTACTGTATTGGGGAGTAAATTAAATGGAATCAAAAAACTTACACCAGTTTCAGAACCAAGCCACACAATTCCTCATCAAGGAAAATAACGAAGAAAAGAAATATATATATATATATATATATATATATATATATATATATATATATATATATATATATATATATATATATATATATATATTGCTATAGATAGCAAATAATAGGAAAGATTACGAAATTTTAATGGGAAAACGGGAAATTTATACATCCTAGTACATATAAAATAAACGTATACACCCTAATGTAGCAACGAATGAGTTTAGCATGAGATGTCAACGCCTGACATGAATGTCAGTGACCCATGTAGCAACCCTCGATGTTAAGTTTCATTCGAGTAATAAAAAAAAAAAAATTATATTCTAGAAATATCCGTAAAGAAACCAAGAACAATGCTTCAGTTTTTGTAGGGAGAATGAGATTTTAGCTAATAAATGCAGTTCTGTTGATTTTATTGGATGTACAAATAGGTATGACCAAGCTGCCTAAAGGCTCGATGTATTAAAAGAGCAGAGGTCATTTGTAAAAACAAAACTTGTGTGATGAACAATAGCGTTTTTTTCACTTGTAAGAAGTTAATAAAAGCAAGAGTCCGAGGGGGTCCGGCGTCTTTCCATCCAGTGAATTCATCAGCATCATTTCACGAGATCATGTGATCATCGTCATCATTATGCAAGTTGACATAAGAGATTCCAGAGTGCTACGAATAAATTAAATCCGTTAATAATCAATAAATGGACAGTAAAATATGGCATGGACAAATTGTAAAAATAATAATAATTAATAATGGACAGCAATAATCGAAAAACAATATATAATCCAATGGAAAATGTTTTCAGTAAGTGTTTTCTTTTCCTAAATTGATCAGTGCGGTTTGAATTTCACCGTTTTAACAGCACCAATTAAAATATTTTTTTTTATTGTGCCAATAAATTTCATTAAGCAAAAATTTGCTTGAAATGAACAGAAAGAGACTGTGATCTCTGTAGAATTGTCGATGTATATTGCTTATGTCATATCAATGTTTAACCGGTAATTGTGTAATTATTTATAAGGTTACCTGAATGTTTTGATAGGATTTTTCAATTTATGTTTATGTAATGAATGCTTTAAATGTTTCTGTTTGTATTTAAGGTGTATCACATAGACACCGTAAAATGTTTTAATAGGATTTTTCAATTTATGTTTATGTAATGAATGCTTTAAATGTTCCTGTTTGTATTTAATGTGTGTCACATAGACACCGTAATGTAATTAACCAGAAGCATTGTTTTTCGTTAATAATTAATCAATAAAATTGTTGTATAGCCATCTGTGCAAAGCGAAATTAATTTTTGATCAAGTAAAAAAACCAATAAATGAATTTAAATAGCACATATTAATGATTTTTAATTAGTAGAAGCTAGCTGTAATTATAATGAACCCAACCTGATGATTAAGATATATGTTCTCAGCTCTAAAATAAATATTTGCAGGTATACTAAAATAAATACCATAGCATTATGGCGCCCAAGTCGTGGGACTTCTAGAAAAATTTGACCTAAAAAGAACATGATTAATAAAAAATTTTTTGTGTGTAAAAATAAAGTTATTTTCATAGAAAATTTCAAATAAAATAAACGTTGCAGGTCGCCAATTAGCAATTTGGCGCCGCAACTAAAGAGCTTTAAAAAAAATACATAATCATATAATTATCAAATTTTTTTTTTGTCTAAGTTAATTTATTTTCATAGAGGAGAAAAAATTAGTTTCAAACCATCATAACTTAAAATCAAGTTGGTTCGCCAAGAAATTAGCAATTTGGCTCCCAACAGTGGTGCATTAAAATTTTTTTGTGCCAAAAATAAATTAAATTTCATAGAAAATTTTAATAAAATAAACATTTGTTCGCAATATAGCACATGATTGGCACAAATACAGGGTTTCTGTTAAATTTTAATAAAATTTTAATTACGTTAGAATAAAGCAAATTTTCATAAAAACGTAATAGTATTTTAACACGAGGGATTTAGAAGTAAATCAATTTTAAATAAATTAGCACGCCTCATTTAAATACAGTAAAGTTAAAATAAATCAGTACAACCAATTTAATGAAAATTAGCAAAAATTCTAATACCGTATGATATTTTAATATGAAACAGTAAATTGCACATATAACCAATTGTTTTGTGAAAAATAAATATAGGTGGTGTATTTGAAAGGGTTAATTAATGAAAGCTTTCTTCGCATTTCTTCCCCGTTATATTTAAATAATAAAGTGAGAATAATACAGGACTGTAAGTTAAATATTCTGTATAATATAACATTGCAGCAAAATTATTAAGTAAAGGGTCAAAGCTTAGAAAGGGGGACAATTAAATCTTAAATTCACAAGGAAATTAAATAAATCAAGCTTGAACATGTCCGGGGAAAAACAGTTAGAAAGTGATAAACCAATTGGGCCAGAATCTGAAGAACCTATAATCAGCGCACCTGAAGATCCGGAGAAAATGGAAAAGCCAGAACCACAAAAACCTAAACAGTTCACGGAATGGAGGGGACGTAAAGCGAGTTCGGAAGAAGGGACCATATCACAGGAAGAAGAAGAAACCGAATATCAGGGCGATGAAACCTTTATAATAGGAAAAGAAAAGGGACAGAATAGCGCCGTCAAAGAAAGTCCTCTGGAGCAAACAGTAAAAGGACAGGAGGAAGAATCAAAAATGGATAAGTTATTCGCCGTCTTGTTCAAGAAAATGGAAGAAGACAAAAAGGAAAACCAACAAAATTGTTCCGAGTTGAGAAAAGACATAAATAATAAATTCGCGGAAAACCAACAAAATAGTTCCGAATTGAGAAAAGACATAAATAATAAATTCGAAGAAAACAACAACAAATTGGAAGAACACAAAAATGAAATTAAACAAGATATTGTCAAGTTGGAAACAAAAAGAATATATTAAACATACGGATGAAAATTTTAGGAGATTGTATGAAAATGTACAAGAAACCAAAACAGAAATTTTAACAGGAATAAATAAAATTTATCAGATGGACACAGGAGTAAAATCGTGCCATGACAAAATACATGAAGAGAAGGAAATGAGGAGGTGCGACTTTAAAAAAGTCGAAACGTTTGTGGTGTCGGTAGACAGAAATGTGGTCCGAGTCAATCAGGAGACGTCTGAACAATTAATTAAAATAAAAAAGGAAATTAAAAATGAAACGAAACAACATATTTCTAAGGCTATTATCATGCCGAACTATAATATGGATCATATGCAATTAGGCAAGGATCCGAAAATGAAATTTGTACTGAATTGTAATATTGGGAAATTGCACACCAAAGTTTTTGTGCAAAACATTACAGATAAATTGCATTTCATCCATAGTGTTAGTGATATAAAAATTATTATAAGTGCCAGACTAACGGGTAATCCATTGTTGTGGTTTTCCACCAAAGAAAATGAAATGTCAGAATTTGTGATTTTGGAACAAAAATTTTTGCAATTTTATTGGGTGAAAATACTCAAGGCCTTTTCCAAGAAACAATTTCAGAAAAATATAGAGAAATAGAAGCACTGCCAGAAGAAAATATACTAGAAATAAGCCCGGAAAAATTCGTATATACTGCCGAAGAAAAGTTTATAACGGCAACCCAGTATTTTTATAAGGTCAAGATTAAAAATGACCGGAAAATTAAAAATATGCTTCAAAGCAATGATCCGCGCATAGAAAATAATAACAATAGCCGCAATTATAAATTTAGAGACATTTTCGTTAAAAACAATAATTTTCACAATAAATACAAATACAATCATAGTTAGAAATTTTATAAAAACAAAGATTCTGGAATGTATAATAAATTTAAAAATTATAAGCCGAAGTTTAATGACCAGAACAGACATATTTGGCATGCAAAGAAGCTAAGTAATGTAAATAATAAGACACGTCATTGCAACTATAGCAATTTTAATTTTAAAAGCAAAAAGCAAAAATATAAAATAAATAAAAATTAATCTGATTGCAATTTTAATTGAATTAATAATATGATGAAATAATAGGCGAGGAACAGGATAATCGAATACCGAATAAATGAAATGGAATGATAGTTATGTAATATGCAAAAGAGGTATAGATTGAAAAAGATAAGTAAATTAAACTTGATTAAATAAAACAATAAATAGAAAAATTACCAGACAAAGAATTTTCTCCCAAAATAAGTAAAATTGATTAGTTAGAACTATATGACAAAAACTTGGTCAATTTAAAATAAGATTACAGTATAATTAACCCGAAGGACAATATAAATTTTAAAAAGCAAATTTTCATAGAAAAATTACCCTGAGTACAGAAAATAAAACAAGTAGGCATTCTAATAACCCGAAGAATTAATACCCTGAGTATAGAAAATAAAACAAGTAGGCATTTAAATAATGACCCAAAGAAATACGAATCAGAAAAGCGAAATTTCATAAGAAAATTTAAGTGGTAATAAATAAGGAGCAATGCTCGAATTAAATGCAGTTATTGGATAAGTCAATTAATATAATCATAATTCAAAGGTAGAAAGGGGGAAATAAGTGAAAATAAAATAGAAAATTATTATTATTACTATTGAGTAATAGGAAACATGGAATCAGTAGACGAGAAAAATATGTAAAAGGTCTAAAAGACAGAAACCGGTTAAGTACCGAGAAATAATTATAATTAGCAAAAAGATAGAATATATAAGGGTCGGATTGATAGGAAAGAATTTGTATAGATGGTGTAGCGATAAGATTGAAGTATATAAAAAAAAGTGAAGTAAAATGATTAACGATACAAAGATATCGGTCATTTAAAATGAAGTATAGTATATGGGCGATCCCAAGGAGGTCGGTCCCGAATTATTGAAGTATATATGTGAATGGAATATTGAAAAGAATATTGAAAGTATATAGAATAAATAATGAAAGTATAATATGATGCAAGTCATAATGAAATATGTATAGGGGGTATGTGAAAAGTCAGAAGTAGGGAGACCGTATGCGTTTTGTAGAAAAGATAAATTATTAGAAGTTGATAAATAAGAGAAGTATTACATAGTCCTATTCCATGGTAGTATAAAGATATGATAATTTAGCATAATGAAATAAGATTGAAAGGAAAGATACCCCATAAAAATATGACAAATAAAAATACCAATAACTGTCATTTATTGAAATAAATTCTGAGGGAAGTTTGAATAAGTCGAAATAACCAGGGGATGGCATAAATTTAGATCATATAGAACAATCAATTGATTTGCCAAAAGAAAGAAATATATAAAACCAATTGGTGAGCCATAAAAGGCGGTGTTGAATAAAATAAAATGTTTTAATTATTGAAGTGTCATACAAGTCGATTATGAATTAAATTTAACAGTTTTAATATTAGAATGTCATGAAAGGCGACATTAAATAAAATAAAGTGTTGTAATGATTGAAATGTCATAAAAGTCGATTTAAAATAACATAAAATTTTGGAATGTCAAAAAAGGCGATTTTGAACAAAATATTTTAGTCAATAAATAAAGATGGTCTTACTAGCAAACAGTATCCAGACTCACTTTTAGAAAGGGGGAATTGCTATAGATAGCAAATAATAGGAAAGATTACGACATTTTAATGGGAAAACGGGAAATTTATACATCCTAGTACATATAAAATAAACGTATACACCCTAATGTAGCAACGAATGAGTTTAGCATGAGATGTCAACGCCCGACATGAATGTCAGTGACCCATGTAGCAACCCTCGATGTTAAGTTTCATTCGAGTAATAAAAAAATATATTATATTCTAGAAATATCCGTAAAGAAACCAAGAACAATGCTTCAGTTTTTATAGGGAGAATGAGATTGTAGCTAATAAATGCAGTTCTGTTGATTTTATTGTATGTAAAAATAGGTATGACCAAGCTACCTAAAGGCTCGATGTATTAAAAGAGCAGAGGTCATTTGTAAAAACATAACTTTATGTAGTATTAAGGTAATGTGCGCGTAAGAAAAAACCGTAAAAAGACACTAAAGGTTTGACGGAAAGCTCAAACACAGGTGGTGTGATGAACAATAGCGTTTTTTTCACCTGTAAGAAGTTAATAAAAGCAAGAGTCCGCGAGGGTCCGGCGTCTTTCCATCCAGTGAATTCATCAGCATCATTTCACGAGATCATGTGATCATCGTCATCATTATGCAAGTTGACATAAGAGATTCCAGAGTGCTACGAATAAATTAAATTCGTTAATAATCAATAAATGGACAGTAAAATATGGCATGGACAAATTGGAAAAATAATAATAATTAATAATGGACAGCAATAATCGAAAAACAATATATAATCCAATGGAAAATGTTTTCAGTAAGTGTTTTCTTTTCCTAAATTGATCAGTGCGGTTTGAATTTCACCATTTTAACAGCACCAATTAAAATATCTTTTTTATTGTGCCAATAAATTTCATTAAGCAAAAATTTGCTTGAAATGAACAGAAAGAGACTGTGATCTCTGTAGAATTGTCGATGTATATTGCTTATGTTATATCAATGTTTAACCGGTAATTGTGTAATTATTTATAAGGTTACCTGAATGTTTTGATAGGATTTTTCAATTTATGTTTATGTAATGAATGCTTTAAATGTTTCTGTTTGTATTTAAGGTGTATCACATAGACACCGTAAAATGTTTTAATAGGATTTTTCAATTTATGTTTATGTAATGAATGCTTTAAATGTTCCTGTTTGTATTTAATGTGTGTCACATAGACACCGTAATGTAATTAACCAGAAGCATTGTTTTTCGTTAATAATTAATCAATAAAATTGTTGTATAGCCATCTGTGCAAAGCGAAATTAATTTTTGATCAAGTAAAAAAACCAATAAATGAATTTAAATAGCACATATTAATGATTTTTAATTAGTAGAAGCTAGCTGTAATTATAATGAACCCAACCTGATGATTAAGATATATGTTCTCAGCTCTAAAATAAATATTTGCAGGTATACTAAAATAAATACCATAGCAATATATATATATATATATATATATATATATATATATATATATATATATATATATATATATATATATATATATATATATATATATATATATATATATATATATATATATGTGTGTGTGTGTGTGTGTGTGTGTGTGTATTATGTGTATATGTATATATAGAAATATATGCACACAAACTTGACGCCAAAGGCAGGGGGAGGTGCACCGGAGATCTCTCTAAAATCCTTTTCAAAGCGCTAAATTTATATAACAGCACTACTGAGAGATTCAGGAACTAAACGCACACCAGCTCATGCCCTTAACCTCATTTCAATGGCTCCTGGATGACTGCTAAATAATGTGTCCCAAGACAAAATAAACTCTATAAAGTGCTATCTATAGCAAAACGCCCCGGGACAAATAAAAAAAACGAATACAAAGAGCAGTATCCAGAGAAAATTACCATTGGCAGTGTATACTATATATCGAAGTTCAATAAAAAATGACAATAAGAATAAATTGGCTAGTCTGAATCATTATTTATAATATTATTACCTTAAACAAAATATTGTGAATGTTTGAAGTTTATATAAACAACAAGTGGTACAATTTGTCCCTTAACACAATAGAAAAGACATAGAAAGAAAGTCACAGCAACAACAGGGAGAATGAAATTTTTAAAGGGATGGCACACTTAAAGAATAGGCCTTTCAGACGAGATGGGAATGCCAGATTAGATGAAGTAGGTTGTTATGCATCTAATGTCGTTTAGACGTAGTTTAGCGACATACCACGGGTCGAGATGGTAATGCCAGATTAGATGTAATAGGTTGTTATGCATCTAATATCGTTTCAACGTAGTTTAGCGACATACCACGGGTCGAGATGGTAAATAAAAATGAAAGAAATTGCATCGTTACATAAATGCACATGCAGTTGAAGAGAGAGAACGAAGATAAAAGCTATGCTCAAATAAACGGAAAGTCTCCTGACCAACAGCAATTCTAACTAAAAATGTCGCCTATATAATGTGATGAATCCGGTTTTATGTCTTTAACGTGGAAATCGCCCAACATGTTACCATCAAGATCTTTTAAAATATAAACTAATGGTGATTTAACCTTATGAATGATACAAGGGGTATACTTGTGCGCTAATTTAGCACAAAAATCATTGGCAGCCGTAGATAAGACATAGTTACGTTTTAGCACTCGGTCACCAACCTGAAATCTGATATCCCTCCTTCGCAAATTAAATTGGCGAACATTGTTCTCATAAGAACGACGAATTCGCTCTTGCACCTTGCTATAGATTTGAGGTAGATTCTGCACAAAATCTGGGCATTATCCTCAATACACCTGTAATATGAGCCGTCGACGGGAATATTTCTGCCGAAGGTAAGGTAGCTAGGGGAATAGCCAGTGACCTCGTGTCTAGCGAGTCGAGTGGCTTGCGCTATTTTAAAAATAGAGTCATCCCAAGTATTATGATTTTGGCGAATATATGATCTAATGGCGATAGTTATGGTGCGATTTACCCTTTCACAAAAATTAGTTTCAGGGTGATACCTAGTATTATATATTACTTTATGCACCCTGTATGCACTCATGGGGGCTTTGGACTTCTTGCTTAGGAATTGCGGACCATTGTCTACAACACACGTCTGTGACACTCCAAAAATCAGAAAAACGCTGTTCTCAATAAACGTGACTATAGGGGCAGCGGTAGCTTCTGGCATTGGGTGAACTAAAATATATTTAGTAAACCAATCACAAATTACCAATAAGGAACGATTTCCCTTCTTGGAACGAGGGTATGGACCTAAGGGATCAGCCGATATCATTTGGAATGGAAAATCCACGTTTCGGGATTTTCCCATCAAACCAGCTTCGGACAAGTTATCAGGCTTGCATTGCAAACAGGTCTTGCAGGCCCGAACATAAAGTTGGACAGATTGTCTTATCCTAGGCCAATAATAGAGGTGTGAAATCCTAGAGAGAGTCTTAAAAACATCAAAATGCCCAGTTGTAGGGTCATCGTGGTACACCCTCAGGATAGCAGCCCTATTAGGTGTCGGGACGACAATTTTCCATGCCGGGGAAGAATCGGTATAAGAGTTTCCTGGTAAAATGTGTTTGTAGAGAATATTATTTTCTGCCTTAAAAGAGGGGAAAAATTCCGGAGGTTTCCTGACCCTATGCAACATCGAATTATACCATTTATCTGGATGTAACTCAGAAAGTTCAAGGCCAGCGGCCTGAGAACTATTAATACCTGATCTTGAGAGAGCATCAACGTTAGGAATTTCCTTGCCCTTTCTATGAACGATAATGAAATTAAACTGATTCAACCTGAGCAGCCACCTGGCCAGACGAGGAGAAGGGTTCTTCATATTTTTAAGCCATTGAAGTGAAGAATGAACGGAGATGACCTTGAAATGCGTGTTCTCAATGTAACACCTGAATTTTTCTATCGAGAGGATTACAGCTAATAACTCTTTTTCTGTCGTACTATATTTACGCTGGGCTGAATCCCATTTGCTGAAGAAAGCAATAGGATGTTCTAGGCCATCTGTCTCCTGGAAAATAATTCCCGCCACACCAGAATCAGATGCGTCACTCATTATGGAAAAAGGCTTAGAAAAGTTCGGACTAACCAGGACTGGGGTAGTGGTTAGTAAGCGCTTAATCTGCTGGAAAGTCTCATCGGCCTCGGGAGTCCAGGTAATGGGTTGTCCCTTAGCCTTTTCCTTCAGAAGATTATTTATCAGGGATGAGAGGGAGGCAAAATTTTTGAGGAAGCGTCTGTAATAACCAATGAGCCCTATTAACCGACGAATTTGTGTGGTATTTATAGGAGTGGGATAATTAAGGATGGCAGAAACGTTCCCAGGATCAGTTCTGAGACCCGGGTCATCAACAACAAATCCTAGAAATTTAAGTCATGGAAGACAACACTTGCTAAAATTGACGGTAAGATTAGCATTTTTTAACTTGACGTAAACCTCTCGAAGAATTTTAAGATGGGTTTCCAAGTCAGATGTTGCAATAATAATGTAATCTAAATAATAAAAGACATAGGGTTCCAATTCAGGACCAATTACAGTATTTAATAATCTACACATGGCGCTGCCACTATTACTTAGCCCAAAAGGGAGACTTTTGAAGCAGAACAGACCCCTGCCGCGTACAGAAAAAGCCGTCTTTAACCTGGATTCCTGATCCAAAGGGATTTGAAAGAAGGCAGATTTAAGGTCTATGGAAGAGAGAAAGTTAGAGTTACGTACCTTCATAATAATAGAGTCAATCAATGGAGGTGGATAAGAGTTCAATTTTGTTAAAACAAACTCGAAAGGAATTAATCCTTTTTTCTGACCAGCCATAGAGGGGAACACCATGGATAATTACATGACTCAATGACATCGAGCCTAAGCATCTCATCAATTTGTTGATTGAGGGAATCGAGCACGGCAGGAGATAAGGGATATTGTCTTTGCCTAATATGGTGGGTATATAATTGGGTACACCTTAACTTGTCTTCAGGACCTATAGTTCTAAATAAATCAATAACTTCACGCAACTTCCCTTTTTGTGAGACGGGGAGCTTATCCTGTCCCTGTATAGAATTAATAACACCGGAAGATAGTGTCGAAAGACATGAAAACCTAGTAAAATCAATTTTTAAACGAAACTTCAAAATGAAGTCCATTCCCAGCATGAGTTCATGAGTAATGGTAGGTACTATCAAAATTTTAAATTCGTATGTCATGCCATCAAAGCTAACGGGGAGCATAACCTAACCCAAGGTATTCTGCACTTGGCTATCTGCGGTTGTTAACATTAATGAAATGTCATTAATGTTCAAGTTAAGTTGCTTCAAACGATACAACCCTGTTGAGTCAAGAATACTGGCGTCACTGCCACTATCTAACAAAGCAGAAATTTGTTTACCTGCAATTTTCACGGGTACATAAGGCCGATTCTCATTAGGCAAATGCAATAAGAGGGGTTGAGCAGAAACTCTAGGCGTGTCAGCTCGTAAATAAGGTCGAGAAAAGGAGGAGCAGGTATGCATGAATGTTTTTAGATGGTCGAACCACTGAAGCCACTCAGACGACTTTCTAGAAAGACTTATTCTTTGCCCTTGGCATGAACTCCTGGAGTTCTTTAGGGTTTTTTGAACACAGAGGATATTTGCGACTTGTAGTGTTTTTCCGGCCACAAGAATAACAGAACAATGTCTTAGGAGAGCGGCAAGCCGTATATATGTGCCTCCTACGATCACAGTTCCAACCAGTAGGTGAAGAGGAAGCAGTGCCAAGAGCATTAATATGTGGTAAACGAGACCGTGACTACTGATGACATGAGAGGAAGGCAGCCTCCAGACGACGAGATAGGGACTTCGAAGAAAACAGAGGCTTGTTCTGAGGGATGTCATTTGCGCACTCAGTATCAAGAGGGGGTGTCAGAGACTCCAACTTTTCCTGGACGTCAGATTGGAAAATGAGCAATTGATACCTGAGTCGGGCTTTCTGAGAAATCTCCTTGTCTGTGGAAGGAGTCATAGAATGTATTCGAGATGACAATTGTCGTAGACGAGAAGCAATCCTTCGATAATTCGATAATCTAAGGAATTTGCCTGGCCAGAAAACTTGTCGATGAGTTCCCTCAATTACTCAAAAGAAGTTGTTATTTCAACGAGATCATCAGAGAAAGGCTTGAGACATCTTCCAGTCTCAGAATAAAAGCTTCGATTGTGGGCTTTCTGTGCAAGCAGTCTATCAAAATTCGTCGCTTCTCCTCCACAGTAGACGGAACCTCAAGTCCATGCACAAATATTTCATATGCCAGTTCAAGGCCCAAAAGGTCATTGACATTCATGCCTGCTCAAAATGTTCATAGTAAAGAGAAAAAATAAATACGAAAGCTTCTTGGTCAGCTACGTGAAAGGAAATTCAAATCAAATTGTATCCGAAATCAGACAAAGGCTGTAATTATATACAGCGTACCTAGATATTAATTACGAAAATGTAAAAGAAAATTCCAAACTTATTAACAAACTAAATATTCTTCAATGAGGTCTGATAAAATGCAACAATCAAAACAATCTGCAAATGAAATACTGCCTTATTAATAGCAGCGTAAAGAAATAAGAAACCTTTAAAGGTTTCCAACACTAAAATCGAACAAAAAATTGTCCTTTATATAGAAATGATAAACAATGTATTTTAGCTTAAAAATGTGTATGTGTGTGTTTTATTTCCTTAACGTCGGCCTATTTCCGCGACTATGGCGAATCACCGACGCTAGGGAGCAGTTTCACCTCACTATCCTGGAAATTTTGCTGAACCCCTGCCTTTCTGTAAGGAGGGTAGGAATCTTTAACGTGCCCAAGATCGCATGGACACGGGACCGACGGCTTTACGCCCCATCCGAAAAGCGAAACGTGCAGACATACAATGCCAGAACATCGGTTGATGTTAATGTTACAGTTTGTACTGAAAAAGTGAAAGGAGTACCCTGGGATCGAACCCAGTACCCTTCGGTTCAGAGGCACACGTTCTTACCCCTGAATCACCGAGGTTCTAACTTAAAAATAAATTTGCCTAAATTAATTAAAAATTATTCCAGTACGAAATAAACTGATAATGTGTCAATAAAGATTGAGAAAAATATTCTCCTCAAAAAATTTAATTTGCACCAATTTAATTCACTACTAATTTATAAAAGTTTATGCTATTCGTTAAAATAAAATTTATCATTAATAATATCAACCTCAGATAACATATCATACAAAAATACGGACAACAAGATTAAATAATAAGTGTTTCGTTAAAATAAAAAAAAACAACATGCCACATAGGTCACCTCGTCGTTCACCAGCAGCAAAAATATATTACATAACTGCAGTCAAAAAAAGTTCTAGATGCCTTTTTAGACTTCAAACCTACGTTGTAAGTGCCAGTATAACTTAAATTATGGAGCCCCACTGTTCGGGCACCTGCATAACTTGATTAGGCCAGTGTATAACTCAAATTAATGTCTGAATATTAATGTATAAACTATATTAATACCAACCAATCAAAGCCAGTGTAACTTAAGTAATATTTGTTTATTGTTTTCAATTTAATGAAGGTATAACATTTATATGAAAGATATAATTTAACTTGGCTGCTCAGTCAAAGGCACAAGCTTTAATACAAATTAAACGCAGGGCATGGACGTTAGCACTTACACTTGGTAGGATGTAAAATGTACAAATAAAAATGAAGAATGCAGTACAAATCGGTTTCTCAAGATTATTGATTATATAATGCTGCTTTCAGTGATTTACAAAATTTAATAAAAATATATAAAATGATTAATAATAGGTGTTTTGATGAGTTGTGGTCAAATTATTGATGTCTTGAAGAGAACGTGATACAGATAAATAAAGTACTTAGCTGCTAGTTTCATCCATTGGTCGACGTCGTCCGGACTTCTGCCCTTGAGGTGGTAAATCAAGTCTGCCTAGGTCAGAATGCTGCAGGGGCCTTACTGTTTATATGCATCTTCTTACGGGAGCAGCTTGAGTGGCGTTTTCCTATAGGAGCAGCTTCATAGTGACGTGAAGCATTCGATATTTCTCATGAAAGACGGATGTGGCATTCAAGCTGCGGTATTCGTCTTCTCCCAAAAATGACAGATGTTGCTTATGAAACGACGTGTCGCTTACAGAACGACGGATCATCTTCTCCAAAACGACGTATTCATTTTCACCCAAAAAATAACACATGTATATTCTCCAAAAATGACGGGGTGGCTATAAGAATTCAGGTGTATGACGGTCGGTTCAGTTCGTTATCATTTACATCAGGTAGCCGGTAGCATGTTCCGTTTGAGTACAAAACTTATCTGCATGTTAATAAGTAATAAAATTAATTGACCTTTAATATTGATTTTAAGAACGCCACCACAAGGCATCTTAAAACAACACAGGCATTTATAATGAACAACGCAATTCTTGAAAGGAAATTCAGTACGGTGAAATAGCAGGCAATCATATACTAATCATAATTAAGGAAATTGACAAGAGTAATTGTAAAATAGGCGAGCACTATATTTTTCTCCTACCTATTTAGACATGCTGCTTTCTTTGATCAATTAACTACGTAATGGCATGTTCTGAGGTTAACTTTTAAGTAAGAAGAGCACGCTTCTTGTGTTTAGAACGTCTTTTGAAGGTTTGTTATCTTGAAATATATTCGATCAGTCGCGTTTGCGGATTTGTTCTCACTGAGTCATAATACGGCAGAGCGATTGACTACGAACTGGGTATGCCGCGTCGATGACTCTGACGTCACTAGTGAGATTTATTCAGAAACCTTATAGTTTGGAAAAGGGTGGTAACATGTGTGACATGTTACAGTGTTGTGACGAAAGTCGGTTTATTACCTCTATTCAATATGTCTAAATTAAATTTCATAAAGAATTGTAAAAGTGACGCACCCCTAGAGTTTGTGTCCCAACTTATACACAACACATGGTGCGCGTCCGCATCCATGCCGATGATGGTCTGCGATCCACCTGCTCTACTACCGACCATCAGCTGCTCCAGTTCCTTGGGTGGAGGCGGGTCCGTTCTGTGCCCTGTCAGATAGGCTGATCCGACAGTAATGTCCCTTGGCCCATCCGTTCCTCCACATCGGATTTTGATCGTTGCCAAGTCCCAAATGCAGGTCCTCAGGTTATCGCTGGATCTGCTGTAGATGAGCTTTTCAGCAGCTTCGCCGAGTCCTTGGATCTCTCCTTTATAGGAGTACGGTTCCTGGATGAAAGCCACATCCGTGTTCCTCAGAGCCATCAGTAGTCCGGTCGTGGCTGCCCTACTGTGTTAGAGGCTGACCTGAAGGAACCTAATATATATATATATATATATATATATATATATATATATATATATATATATATATATATATATATATATATATATATATATATATATATATATATATATATATATATAAGTACTTTTACCTTTCTTATCGGCGAATACAATGCTTTTCTCCTCAGCTATCTATCTAAAAATCGCAGGGTCTCTCGCAAATTCAAAGTCCTAAAAACCTCCTATTTAAAGGAATATTCTCTTATGTATATCAGCTAAATGAATATGCAATGATTTTCTTTTTTTCTGACAAACAACAATGTAACTTTATTCTATTAAAATATGACAAAAATATTCTTATTATATGCCTAATTATTTTACAAAATTACTGTTGATATTATAATCTAATAACCCCACACTTTATATTTTATTCAAATTCTTTCCTTGAATTTTTAATTTAAATTTAGTCATTGATCTATAACCTTTGTATATATATATATATATATATATATATATATATATATATATATATATATATATATATATATATATATATATATATAAATGCTTTATAAATGTACAGAATATCAATTTGTGTATTTCTTAGAGTCTATGTTATGCACTATTCCAATCTTCTTCCTTGTAGTACAGGTTATATAACTACTGGATCTTTTACATTAAACGACAAATCAGAAGGTGGCGTGTCGCTGACTATTTTTTAACTATTGTATCAAAACAAATATGGAGAATGTTCTTAAATTTTGTTTAAACTTTCTGAAAAGTTATTGAATTGCTGTTCTTATTCGTTGAAAATTGATGATTTTAGTGATAGTCACCTGAATTTGAATTTCCCGCTTTGCATTTATGATCAAGCTCTTTGTGTTTTTGAAAACCTAGGTACTTTTATGCTATTACTCACTGTAATTAACCTCCAATGATGCTTGAAAACACACTCTATTGATAGTTCTTCTGCTTGAACTTTTTAACTCCTTTTTCTCAACTTTTTTATGGATAACTTCCAAAACGCTGCTTCTAATTCTAATGGCGTCGAAAAAGTCTCATTTTGTTGATATAAATTTCTTAACTACCGCCTTACTATCCAAATTCTTGTTTGGCCTGCTGTATTTTTTTAAATCCTTCTAACTTTTTGTTTTCATCGTGCATTACCTCGGTAACCCATGCATATTTATAGGATTCCATCCATTCAAAACCTTAATCTATTTACAACGAATTCACTATGCTTGTGTGGCAGTCTTCCTAACGTATATCGACATTATAACTTATAAAAAAAATTATTCTCTAGTATTCCTACTTAACAACCTCGTAAAATTATTTTAATTGCGATTATCGGCTACCGTCTCTTTCTTCTGTCTAATTATATTATCTTTTATCACTTTCTGTTATATCTCGCCGAGCATGTTTACAGTCTTTTATAGGTTAACACTTCCTATTCATCTAGGCCTTATACTACTACATGTGGTTGCATACACACCTGTTTATCAGTATCTGGTCGCCTGTCTTTTCCCTTATCTGCACATTTTTTTAAACTTTATCCCGTGTTTCTATGCTTTTACATTGTAATATTAAAAATTTTGCTTTAATAGCATATTTTGTTTGGTGTTTTCACTTTCATGTTGGTCTTTTTTGAAAGTGATATTTACAAATACCTTGCGTGCATGAAATTACACATATATACATGTTTTTTCTTATGTACCGTCTGATCTATCAAATAATATTACTTTTACATATTCCACCTGCATTGAATTTGCTCATAAACAGATTGACTGATCCTCAGCGTGTTTAAATTTGTTTAATGGTGTATTCTGTATTACTTTGAAGGTGATATTAACATATATTATTCATGTAATACATTAAATATATTTCTAAACGTTTCTTATGAACTTTTATTCTTCAGAAAATTAATAAGTACACTATTTTTAATAGAATAACTTATATTTTTTGTTAATGAAATATACTTATTTTCATGTGTAAAAATTTATTTAAATGTTAAGAGTCTTTTACACCAATACAACATTATCAATAATAATAAACATATATCAACATTATAAACGATAACTCTGTTACCTTGTGAAGGGTAGAATTTAGATGACAAGACGTTGGTTTGCTGGTACATCTGTATTGTTGTAGTCACTTCGTCAAATAGTTCTGAAACATAAAATGAGTTGTGAAAATCAGCAGTGTCAATAATAAAATAATTATTTATTTTGACTCCATTATTTGTTGGGCTGATAATAACAAACTATAAAGGAGTGTGTTTCGGCAGGTTGGTTTTATAGGTAACGACCTTATTTCACAGTTTTCGAGATTGTATGCACAAATAATGAAGCTATTGCGAAAAGTGTCCTATTTAGAAATCAATTCTACATAGACCCAATGCCATCAATTGAAATAATTTACTTTAGCAATAATAACAAGAGACTATGAATTTGATGTTTTTCAAGCTATATTCAATATCCTTTTGAACTAGAGATTAGCCAAGTATTAATTGTGGCAATTTTGAATAATAAATTGTACACGATGTTCCTGGTGGGAATCTCCTAGATGCAAGTCAATGACTCGGCCAATGACATTGTCGCCTGTGAGGTGGTCAACAATGGTGAGAATCCCGGTATACAGGAAAGTCTGAGAATTGTCCTAAATCATATCAAGTTACGGTTCAACCTATAGAGTGCTGGTAAATGGTTACCAGATTCTGCAAAAAGCAACGGCAACACCTTTTCCCAATCAGCGACGACAGCTAATAAAGCAGACTCGAAACCTGTTACTGGACATGGACATCGTAACTCAAGGTCCAATAGTATAAAACGTCACGGACAGGTATATCGAACCGTTACCATGCGCAATCCTGCTCCAAATACAGATTCCTGCAAGTAGAATGTCAGTTGAACATATAAAAAATAAATAAAATAAGAAGTGGTTTCATACAGGAACATGGAATATTATAAAGACAGGCAAACTGAAAGAAGCAAAAAAGATAATGGAGAAATTTGATATACAGTGTGCGCCTAAAGTATGGAATAAATTGACTAGAAGCGAAATACGAATTTTTTTGGAAAAAATCCTTAATCACGTCGATTTTATTTAATAAAAATACATATCCAATAAGCACGGTAACTTACAAATGCTTACCACAACCCTACAGAAGTTACCATAAAACAAGACTAGGTTTGTAAAATTTCTAAATCCTTGAAGCCAATGCAAACTTACAAATAGACTATCACATAACTTTTAAATGTAATAGATCCTTTGTTGTTTTTCTCCATCTGTAATCTTGCGTAAAGTTGCAATTTTAATGTTTCTGAAAGTTTAATTTAATTTGTAAAATTTTACTTTTTTGAATTTCCTCCGTTTTCGTGACCCTGTATGTTCGTTCGTATGTCTCGTCTTTGCCGTCCAAGAGCAACGCCAGCCGCGAACTTCCGTGATAATGGATTATTATTATTTATCTTTTTATTATCATCATAGTATTAGCATATTAACGTTATTTGATCGGTGTCTATTTATTTTTTCTGGAAGTTTTAAAGAAGACTGAACAATATTGTTGCAGCGTGAATTGTTTGAATTTTATATTAATTCGTTATATAGATTACAAATTACGAACCAATATCGACAAAAATGTCTGACCTCTTTAGTCTGTAGGGACGAGTGTGTTTCTTTTACAAATGGCTTGGATAAATTCGTTAGTCAAGAAAACCGCACCAGTGTTTCCTGGAAAATGTGTTTTCTTTCGGAAAAAATATATCCGGAAATAACAAAGCTACGGCAACCAAGCTTGGTACACGGGTTTATATTATAAAATTATACTGTTATATATCAAAATTTAGATCCCTAAGTTAAAAGAAAAAAGGTTACAGGAATTTAAAAAAAAATGAGTGCCATTGATGACCAGAGAAACGCATAAAATCAAAATATTTTGTGTGGATAACAAAATCTACTATATACGAGGCTTGTTCAATTGAAACTCATCTTTGGTTCAGAAAAAAACTTTGTGGCAAATATACTTGCAAATAATTGCCATTATTATTAAGGCACATATCCCATTGTCTCACCAACCGATGTATACCCTGCTTAAAGAATTATTGTGGCTGCTGCTCGAAGAATTCTTTTACGGAATTTTGTACTTCTTAGTCCGACTGAAAACGATTACCTTTTAACGCCTTTTGATGTAACCCAGTTTGTGTACAATGCTATGGACAGATTCTCTACTCACACCAACATATTCTGAAATTGCTCTGATTGACATTAGACGATTTTCTCTAATCAGGCCCTCCATGCCACATTATTGTCTATTGATGCAGTACTCAATGCACCTGGTCGCGGCTTCTCATTCGTCTCCTCTCTTCCATTATTAAATTTTCGACACCATTCCTTGACAGTTGGATTCGCAGAACATGCGTTTCCATGTACTGCTTGCATTCGCGTATGAATTTGCAATGGTTCAGCACACAAAAATTGAATTACCACACGCTGATTATATTTGGACAGATTGTTAATAACAAACGCCATTTTAAAGTCACAATACTGAAAATCGCTGTCAAATGCAACTGATAAGAACAGATCAGTGTGATGTTTACAAACACAACTAACATGCCTAAACGTCAGTTGAGTGATTACAACTGTTTCCAAGGCTTACCTGACCAAATATGGGTTTCAATTGAACAAGCCTCGTATTACAGACCAAGATTGGGTTTGTTCGCGCAAAAAGGTCCAGAAATACCGGGAAAATTCCTGTGAAAATTTTATAGTTTTTCTTCTTAAAACGTCAAAGTCGTGATAAAACGTCAAAATTGTGCAACATTTAGGCAAAACTCAAAACCAATACAGGTTATGTATAGAAAATCTCACAAGAAACGTATTTTACAAAGCCTTAAGGTTCAGCTTCAACCGTCATTCTTCTTCATTTTACTAAAGTATTTGCAGAAAATCATTTTAAGTAGACCCTTTCTCTCATACTTTGGCAGTAGTTTTAGTTATAGAGTTTATCGTTTAATGGTCTATAATTTTAAGCGAATTTTCATAGAAAAAATCGCTATTGAGGGGACCGCGACTTTTAGATTCTGAGAAGATTTCTGCAAATGAGCGCAGACTTGACCCCCCTAGATACCATATATGCAGGGTGAAGCATTTGTATGGTACAGCTCAATATCTATATATTAATACGTGAAGAAAAAACTTTGTTCCCTTTTTTAAGCACATTGCGCGAACGGAGGAGTGTGACATTTGGTATAGTTAAAGCCCATATGGATTAGGAGTGCAGAAAGATAGAATTCATGTACAAATAGATTAAACAATGCTTTGTTTTAATTAGATTGTCGGATTCCCCTAGTCCATGCCAGTGCTAATCTGTCAATGTCAAACATATATTACTCTATGGTCAAATAGATGTATACAGATGGAACGATACTGAATGTCAAACACATACAAGTCTGTGATCAAACAGTCTTACTGAGATTATAGAGGTATACTAGCTCTATGACAAAAGATATCAATTATGTTCAACTTAAAAATGTAATGAATTACGCTCGAATTTCCACCAATGCACTGGTTTGCGTTATATACAAGATACGAGAAAAAATTATTATAATTAATCATAGGGTGGTCCATAAGTCGCTAGTGATACAAATTTTCTTCTTTTTTAATCGAACACGGCTTATGTTATTGCGGTTTTCCATTTTCCATTGAATTATAATGCATGTTTGTAAGGAAAACGAATATATTGTTCTTGTTTTCAACTTATTTTAATTGTTGTAACTTAACAAATTTTTAGCGCATACGGCAATACGGCGTTTTTACCAATGCAGGTCGCATGAAAATGGTGCCTTCAGGGATGCTTTCGTTGATGTTATTTGTTATTTTGTGTCCTTTTCAAACGATAAAGTTATTTTGATTAAATGTGGTACATTGTTTCTACTATTTAGGTTATATTGTTAACCAAATTTAATGCCTACTTTCATTAAAAAACATCATGTAGGTATTACAAACAATTTTATGAGAATTCACTACTATAACGCAGTTACTGCGTCCAGACTTTTGTTGTTGTTTTGTTGACTTACTATGTATGCATATAATTGTATCTGAGTGGTGAATAAAGACTATTATTAGGTATGATCGACTTTAGCCTGAAGGGCTTTCACATTCCCTCAAAGAGAAACATTCACTCTGATCGTCTCAAATATGTCTGACACCAAAGGCACTGAGCTCAGATGGAGCGCTTTCCAAGTTATCGGGCCCAGAACGACAACTCAATAATTCTCATTTCCCAGGAATCTCCGCACGTTGTGGGCAGTTGCAAGTATTCCCGCTTTCTGCATAAACTTACGGTGTTCAAGGCCTAGTCTCTTAATGTTCTCTCGAAGACTCTTAGGAACCACACCAGTTTACGACATGACTATCGGAATCACTCGGACACTTACTGCCATCCACTTCCTCCTTACCTGAATCTCGAGGTTTCTGTACTTAATGATCTTCTCGTTGTACTTTATCTCTAGATATTGGTTTTCACAATGGCCACATCAATCAGCGTCACTGGTTTGCAGGACTTATCCCCTAAAATCTGGCTTGTTGTGGGCAACTCGTGGGTCTTTGAACACGGTCGGATCCCAGTACAACCTGTGTCCTGAGTTCTCTAGCCTCAGGAGTGTATCTATGGTAGGACACCTTACCAAGATTCATAAGTCCCGTTTTCAGAGCCAGTCCTTGATGAAGTATTCTTGCAACTGCGTTGTGCCTCTCTTGGTACTCTGTTGCAAGCAAACGGTTGACATCATCTGGTGACGTGTTGTATAGTCTCTGATGACTGATACCCAAATATGCATTTGCCTTTCGGACCGAATTATCTCCAAGAAGTATATAGCTTCTGTCTATGGAAACATCTGTTCGGGCATCAACCAGTGGTTCGACGCCGATTTGTCGACATGTGCCTGAGAGGTCTCGTTCAGATGTGGTCCATGTAGATGCTTCTGCATCAAATATTGCAACTTGTCCTGATCAGTCCGATGGTAACTTTGTATTTCCCTTTCCCTTAATTGTAACGGTGTTGAATCATCTGCCTCGCATATGGCACGATGTAGTTCGAAAGTAAGCGCCTGCTTATGGAAATATGTACACAAGTTCATTATCTGCTGGTCAAACTGTTTACCAATATCCAACACTCCTCCTTTTCTTTGGTGTCTAGGTAGGGTTACTCATTCTATGGCACTGCGGGGGTGATGTTTTTGGATTTTGTTAGGACTGTTCGCACCTTCCGTTGTAGATTTTCGACGTCTATTTTACTCGAATTCACAATCCCAAATGAATAGCTAAGCGAAAAACATTCATATGTATTTAGAGTCAGCTTCTTGCCGTTAAGATGTGATCGCGCCACCTGCTTTACTCGTGTTTCGGAGTGGTTTATTTTCCTTGCTTGCTGTATTCTAAGGTATTTATAGCACTTTTCTACATCCATTGGGGCAATTTGCTGGCCCATTTTAAATACACCTGGTTGTATCTTCCCTCTGACTCCACATAAGGTGCGACATTTGTCAAGCCCAAACTGCATGTCAATATCTCTGGAAAACCCTTCCACGATTTTAAGGAGTTGTTCGAGGCGGTTCTTTGTGAAGGCCATCGGCTTAAGATTATCCATATACAGCAGATGATTTAGCCTCATTTGAAGACTACACGGGAAAAACCTGCTGTGTCTGTGTCACATTTTTATCAAATATGTGCTACTGACGCCATTTTGTAGGGATTTGTTAGTGTTATACGAGGCACCACGGAACAGAGCAAAAACAAGCTTAGCCGCAGAACTATTACAGGTATTTTATTCGCCGTACACGGGAAAAACCCGCGTAGTCCACGAGAACTCGGGAAGAACCAGCTATGTGTGGAGTGACCAGTACCATAGAAGTACGGCGTAATTCAATTAATTTCAGTTTATTGTAGACAGCTGAGACGTGTGTTGGTTTTTTTCTCGGAGTTAGATAGATTGTGCGTTTTGTTGTGTTTTAGTTTATAGTGATAGTAGTGACATGAGACAAAAGGTACTTGGACGTTTAAGAGAAGTTGCGAAAAAACTTAAAGTGCAATCACACGAGTTCGGTTCAGACTGTAAGTGCAAACGACTAAAATGTTTTGAACAAATTTGCAAGTTTTGTCTAAGTACTGTGGACCTGTAGGACGCCAATTTTTTGCAGATTTACCGTTTAAGTAGAAAGAAAATATTTGTGTATGCTTCGAAATGTCTATTTAGTTGCAGCATATCCCGGTAACCGAAATCTCATTGTTTCTTCTGTTTTTTTTTATTTTATTTTTATTTTTTAGGTTTGATTCCAGTAACTAATGAAAAAGTTTTGTTAAAGTATTATGGACCTTCAGGACGCCAGGTTTTGAAGAAAAATCTATTTCTATTTTTGTGTGTTTATTTTTGTTCTATTTTTGAATAAAAAGTTTATAGAGCATGCATGTTTTACTTTATTCAGAAAAGAAAAATTGTGACTTATTTTAATGCTTCAAAGCACTGTCTTTATGGATATCACCGGTTTTTCCCTTGTTTTTTTTTGCATTTCTTTTTATTTTTTCCGCTATTTCAAAACATTAGATACAACTAATATTTTAACTATTATAGAACTGTTGTTTAAACCTATAATTTCAATTAGGCACCATACAAAAATAAATGTTTTAAAAATTATCTTCTACAGATTAGATTCTAACACTAAAATTGCATTTTCTCAATCTTGGTCTAAATGGACAAAGCGGGTTTTTCCCGTGTAGTCTTCATTTGCTCCCTGCTTTTGCTTTTTATACCGAAGCCATATATGGTAGAGTTCAGGCAATTTGATACTGAATTCAATGCGAGGCAGAACTACAATGAGCTTAGCGAATCGCCTTGAAATATACCATTTCTAAATTGGTATCGCGCTGGTTACGATGTTCGTATCCGTAATTTAATGTTTGTTTTCCAGGTAAACACTGTGTGCTCTAGGAACTTCAGGATATAACTATCGATCTTATAAATCTTCAGCACACTTATAAGACATTCGTGTAGAACTGAATCAAATGCCTTTTTGTAAATCCATGTAGGCAGCCAAGAGATTTCTTCGCCCATTGTAAGCTTGATTGGGCACAACCGAATCAACGATTAGCTGTTCTTTGCATCCCATAGATCCTTTGGCACACCCTTTTTGCTGGATCGCAATTATGTTGTTGCGTTCGCAGTGCGCATATATGCGTTTCTCACGATAGGATGTGATCACCTTCTATAGAGTCGGAAGACAAGTTATTAGCCGGTATCTGGCGGGGTCTGCAGAACACTGCTGGTCCTTTGACAGATGTTACGTATCTCATTGTGTGAAAAATAATGACATCTTCTTTGGGTCAAGTATAACATAATTTAACACCGCCAATAGATAATTCTTCAGCCAAAGTTTTGGACACCAGCAGGCCCAGGTGGCTTCCAATTATAGTTTCTCAGAGACTTCACTTGTGGTAAACGGCTCATGGTGCATCTGTTTATAACTCTGACAGGCTCGGTGTTCTTCATGAACCCAGCTGGCGCCAATATTGCTGGAGGCTGGTGTGGCTATTTGACTTTTCCAGAATTCTTCAATTTGTGCCTTGCTTGGAAACATATCGGTGCCTGCATTCGTAGCTGAATTTATCTCACGATAGAAAGTCCTCCCAGAGCGCTCAAACATAGTATTGAGGCATTTCCTATAGTTGCTCGCTCTATATCTCCTCACGCGTTTCGCTTTTACGGAAAACTTCTGTTTTACGGTGTCCAAACATTCTTGTGCATTATTATTATTATTATTATTATTATTATTATTATTATTATTATTATTATTATTATTATTATTATTATTATTATTATTATTATTCGACTTTAACCTCAAGGGCTTTCACACTTTCACAAAGGGGAAATTTATTCATCCCAGGTATCTCATATACCAAAGCGACTGAGCTCACATGGAGCGCTTTCCAAATTTTTGGGCCCTGAAAGACAACGTGAGACATCCTTATTTCCGCACGGTGTGGGCAGTTGCAAGTATTACCGCCTTCTGCATAACCTTATAAAGATACTCTCCAAGATCCATTCTCTTAATATTCTCTTGAAGATTCTTAGAAATCACACCCGTTGACGTCACGGCAATTATATATGGCATGTTGTTGTAAACTCGTTGGTCTGTGAGCCCGGTCCGATACTAGTACAACCTGTATCCCGCGTTCTCTAGAACAGATTCAGGAGTGTGTTGTAGGGCACCTTACTAAGATTTAAAAGTCCCAGTTTCAGAGACAGTTCTTGAAGAAGTATTTTCGCAACTGCGTCGAGCCTCTCTTTATACTCTGTTGCAGCAAAGGCTTGACATCCTCCGGTGACGTGCTGAATAGTCTCTGATGACTGAAACCCAATTCTACGTTTGTCATCTTGAACTGAATTATCTCCAACTATATACTTTAAGTAGTTTCTTGTTGTGATGACCTGAGCTTGTATGGCCAGCAAAAATCTCTCTGTCTCTGAAAACACCTGACCGGACACCAACCAATATTTCTACGCCGATTTGTAGACATGTGTCTGAGAGGGGTAATTCAGATGTCGCCTACGGAAAGTCTTCTGCATCCAAGATTGCATATTTTCCTTATCAGTCCGATGGTGACTTTGTATTTCACTTTCTTATAATTGTAGCGATGTTGAATTATCTGCCTCGCCTATGGCACGGTGTAGTTCAGAAGTAATGGCCGCTGGTTGAAATATATATATAAGTAGGTTCAATATCTGCTGGTCTAACTGTCTATCAATATCCAACACTCCTCTTACATCTTGGTGTCTAGGTGGGTTACTCGCTCGATAGCACTACGGGGGTGATGGTTTTTGGATTTTGTTAGGATTGTTCGCACCTACCGTTGTAGATTTTCGATGTCCGTTTTGCTCCAGCTACAATCCCAAATTAATAGCTAAGTACAGGAAAATGCATATATATATATATATATATATATATATATATATATATATATATATATATATATATATATATATATATATATATATATATATAAAGAGCCTTAATTAGGTTCCCGCTGTTGAGATGTGCTCGCACCACCTGCTTTACTCGTTTCGTAAACTCATTTGTCAGATAGTTTTTCATTAGTGAGTGGTTTATTTACTCGCTTGCTGTATTCCTGTAACATTCTTTTATTATTACTAATATTATTACTATTACTATTATTATTATTATTATTATTATAAAAATATTTCTCAAAATCAAAAAGAAAATAGGAGGCTGCTAGTAAAAGAAGCTGCTACTAAAAAAAAGTATCAACTATTAATTGTTGCTGCCCTTACTTTGGTGAAACAGTTTTATAATAAATACACACGTAGATTATTTCCCAAATGCGAAGCTTGACAAGTAGCTTTTACGTCTGTATTTAGACATCACTCGAAAACGAACGATGAAATTCAACTTTCATACATAAATGTCACCAAAAAAAAAAAATACGTGTCAAGGAGTTTTCATCAAAAATAATTTATTACGCTTTTACTTAATTTATTCCAGACTTTAGGGACATCATTGTCTTTTAGGCAGTGGATATGGTATGTTCTGCAACAGTCACCTACGTTTATGATAAAATGACGTCTCGATGATGTATGTAAATAAAGCAGTTAAATACTTGAATACGATCTTATAAAATCGTCAGCACTGCCACTACGTACTTACAAGGAAATATACGAACAATATGAAAATAGATATATTAAGATTATTACTGGAAACACATACTAGTTTCGCTCTTATTTGAGCTCATCGTTAGTGGTTATACGGCGGCACCTGATGTACAGAATTTGTACCGGGACTGTCTTAAGTTCCTTGTTGCGTCCTAGATATTAACAGCTATATATATATATATATATATATATATATATATATATATATATATATATATATATATATATATATATATATATAGACAAAGGACCCATAACTCATCAGAAGCCGGCTTTTCCACATTCGAGTGGAAAAGACCGACTGTCCGAATACGGGACTCGAACCCGCGACCTCCTAGTCCAATTCGAAAAGGTACTCACCTCGCGAGCTCAGCTATTCAGCCGGTCTATATATATATATATATATATATATATATATATATATATATATATATATATATATATATATATATATATATATATATATATATATATATATATATATATATATATTATATGATTTTTAACGAACAATATAACAAAATTAACATTGACATTTTTTTCCACAATCAGCAAATAATAATAAACCGACACAGTCGGAGACTGTGTGTCCATAAACTTTAGCATAGATTTGCCTACTTCGTACGTGATTAGACAAAAATGTGTCCCGACCTAACTCCTACAGTGCACAAAAGGAAATAACCAGCACATCCCTCCACACATAGAGAGCCACCTACACACATTCGCAATCCTATACACCCGAAAACTCTCTCTCTCTCTCTCTCCCTCACTCTTACACACACACAGATACACGTATTACTATCATTGTGACATCGCATACATAAGACATCATTGTGGCCACATTGAAGATATTGCTTTTGGAAAATGTATTTTGAACCTAACGCATGCAGCTGTGGTCGGAATTCTGATACACTCCGTAGGAACAGAGAAATTGCTCTGACATCACTTGATTTCCCAGGGGAAAATTGTGTATTTTATGTCATAAATAAGTGTGTGAACTTGGGATGTCACAAGAACTGTGTGTAAAAAATACTTGAATATGACGTCACTCGATGCAACAACTAAAAATGTGTGTTTCATTTGTCATCATTTAAGGTGAGCAAAACTCATTTACAATTAACAAATGTTTGTAATGGAAAGTAGTACACATTTTAAACGTTGTATGCTCTTTAATTACTTTACAAAAACTCATGTGACAACATTTGAGGTGCGGGTTCTTTAGTTTTTAACAGCCGTACGCTACCTACACAATGATAAGGGTCTTGGGCCTGAAGAAAAAACTTAATATGGTCATACTCAATATTTCATTTACAAGATACAACAGAGCGCTAAATTAGCTTATTTAGAAAACTGTATTTTGAGTTCTCTTAGAAGACTGCACTTTTTAAGTGGTAAGAGAATTTTCAGTGTAGCTAGTAATTTTATTCCAGAAGATTGTCAGATAAATCAGACAGATCCAACATTTCTCGGGTCTAGGGTTGAACACACTGATACGCCGCAGGGACGATTTCTGGTGAAATCTGAAAAGTAGTCAATTTAATTCCACAGAACCGTACTACAACAACCCAGGCCAGCCTTATCCACCACCACTCTAAGAAGACAAATTTTGAACCTAAAATTCTTCTTCCATAGTTATTTAAAAGCCAACCAACCGTTATTCACAGCTCTAAAGAGCAGGTAGAATAAGGCCTTAGAGTTTCTTCCTTCTATATTTCCTTAACATCTAGATAATGGCTTCAAAACGGGAGCCGAAATGTCGGCCATCAAAAAATTCTGGAGTATTTTTCATATATATATATATATATATATATATATATATATATATATATATATATATATATATATATATATATATATATATATATATATATATATATATATATATATATATATATATGAGACATACTTGGTTCTCGGACGTTTCGGCTCCTGTTTTGGAGCCATTTTCAAGAGGTAAAGGAAATATGTAAGGACCCTCTAAGGCCTCCTTAGAGTGGTGGACAACGGTGGGTTGGGTTGTTGTAGCTCGATTACGGGGCCTCAATCTGCCTACTCCCCAAATCTCGCCGGAGATCGTCTGTGAGGTGTCAGTGTGTTCAACCCTAGGCCTCAGAGAGATCTGGCAGTTCGTTGCAAGTCTTGTCTTATATATGTCGTTTCGTCTACCTGCTTCGTTATCAGTGAAAGTAGTGGGGTCACCGTCAATTAAATGGGGGGCTTTGGTCACGGTACTTAGAGGATGAGGAGGATTAAGAGGACCACCGGCATTTGTTGAGGCGGATAATGGGGAAATAAAATTGTCTGTGGAATTTATTTTCTTTTTGTGTGTTTGTAAAGAAGATATAATAGGTTTCCAAGTAGTCGGAAGGCGAAGACCATATCATCTCTCTTATTTAAGCAATCGGGACGTTTTTCAACCTCGATTGCTTCGCGGATAATTCTCGTTTTGAAGTTGTAAACCGGTGCTATTGTTTTGGCATTATCGAAGTCTATTTCGTGCCCTGTATGAATATGATGCATGGCCAGCGCCGATGGGGGGTCGGATTTTCTAACTGCGAGGGTGTGTTCATATAGTCTATTGTGGATGCGTCTATTTGTTTGTCCTACATAAGTTCGGGAACAGTCGGATCAAGAAATTTCGTAAACTCTGTGGGATTCGTTTGGAATCGTATCCTTGGGAGTTTTTATCAGATTTGGCAGTTTTTGTTTTGTTGTGAATATGGTTTTGATACTATGGGTTCTAAAAATTCTGCTGATTTTGTCGGTGACACCTTTAATGTATGGTAAAAATGCTGTGTGTAGTTGTGTGGACTCTGTTCTTGTTATGGTGTAGTGGTTTGTTGTTGTACGTTTCTAATGTTTCGTAGTACTACTGTTATATATATATATATATATATATATATATATATATATATATATATATATATATATATATATATATATATATATGTATATATATTAATATATATATGTATATATATTAATATATATATATATATATATATATATATATATATATATATATATATATATATATATATATATATATATATACATACATCTATATCACACCGGTAACTCACAAAATAAGACTCTTTTTGTATTTAGAACTTCCTCCACACATCCCTAGTTTCTAGTCGCTAACTTTGTTATAGTTTTTATACTAATCATGACACTTTAAATTATTTCGTAGAAAATGGCATATAGTTTTTTTGAAAGAAAAATATTTAGGAAAAAATATATACACACAAAAATCACTTTTGCGTAGTCTTAGTATGCTCAGAGTAAAATTATATATATTATATATACTATAAATTGAAACAGTAACAAATATCGCAATTTTGAGAAAAACAAAAAGCATCTACAAATGTTTGAATGTGTTTTATAACACCTTATTTTATATTATCGGAGACTGTATATTATATACCTAAAATGAAGTTCCTAACTCAAACGTTTTCGCAATTGTTGTGTCCACAAAATTGTTTTATACACATACATGTACGCACGCACGCACGTACCAACCGATAGATGAAAAGACAAGACGCCTGCTATTTTTTGCTTTTATTAAGCATTAAGTACCTAAAACGTTTTCAAATTAAATTACAAAATATAATCTTGTTGGGAGATCGCACTGTTTTACTAACTAGCTTTAATGCTTCAAAGAGTATCCCTAATAAAAAAATAAAATAAAATTTAGCCCACTGTATTAATATTGATAGCTACTGTGTTTAACAAAACAAATAATTAGTAATTTGCCTTTTTAACGGTTTCATGAAGTAGTCCATTTTTCTAGAAAAGCTAGTTTACACAAGCTCCGTCAAATATATGGAAAGTTAATGGTGCTCGGATTAATTATGGATATGATCAACTAAGTGAAGATTGGAACCTGTGATGAGCACCGATAAGTACATTTGGAGAACCCAAATCACCAGAATACATTTAAGAAAAGTCTAGACGCAGCAATTGCGTTATGGTGGTGAATTTTCATAAAAACATTTTTTTACTAAATTATAAATAAACAACTTTTTTTTTTATAACATAGAGATCTGAATTTTGGTATGTAGTTTAGCTTTTTTTATAACTTAAACCTACGTACCAAATTTGGTCACTATAGCTTTGTTATTTTCGGAGATACCTATTTTTTTAAAAGAGAACCCAAAATTTTCTCGGAAAACCTGGTCTGATTTTCTTGGATAACGAACTTGTCCAAGCCAGTAGCAAAAGGAAGGCATCTGGCGAATTTCATCAAAATCGGCCCATTATATTTTGAGTTATCGGTGTGAAATGTATATATATATATATATATATATATATATATATATATATATATATATATATATATATATATATATATATATATATATATATATATATATATATATATATATATATATATATATATATATCAGAATTGGTGTTTATTTTTATATAGTGTTGGGCGTCTTTTGTCTTGTTTATAACCGTTATCTAATTATTTCCTTTGTAGTATGACTTATCAAGTTACCAATATTTTAATTGACATCAATAGTGTCATTGACTTTTGGAACACGTGTTATAATGCACCTATTGTGAAACCTAAAACCTTTAGTAAAAGTGCTAAACTATCACTATTTGGATATACTAAGTCAATGAATAAATAGTCAATATCCTACAATGTAAAATATGTTTATTTAAATTTACTGACAATAAATATTTAGTTTGTTGTTGTTGTTTCTCTGCCACACTATACACTCTATATTTCTACAGGGAATATTTAATTTAAAAGGGTTCAAAAAAATAGTTTACACAAATTCCAAATTCCAACGCTCTGTCTTTTTACATATTTTTTTAACAGCTTGTCATTTTACCCTTATAGATTCCTGTACTTGAAACCTCTCCAATTTAACTATATGTTTTTACTTGTCAATGAAAGAAATTTAAAGGTTGTTAAACTTTTCAAACAACTTATTTGTTTTAATTAATTAATAACTCATTCGGGATCCCTTTCTATACATATTTAAAACATTTGATATCCTTACTTTACTTTACAATTAATCTAATTTTAAATTACTTTGTTATTTGAGCTACTGCCATTTTTAAGGTACCCGCTTAATCACTGTACTTTTGTTGTCATGAGAACCGTGCATTCTTACTTTCGCGTTGTCTTGGAGATAATTTAATTCAAACATTGATATAAAAGATCCAAAGATGTCTATGGCTCCATCTGCTGATTTCTCTGTTTACTAGTGGCCCTTTATTGGAATTATTTAATTTTGGTACCATATTCGGTACCGATATTCGTGCCAAATTATTACTTTTGTCTTATTTGTTTGAGGTTATATAAAGTTACTATTATTCTGTGAATAAGCAGACAAATGCAAACCATGTTATTATGTACTATGTGTATGATCCTTAGTCAGGATGACACAGAAACAATAGTCATTAGATGATTAATATTTATTAATTAACATTCGCATCACATTAAGTGCACACATTACAGGTTACCGACCACATGGCCATTGTCGCTATGCTTGACGTCACAGCTGTCATATGTTCGGCAGTGCTGCCCAAATGTAACATGTTATAAAAGAACTACTATATTCTAGACCTACTACATATATTATACATCCTCCCCTTCAAGAAGATCAACTCTTTATTTTATTAGATATTAAGTCTAAGGGGTTTTCTAACGAGACGCCCTGAGCGTGTCACTAAACCACCTTGAGGGTGGTCATTAGACTTGACTACATCATTTGCGGAATTGATCTCACGATTGATCAACTTGAGAGGGAACATGTATGATGGGTTCTTGAATACTTTCTTTAACAGGTGTACAATCATGCTTGGCATCACTCACAGAGGGTACTGAATTATTATACTTTGTATGATCATATGGATCAATATCATGAATTGAAAACGGATTTTCAGAGACTTTAATGTCATACTGGTTCCTTCTGAGAGTGTTGCCATTACAGTCCTGCAACAGATATGACCTCGGCAAGTCATGGGTGTCTGTTACTTTGGCAGATTTCCATGTGCTAGTGAGATGATCATATACTGTTGCATCACTATTTATTGGTATAGGTTTCAATATTTTTGCATTTTTATTAAAACATTTTTCGTTAGAATCTCGTTTTGCTTGCATTTTCGACATGACATCTACACATAACTTGGGTTGCAACAGGTCTACAGAGACTGGTACCTTAGTCTTGCATAGCCTACTATTTAAGAGCTGTGATGGTGAGTAACCCATGCCTTTTAATGGGAAATTTCTATAATTCAAGAGGGCTGATTGCAACTCTGTACATTTATGTTCATCTATTGTCTTTTTGATCAAGTTTTTTGAGATGGATACCGCTTTCTCTGCTAACCCATTTGATCGTGGGTAGTTTGGACTTCTAAACACAAGACTAAAGTTCCACTCTTTACTGAATGTTTTCAATTTGTCACTATTATAAGGGATATTGTCACATACAAGAAAGTCAGGAGGTCCAAATCTAGAAAATACTGTGCTAATCTGTGCAATTACTGCACTCGCACTTTTATCTGCAATGGGTAACAGTTCCAGCCAATTAGAATAGGCGTCGAATAAAACTACATAACTTTTGTTAGCATATGTAAATATGTCAGAGGCAACCCTTTCCCAAGGTCTGTTAGGCAATGGGTAAGACAGCAGGGTTTGCTTAGGGTTCTTCCTAGCATATTTTTCACACGATTTACAAGATTTGATATATGACTCAATGTCCGTTGCCAACCCGGGCCAATAAAATCTAGTACGAGCTCGTGCCTTTGTTTTCTCAATTCCCAGGTGTCCCTCATGAAGAAGTTTTAACATAGCCTTTCTCAAAGATTGTGGGACAACAAGCTTGTGTTCCAGAAATATGAGGTTATCAGACATGTATAACTGTTCTTTGAGTTTCTCAAAGTGCCGTACACTTTGGGGAACTTTAAACTTTTGGTTTGGCCATCCACTAACAACAAAATTAGACACTATTCTCAACTGTGGGTCTACCATTGTTTCATGCGTAAATTGACTTTTGCGTTCATCTGACATAGGTAGAGCCTTTACAAGATTATGAACAGCAAACTCGATATCATGATCTGATTTTATATTTTCTTGCTTTACAAATGCTCTCGACAAGGTATCTGAGATATACATGTACTTGCCCGGTTTATAACTGACTGACAAATTGTAATCTAATAACCGCAGTCTCATTCTTAAAATTCTGGGAGAAATTGAATGAAGATCTTTTCTAAAAATAGATTCCAGTGGCTTGTGGTCGCTGTACACTTTTACAGGGAATCCATACACAAAAAAATGAAATTTTTTCACTGAGAACAAAATGGCTAAAGCTTCTTTTTCTATCTGTGCATACTTTTGTTCTGTTTTAGTGAGACTACGAGAGGCAAATGCCACAGGTTTCCCTTCCTGTAACAAACATGCTCCAAGGCCATCAATAGAAGCATCTGTTTCTATTTCTATTGGATTTTTGGGATCAAAGAATGCTAATACAGGAGAATTTGTCAAAATGTGCTTTAGCTGGTTTACTGACTGTTGGTGCTCATTTAACCACTGCCAACCAACATCCAGCCTTGTCAGGTGCCTTAAAGGGGCACTTATTTTTGACAAATTTGGTATAAATTTTCTTACAAATTTGACCATACCTAGGAATCGTAAAACATCAGATTTTGACTGTGGTGTTGGCATATTTAAAATGGCCCTTATGTAGTTATCATTAGTTTGAACTCCGTGCTTTGAAAATATCTGACCCATGAATTTCACACTACTTTTTTTAAATTGTATTTTAGTTTTGTTAAACTTAATGATATACTTCAAAGCACGGTTTAATACACTTTAAAGGTTTTTGTCATGTTCAGCCTCAGTTGAACCTGTGACAATCAAGTCATCAAAATATACTCCAACACCATTTAACTCACCGAAAACCTCAAAATTTTTCTTTTGAAAGACTTCTGGTGCTGAACACAAGCCGAACGGCAATCTGGTAAATTGATACCTCCCAAAAGGTGTTCCAAAGGTCATCAAGCTAGCACTTTCATGGTCTAACTCTATTTGCCAATATCCATCCTTCATATCAAGTACAGTAAAAAAAGTTTTATTGCTCAGTTTTGCAGCAATTTCATCAACAGATGGAATTAGAAAGTGCTCACGTTTGATGGCTTCATTTTGTTCCTTAGGATCAAGGCAAAGTCTCAAGTCTCCATTAGCTTTTTCTACTATTACTAGTGGGTGTACCCACTCTGAAGGCTCATCCACCTTTCTTATAACACCTTTAGTCTCTAGATCATGTAACTTGTCCTTTAAACGTGCATGCAAAGCCTGTGGTACGCGTCTAATGGCGCTAACGTGAGGCCTGACATTGTCTCTTAAAGTTATGTGATGCTGAATTGGAAATTTACCTAAACCATTGAACACTTTAGAGAATTTATTTGTTACATCATCTAGAGTCTTGAATACATTTTGTTCAAGTGAATCAATTCTTTTAACAAGGTTAAAATTTAAACATTCTTTAAGACCTAACAATGGCAATTGACTTTTTGTATCTATTACAACAAACATTACCTTATTAAGACTATTTTTAACAGAGCACATAAGACCAACTTCACTCAGACATTTAATTTTACCTTTATCTCCATAAGGGACCAACGATATATTTGACTTACATACATGTGCATTTGGAGCAATTTTTTTAAGAATGCTTAGTGGTAAGGTACTCACTTCTGCTCCTGTATCTAGTTTAAATGTTACAGTTTTTCCATTGATACATACTTCTTTGGTCCACATTGTTTCTTCTATTTCATTGTTGCACTTGCTTTTGACTTTGTCCACTGCACTCACATAAAATTCATATTCATTACTGTTATTATCACTGTCACTGTCACTTCCACTGAACTTTTCTACTTCGTGCACTCTCTTCCCTATCTTCTTTTGCTTTCCTTTCCTTTCATCTATACAATTTTCTTGAGCCGCTGTTGCAAACATTCGCAAAATGATTACGTCGTTGGCATTTGGCACAAGTCTTACCCCAGGCTGGACATTTGTTAACTGCATGTTTGTATCCACAATATTTACATACCTCGCGTTTACCTGTTGCTCTGACTTCATGTACAACCGACTCATTTTGTAAAACCTTTGACTGTTTTTTGCTTATTTCAGTTGCCCTGCAAATATCAACAGCTTTCCTCAGTGTCAAGTCTGACTCTCGAAGTAGTTTTTCTTGAGTGGACTTATTGTATATGCCCATAACTACTCTATCGCGAATCATTTCGTCTTGTTGTGCATACTCTGTAGTTTTCACAGCCTTTCTTAACTCTGTTACGAATGTATCAAATGGCTGTCATTCTTGTTGCACTATGCTGTTAAATTTGAAACGCTCAAATATGACATTTTTTTTAGGCGAGCAAAATTCACTGAATTTCTGTTTCACTACAGCCAGTGTCTTTTCTTCATCTTGAGCAAATGTAAATGTATTATATAGTTCTAGAGCATCTTCTCCTATAATGTTCAACAGCACAGCTAGTTTTTTGTCTTCTGCCTTTGTACTAAAGTCAGTCGCCGTCATGAATAAATCAAACTTCTGACTGAATTTTCTCCAATTATCTGAAATATTGCCATCAAGCTGCAAAGGTTCTGGAGGTTTGAATAACGCTTCCATGATTACGTTTTCCAGGAGACTGTCGCGCGGATACCGCTAACTTTGGAATTTACTGCCACAACTAGACTGGCTTCACTCACACCTGCATTCCGCAAATTTCACCTGACACCATGTATGATCCTTAGTCAGGATGACACAGAAACAATAGTCATTAGATTATTAATATTTATTAATTAACATTCGCATCACATTAGGTGCACACATTACAGGTTACCGACCACATGGCCATTGTCGCTATGCTTGACGTCACAGCTGTCATATGTTCGGCAGTGCTGCCCAAATGTAACATGTTATAAAAGAACTACTATATTCTAGACCTACTACATATATTATACACTATGTACCTTAGTTTCATGCGGCTTCGGTTTGTATCAGTTTCATTTATGTCGTATTACTTCTCTGTGGATTTTATTTGTTTCTAATACACTTCTGCAATCTGGTAAGTATTATATATATATATATATATATATATATATATATATATATATATATATATATATATATATATATATATATATATATATATCGCATTTCACATTGACTTTGTCGACTTCAAATATTCCCACTTTTTAACGCATTTTTACTTACACTTCTGTCCACTACCGCGTGTTTTATTTAGGTCTCGTCATTCTTCCTTCGTCTCCTTGCCGGATGTCCTTAATTTTTATAATAAAACAATAAGATTGACAGTTTTAAATGTTTTGTTTTGCTTTTTTTTACAGATACTGTCCAATGGCTTGGTAAATTCTCAATATAGTTCAAAAAAGGTTACTCCCTCTCAACAATTAAGTACAATAATGAAATTATTTGTATACAAATCAAATGTATGTTCATTTTCCTGGTTAAGTCCAAATCCTAACCTATTTTTCTGAACTCAATCCAATTCTTTAACATCATTTATAACTTATGCTTGAAAGCATATTAACTTTGCTTACATTAATCCCTATTCAAATTTCTCTATATTAACAAAACAATCATGTTATTCTACTATTCTATTAACAAATTCATTCTAACCAAACTAACGAAATATTTTCCAAACATATTATATCTACACAAGTGTTTTCAAATGTTTCTTTTTATCTTCGGGCTTTACAGTTTTTGTCATTCTGTATACAGTATCACTTCACTTTTTTGATATAGTTTGTCACCTTTTATATTTACTATAGTCACGGTTTAGCTACATGCTTTTTTCTTAATAACTATGAGATTTTCTATCTCAATTACTTTTGACTATATAAAGACATATAGTTGACAATTGCTTTGAACTGATGAGTGTGGATATTTATCTATCTCAATGTGTCATTTAAACTTTGATTTGATTCCTTTTTTGTGTGTGTTTTAGTTTCTACTAAAAAACGGATTTCGTTATTACCTCTTCCTTAATTTATAGCTGTGTTGTCAATGGATTGCACATTCTAAGGTATTTTACTTTATGTATTATTTTTACTGTTTACGCTGGCATTTACTTATACCTTGTCATTAGAATGCTTAGCCTTGACCTTATATATATATATATATATATATATATATATATATATATATATATAGTGTCACATTTGTCTATGATAATTAAGTTTATGGACTTTGTTGCTTCTATGGTCAGATGTCGTGTATAAAATGTGTTGGTAAGAACGAACACTCTGGAATGATATTTCTAGAAGGGACCAGAAGTGACAGGTGTAGAATAGTGTAGAAGGTCTAGAATCTCTATGGACAGTATAAATAGACGAGCGATGCACAGAGTAAGTTAATTCAGTATTACGTCGGTGTGGTGAAGAAGTCATCATAGAGTATTAAGCGAGTCAGCGGTAAGTGTTGGTGTTTAAGAAGCGATCATAGAATGCGAATAGTGGAATATAAGTCTATGGACATTTAATAATAAAGAGAAACATTTTAGTTGATACTGGTGTTGGAAAATAGTTGCTTATATTAAATTAGTAGTTTGAAAAGCTGTGTTTTGTTAATAAACAAATCCAGAACCCTGTGGAACGTAATAAATGGTGTCAGAAGTGGGATTTTCAAGCTGCTAGTAGAAATATTTTCCGGAATATTCGTTGAACAACGTGAAAATTTCTAGAATCTCTGGAAGATGAGTGTCAGCAGTAATTCATAACTGGGTGGTTTCTTGAAACATAATAAACTGTGTACCAGCTTTAAGTACCTCTATGCCTAAGACACGTAGCGCAACAGCCAATATGGACGCCCAGCTATTGGAATTGATTAAAGAAATGAAAGAAAAAGCCAGAAAAAGAGATGAAGAATCCAGAAAAAGAGATAAAGATGTTAAAGAAGAGCTGAGAAAAAGAGACGAAGAAGCGAAAGAAGAAATGAGAAAAGAGACGAAGGGGGCAAAGAAGAAATGAGAAAAAAGAGATGAAGAGTCTAGAAAAAGAGACGAAGAAGCCAAGGAAGAAATGAGAAAAAGAGATGAAGAAGTCAGAAGAAGAGACGAAGAAGTCAGAACAAGAGACGAAGAGATAAGAGAGGAACTGAGAAAAAGGGACGAAGAAGCCAAAAGAGAAATGAGAAAAAGAGATGAAGAATCCAGATGAAGAGACGAAGAAACAAAGAAAATTCTGCAAAAACAAGCCAGCAGAATTGAGAATATTACTTCGTGTGTGGACGTACGTATGAAGCAGGTAAAAGACGACATCTTCCAACAAGTAGAAAGTCGAGTAAGGGGTATCAGCGACGATGTACATGACAAGCTGACGAGTGTGCAGGAAGTACAAGCGGAGGTACAGGAGAAAATGCAATCACTAGAAAAGAAGTATCATACCCTAGTCAAGGGAAATATCAGACACGAAGATAGCCACGTAAGAATTAGGGTTCCCACATTTGATGGCTCAGTCCCATGGGGCATTTATCTACGCCAGTTCGAAACCGCTGCTACAGCAAATGGTTGAGGCGAAAGAAAGAAAGCGACCTTGTTAATAGTAGCTCTCAGAGGAGATGCCCTCGACGTGCTTCAAGGTATTCCCAGGGAAGAACCGCTGAGTTTTGACAGCATCAGACATCAATTAGAAATGAGGTTTGGCGACCAGCATTTACAACAGTTGTATCGATTGCAGTTGAAAAATCGTTGTCAGAAACCAGGTGAAAGTCTCCAACATCTCCACGCCGACGTTGTCAAACTGACGCGATTAGCCTACTCCATAGCTCCGGTAGAATTTTTGAACCAACTGTCGCTACAAACATTTATTGACGGCATCAGGGATACCGACACTCAACAGGCGCTGAGGATAGCGAGACATAAAAACTTGAACGAGGCTTTGGCACATTCGCTAGAATTTGAAGCTGCCAAGCAAGCTTCTAAAGGCAATGTGGAAGTTCTCAGTCTCCAAGTCTAAGAAGAACATAAAACAGATTCATCCAAGATCATGCAGCTACTAGAGAAAATAGCAGAACAAATAAGGCCGACGTCTCATGAACGCCCAATAAGAGCTCACCGTGCAAATGCCTTGCGCTGCTGGAACTGCGGCAAGATGGGACATATAAGGGGCAAATGTTGGGCTCTAAGATCACACCTAAGGGAAAAAGTGAAGCTAAGGCCGGTAACCATTTCTCAGGTTAGCGATTCTGGCAGCGCTCTCGTCGTAGACGGATACGTAAGCGGTAATAAAGCTCAGTCGTGGACACAGGCGCACCTATGACGATTATTCGCCGTGACATGGTTCCAAGATGGCGAGTAAGAGAGCCAGGCAGAGTGTACAGAGTAAATGCAGCCGGTGGTGATAGAATCCAGGAATCCAAGCAGAGAGCCATAGTCGCCGCCATATCAGACCCGATAATAATTGGCTTGGACATACTTGGACTATCGGCGGTGAAGAAATAATAATGTCACCTGGCAGTAACCTGGTAGTGCGGAAAATCACCATAGAAGAAAATAGCAACGTCTGCCGTGAAAGTACCATTCCAGTGAAAATAGTAAGAGGAAGATACGGTCCAGTTACTCAGCCAGAAGCAAGTGGAGAAGAAAGTATGAGAGAAGTACAATACGAAGAGTGCAAAACCACGTAAATGTGAAACCAACCCAGAAATAGGTGAGTAAACACCTTTGTTGGAAAAGAGCCGATGTCGACAGGATGAATAGGGTGCGTCAAAATATTTGAGCAAGTAGAAGCACCAGAATAACAGCAACTACACGGAAGAACCAGCACTACCTAAGAACTTTGCTTGAAGAAAGCTCCGACATATTGACGAGAAGTAAAACCATCCACTCTATTGTCGGAATGCATATACGAATAGAAAGCGACTGCATGAAGACCCGTTATGACGTGCGAGCCAGTTCAGCTGGTTTTAAAGAAGAAGATCGGGTGTTGTTCTACAATCCAGTACGACGCAAGGGACGGTCACAGAAACTAGATAAATGATGGGAAAGTCCTTATCTGCTTATATACGAGGGTCTAGCTATATGCTACAATTTCCCCAATAAGTAATTTCTATTCTGTAAATTTGATTTCAGAATATAAATTATTTATTTCTTTATTCTTATTTATACCAAGTGTTTATTTTTCTTTTATTTTTAGATTGTTCATGGCCCTCAAGTTTTATATGTAGCTGTTATTAAATTTTTGTAACTGATCAACCCTCTGATGTCTGTGGTTTCTTTGTTGTTCTTGGGGATTCCTTTTCTACGATGCCTGAGTTCATCTTTACCGTCGAAGTTCCTGTTTAGTGTGTGTTGTGTTTGTTCTTTGTGCTTTTAAATGTGAATTAGTGCTAGTGTTCGCGAGATCAATAGAGCAACAAAAATTGGCGGTTATAACAAGATGAACAGGATAGCCGAGTCAGCAGGAAGATGGAAGGCACCTTCAAGTAAGCAAATAGGAAAACCTTGGAAACGACAGAATCGGCGGAATATCACTCATGGGGAACAGCGTCAGCCAAACCAAAGTCACCTCGGGGAAACAATAGTGCCACCACGCCTGGGGGATTTGTTATAAATAGACTGCTCGCCTGTGAAACGTCGTTCATTCTTGTTCCCAAGTTCTGTGCACATCGTGTGTTTAACTTTTTCATATCACACTTATGTTGATATTTATATTTGTCTGTATTTGTATTTTATCATTTTTGTATTAAGTATTAATTGTGTAAAGTATTAAATAAATTGTTTTAAACATTCAAACGTCTTAACCGTAAAGTTAAGTCGCGTATAGTATCTTCGAAAGTGTTAGTGTTGTGTTCTGTGTACGTCGTTTTATGGTATTGGCATCTTTACTATATTCCTTTTTTACAGCCTTGCTATGCAACATTAGACTTAGTTTTCATTTGCATGAACTTTGCATGTTATTCAAATGCGATTAACGTTCGATCAAGAGACGTTATTAACTGACTTCATACGTCAGCGATATTTCATTGTTTCTGTTCACATTGCATTTCAATTTTATTCTGATCTCTCTATGTTTATACGTTTCGTTTTATTCCTCTTGTTTGTTTTTCTGTCAAGTTCTTTTTGTGTAACTCAACAATACAATATATTCGCCTATTCTCATCCAACTGCGTTTGTTTTAATTTTGTCCAACCTTGTATTTTTATTTATCTACATCTTTAAACTTCATTCTACTCCCATATATATATATATATATATATATATATATATATATATATATATATATATATATATATATATATATATATATACGTTTTTTTTTCTTTGGGATATTTGACCCATTGTTTTCCCATTCCTGTTTCACTTCAATGTATCTGCATAGATATTTTTTCTGTTTTTTTACTGTATGGTATTCACTTCTTTCTCTCTTCTCAATTAACAACGACGTTACATTGTCTATATTTTATTTATCTCGGATTTGCAGTTTTTCAACATACTTTCTTTTATCTTGTTCATACTATCATTTATTTTTCTATGGCATCCTTTTTTTTCAAACTTGCTGACAATCCCCTACATTTTCTTCATGTCATTTCTACACTTATTTCATTTCATTTTTAAACATATCTATACTCATTAATTCATCATCTTCTTCACTATCATTACCTATCTTAGGCTTTTAATCTTACTGGTTTCGCTATATAATCTGATAATGCCTTCCCTATTCTTCACCATATACTAATATTTTATATTCTTTCCACCTCAGTATTTCATTAATTCTACATTCTTGTCTTGCTTCATCCCTCTTTTTCTCCGTCATTGTTGCATTCTTTTTCTTTGATTTTCCATATCTTATTCCTCGAGTTATTTTTAGTAAATTTTTATTTAAAAAAATTCACTAATAGAGAGGTATCGGTGGTGAGACTTTGCAAAAATTCTTTCAAATGAGTGCGAACTAGGACCCCTAGACCCCATGTCCGGGGTCAGTTTCAATTTTTATATGTTTATATATATATATATATATATATATATATATATATATATATATATATATATATATATATATATATATATATATATATATATTTGTGTCTATGCGGAAGTAGCTGGACCGTTCTCTCTTAGGATTTATATATGTTTATAAGGAAGTAGCTGGACATTTCAGCCATAAAAATTAATATGTGCAAAAGGAAGTAGCTGGACCTAACCTCACAGTGTTGCCGCACTTTTTAGTAGGATATATAAAACTTTTCTGGTTGGTTTTATGTTGTACGTTTAAACAGGTAGCATTACGGTTTTAAGTTCTGCGTGCTAGTATACAAAGATGATATGTTTTAATTAATACATTATTTATTCTCTTTACCTTGACAGTTTTACAGTGAAGCACTTCGTGAATAATATTAAAATTATAAAAAGTGACTACAAATTATTTTTAAATTATTTGCCAACATAAATTATCACACCGGTGTGGTAAAGCAGAAAAATGATAAAAGACAAATTTTGTGTTGTAATTTTTTACCAGTTATTTTAAATTAAATAAATTGTGTACAAAAATGTATTTATGACAGTCTTGTCTAAAAACACACGTGTTTTATCTCAAAATGTAATACTAGTGGGCAGTATCCAACCCCCTTGCTCCGTAATTGCTTAAGAAACCCTTTAAAAAAATTCGGACATAAAATGTTTTCTAGCCACAAGGTAATTTGATTAATGAGTACACCAACAAAACATATTGTAGGCTCTGTCTAAAGAAAGCACTGGTAATTTAAAACTTACAACTATTTAGTCTGCCTAAGAAATGAAACTTGTTTTAAAAATTTTCTGCCAAAGTTTATTCTCAAAAAATGTTCCGACCGAAATTTATAAATGGACATGGTGTCTAAATTAATAAGTCAGTCAAACTGATCCTGGACTATTTTCAGTAATTATAGTAGATGTTGGGGCGTAACGTACTTAAAGGGTTATTATTTTTATTTTTCAACAGCACACCACGAGGGCTTACAGCCTAAATACTATCGTGCCGTGGGTGTCGAGAAGGAGGAAAGAGGCAACATGTTGGTGCCAATTGAGATTTCGATCCACAGATATGCCAACAAGTGTAAAGGTCTCATTACTTTGAATAACTTGGTTGTTCATTGTGAGGGGTCTAGGGCTGGTGCATCTCTTATGAGAAAGAAAGCAAGACTGAGATTTGGTGGAGTTGAATTGTACAAGATTTCTACTTCCCCAGTATAATATTTTTTGAAGATCCACAGAGGCAGAACCCTCAATGAGTCTGCGTTCCTCATCTAATTGAGCTAAAGAGACAGGCTTAGAATATTGTATATTTGAGAGGAGGGTGCTGTCGTCCGCGTAACTGTGAACTGGGTTAGATGTGCTAGAGAGGAGGTCATTGATGTGGAGAAGAAACAAAGTAGGGGCTCAAGCTGAACCTTGAGGGACTTCTGCATTAATTGGATACAGTTCAGGGGAATGGCCATCCACGACAACAGAAATGCTCCGGTTGGAGAGGAAATTTGCTGTCCAGGTACAGAGTTTTGGTGGTAGGCCATAGACCGGAGGTTTATTAAGCAGCGCTGCGTGCCAAACCTGGTCGAATGCTTTGGATATGTCTAGAGCGACAATCTGGCATTCACCGTGTAGTTTCATAGACTTGTTCCAAGAATGGGTGACAAAGGAAAGGAGGTCGGCAGTTGATCTGCGCTGACGGAATCCATACTACCTGTCGTGGATTAGACTGTGTTTTTCAAGAAATTTTAGTAATTAGGTGTTTATATACTTTTCCATCAGTTTAGAGACGACTGAAAGGAGAGAAATAGGCCTGTAGTTGCTAGGAAGCCCTTTGGATCCTTTCTTGGGGACGGGTTGTACTCGAGCAGTTTTCCAGTTACTAAGGAATATGCCTCTATTGTAAGATGTCTAAAACAGACAGGTCAGGACAGGAGCAAGTTCTGGTGCGCATCTTTTGAGAACAATTGCTGGGATCTCGTCAAGGCCAGAGGCTTTCCTGGTATTAAGAGAACAGAGCATCTTTCCTACCTTTTTTTGGTTCGTAATATAGTATTTTGAATTAAAATTAATCCAACTCCTGCTTTTTTTTAGAAGATAACACAAAAACTTAATTCGAAAATAGGACAAGGTGTATAATGACTGTTGTTTTATAAACTTACGAGATCTACTTTAAGTGTTATAAAGTTGTATATTTTAGATTATTGTATCCAATTGTGGCAAAAGATATTTTACAACTATTATCAAAAAGCCTGAGTGATCCAGTGGTAGGAAAGTATGCCGCTGGATCCAAGGGTACTGGGTTCGATTTCCAGGGTTCCCCATTCATTTTTTCAGCCCCTACTGTCAAATTATCATTTAGTTGGAGCAGGTTGAATTTCTGCAGGTTCCGATTCACTGAGGAGTCGTTAAGTCGTTAGTCCCGTGTACCGTGCGAGGTTAGGCACGCTGAATATCCCTACCCTCCTTATAGAAAAAAACGGGATTTGGCCAAATTTAAAGGAAAGTGAGTTGAAAGTGCTTCCTGTCGTCGATGATTGGCCATAGTCGCAGAAATACGTCGCCGTTGAGGAAAAGACAAAAAAAGATAAGAAATTATCAGCATTATTACTGCCATATTACACAATGCATGTTGGTAACTTAGAATACATTCAGTTAATCAAATACACCTTTTGCAAATGCGCGAACACGTCAATTAGTGGTTTTTAAGCTGTGATCTTTCTTTAATAATATGAAGTTGTCCCAAATTTGAGATATGACGTCGATAATTTGTTTAACCGACAATCCTACTGTTTTGTTGGCTATTTCTAAAGTACATGTCAAGTTATGCTAAACCACCAAGTTTATATTCCTTCCCATAAAAATATACATTATATTATTTTAAAAACAGAAATAAAAAATAGATAATCTAAAACAATTTTCTTTAATAAATGCTTAGGTTGTTGTCGATTGACTATTTGTTAGTAGTATAAACGGAATTGAAATTCGTTTTACACAATTCTGGTTATCTTGGAAAAATAAGTCAACATTCATTTCTTATTCGTGCTACTAATTCCTTCAGATTTAGGTATAATAATAAATAAATAAAAATTTAAAATCTGCTGTTTTTTTCAAATTAATGTGTAGGTTAAACCTATTTAACAAAAACAAACTAGGGTAGGATTTGAAAAAAATATTGATGAGGTCGTACCTTAAATTTGGCACACACTGTATGATATTTATTTTATTTATTGAAAAGACCGCAACATAAAATTATACTGGCAGGTTTAGGCAAACAATGTACATATTTTTTATTATAAATAAAAAGTCGTAGGGGTAGAAATAGTAGTATTGGTAAGTAAATAACTTAAAAGCTTTATTTCCTGCATTTGCATCATGTTCGATGCAGCAGAGATAAGACATGTTTGCTGAATATAACTGGGATAAAGTTTGCGTGAAGTTATCCATAAATTCCGAGCCATAGATTTACACGTAGGGTCAGCAGAAAGCGGGATGGATCGTCGCGATCACAATATCAGTGAAGCGGATTCAACGTAGTAAATTTATGGCTAGTCATAGATGCCAGCCATATATTGCTATATGCTACTACACCTTACCGAAGAAAAAACAAATTGTCTTAAGTGTTTTGCAACAACATAATAACACTAAACCAATCGTTTATTATTAACATAGTCATAGAGGACAACTAAATTTTAGTATGTATTATTTGTTATTTTGGTTACATGTACCCAAATGACAAATATTGGACAATAAAGCCAAGGCCCCAATATAAAAATAAACACAAAAACAAGTTACGAAAGACCTAGTGTATAGCAACCTAAGCAAATTGTTTTTTGTCACACTCTGGAAAATAAAAGAAAATCATTTGAAAATCGAGATACTTATTACTGAGTTTTTTCAAATACGACTTATTTTTTGATATTTACAGTTAATGTGCAAAATCATAAAACCGCAAAATTATTACCAAGGCCCTAATGTATAATAACTCATGCAAATTATTTTTTGTCACTTTTTGCAAAAGTGAAAAAAATACATATGAAGATCGAAATAGCTATTACCACGTTTATTTTTTCGCATTTGCAGTAGATGTGCCAAAATCACAAAAACGAAGATCGGGATAGCAATTAAGACGTTTCCGAAATATGAATTAATTTTTGATATTTGCAGTAGATGTGCCAAAATCATATAAACACAAAATGACTACCAAGGCCCTAGTGTATAATAAGATTGCAAATTATATTTTCTCACCCTTTGCAAAAGTGAGAAAAATGCATATGAAGATCGGGATAACTATTAAGATGTTTCGGTAATATGAATTATTTTTTGATATTTGCAGTAGATGAGCCAAAATCATAGAAACCAAAAATGATTACCAAGGCCCTAGTGTATTATGAGATATGCAAATTATTTTTTGTCACCCTTTGCAAAAGTGAGAAAAATGCATATGAAAATCTGGATAGCAATTAAGACGTTTTCCAAATATGTATTATTTTTTCGCATTGGCAGTTAATGTGCCAAAATCATAAAAACAAAACATTATTACTAAGGCCCTTATGTATGAAAAACCATGCAAATTATTTTTTTGTCACCTTTTGCAAAAGTGAAAAAGACGCATAAGAAATTCGGGATCGCAATTAAAACGTTTCCGAAATATGTCATATTTTTTTATATTTGCAGTAAATGTGCCAAAATCATAAAAACACAAAATGATTACCGAGGCGCTAGTGTATAATAAGAGATGCAAACTATTTTTTGTCACCTTTTGCAAAAGTGAGAAAAATGCATATGAAAATCGGGATAGCAATTAAGACGTTTCCGAAATATGAATTATTTTTTGATATTTGCAGTAGATGTGCTAAAATTATAAAAACAAAAAATGATTACCATGGCCCTAGTGTATAATAAGATATGCAAATTATTTTTTGTCGCCCTTTGCAAAAGTGAGAAAAATGCATATGAAAATCGGGATAGCAATTACGACATTTTCCAAATATGTATTAGTTTTTCGCATTTGCAGTTAATGTGCCAAATTCATAGAAACAAAAAATATCACTAAGGGCCTGACGCATAAAAGCTGATGCAAATAATTTTCTGTCACCCTTTGGAAAAAAAAAAATGCATTTGAACACCGGGATAGTTACTACCACGTTTTTCATTTCAACATTAATGATTCTGTGATACTTACTGTTAATGTGGTAAAATCACAAAACCAAAAATCATTACTAAGGCCCTATTATGTAATACTACACCAAATTTATCTTTTTTGTCACCCTTTGCAAAAGTAAGAAAAAAAAAAGAATTTAAACATCGGGATAGCAGTTAAGAGGTTTTTCAAGAATGTATTTTTTTTCAGTCAATGTGCCACATGAAAGGCAACGGGAAACCTCCTTATTTTAACCTATCGTTGCGAAAACTAAGCGACTTTGCCTTCAGTCAGTGAGTGAGTGATACAGATTATTTTTATTATGTTTTGGAAAAAATGATGAATTTAAATAAATTTAATAAACATGTTGTGTATACAAAGAAACTACCCCAATCACGTTATAAGAATATGTTTATTATAAAAATTTGCTATAAATTAGGTTTAAAGTGCAACTTATCTTTAGTGGCATAAATCTTGGTTACATAGCATAAGAAGACTGTTTCTTATGCTGTACTGCATACTTGAACAATGCAACATAAAAATTATGAGAATCTAATTAATGTTAGTCACTCTAGTATAGCAGTTAGTTACTGGTCATATTCAAATATTAAACCTAGCATTTTTTCTCAAATATTATGTATTTGTATATAAAAGCGTCGCATAGATAAAGAACGTTTGGGCTTTGATATGCCGCTTTTACGACGTTGATCCCAGAAAGTTTTACAGCTCTGTTTCTGTACCCTCCTTTTGTAAATTTCAAAGCTTTTACCTGACCTGTCAAACATATGTTTAGAAAAAATTGAAAAGTAACTGTATCACAGCATAATCAATCAATTATTATGCTGTGACTGTATATTAGATTTTAGCGCGTTAAAAAATCTGTAACTTGCAAAATAGGAATAGAATCATATTCAATTGATTCTAAAACTGTCCGAGTTGAGAGTTGTGTATGCTGTAGTATTATACACTAGGGCTTTGGTAATAGTTTTGTGATTTTATGATTTTAAATGTAAATATAAAAAAAGATTCCTGTTTAAAAAATTGCAAATGTCAAAAAATAATGCATATTGCGGATCAATTGCTATCCGGATCTGTTTATGCATTTTTTTTACTTTTGCAAAGGGTGACAAAAAATCATTTGCATATCTTATTATACACTAGAGCCTTGAAAGTCATTTTTGGTGTTTATGATTTTGACACATGCGAAAAAATAATACATATTTGGAAAACGTCTTAATTGCTATCCCGATTTTCATATGAATTTTTTTTACTTTTTCAAAAGGTGACAAAAAATAATTTGAATATCTTATTATACACTAAGATCTTGGCAATCATTTTTTGTTTTTATGATTTTGGCACATCTACTGCAAACATCAAAAAATAATTCATATTTCGGAAACGTCTTAATTGCTATCCCGATCTTCATATGCATTTTTTTCGCTTTTGAAAAAGGTGACAAAAAATAATTTGCATGGTTTTTCATTCATAAGGGCTTAAGTAATAATTTTTTGTTTTTATGATTTTGGCACATTAAGTGCAAATGCGATAAAATAATAAATATTTGGAAAACGTCTTAATTGCTATCCCGATCTTCATATGCATTTTTCTCACTTTTGTAAAGGGTGACAAAAATAATTTGCGTATCTTATTATACACTAGGGCCTTGGTAATCATTTTTGTTTTTTTTTATGACTTTGGCACATCTACTGCAAATATCTAAAGATAATTCATATTTCGGAAAGGTCTTAATTGCTATCCCGATCTTCATATGCCTTTTTCTCACTTTTGCAAAGGGTGACAAAATATAATTTGCAATCTTTTTATACACTAGGGCCTTGGTAATCAGTTTGTGTTTTTATGATTTTGGCACATCTACTGCAAATATCAAAAAATAATTCATATTTTGTCTCTTCCAAAACATTATTTTTACAAACCACCTGTAGATTTTTTGCTATACTACATGAAGAGTAACTTATGCAATAATCATTTTTAATCCAGAAATTCGTAAGAAATATCCTGACGATATTATTATTTAATAAAGTCTTTTTGCGGTCCTAGTGTACATAAAATTCACGAAAACATGTAAATATTTAAATAGAATTAATATTTTGAGCATTTGGCAACACCGCACAGGCGCATTAATTTTTACTTTTAATGTTCTCATGAAATAGGTCCAGCCAATAACGCATGTACATATTAATACCAGCATGTTAATAGCTGGACGTCCAGCTATTGCACGGTTGGTCCAGCTATTATACACTTGGTATACGAAATGGTCCAGCTACTTCCGCATAGACATAAGTATATATATATATATATATATATATATATATATATATATATATATATATATATATATATATATATATATATATATATATATATATATATATATATATATATATGTGTATCCAACCGCCACCTCAAAAAATAAGTAACCGTTTTTGATGAAACTTGGCAAGTGCCTTTCTTTTATTAATGGCTTGGATGAGTTCGTTAGTCAGAAAAATCGGACGGGGTTTTCCAGGAAAATTTTGAGTTTTCTTTAGAAAATTTTTTTTTTCTTCGAAAGTAACAAAGCTGTTTTAATGAAATCTAGTGTATATGTTGCCTCAGGAGAGATTGTACTGCGTACCAAAATTCAACTGTCTAAGTTTAGAGAAAATTGAGGTATTCAAATTTAAAATTTTCTTTTGAAACAATTTTTTTCTCCAAAAATTACAAAGTTATTTTAATGAAATTCTGTGGATATTTTGTCCTAGGAAATACCTTACTACATACCAAAATTAAACTTTCTAAGATTATAGAAAACTGAGTTAATCAAAATTTTATAGCTCACTACAGTGTTAAAATCAATGGTATTTGCCTCACTATGTAAACACGTGCGTGGGGGACTGACCGAATTCATTCCCAGTTGCTTTGATCTAGTCATATTCTCTGAACATGTTAAAAGACGTGGTATCTACTTCATTCTAAGTCACTATTAACCGACTATTTATGAAATCAAATAAGTAAATTAAATCGATTGTCATAAAATATGTAGTGTATTAAGACTAAGGAAAAAAGAAATAAAACATATATAACTGTGCATATATAACTGTGCACATTTTGATTATATTTTAGGGTGTGCGGCGCACACCTAGCTCACTAGGAGAAATTGCCACTGCTTGAGAGAGGTATTGTCACAGCATAATGTCTTATTAAAGTTCATTTGTAAATAGGTTTAATTTTTATATGTTATATATATATATATATATATATATATATATATATATATATATATATATATATATATATATATATATATATATATATATATATATATATGTATGTATGTATGTATCCGCCTGATAACTCAAAAATAATTAACCGATTTCGATGAAACTTGGCGAGTGCCTTTCTTTTATTAATGGCTTGGATGAGTTCGTTATCCAGAAAAATCGGACTGGGTTTTCCGGAAAAATTTTGAGTTTTCTTTCTCCGAAAGTAACAAAGCTCTTTTAATGAAATTTACCATATATGTTTCCTCAGGAGAGATGTTACTACGTACCAAAATTCAGCTTTCTAAGTTTAGAGAAAATTGAGTTATTCAAATTTCAAGTTTTCTTTCGAAAAAAATTTTTTTCTCCGAAAATTACGAAGTTATTTTAATGAAATTTTGTGGATATCTTGCCTTGGGAAAGACCTTACTACGTATTAAAAGTAATCTCTCTCAGTTTATAGAAAATTGAGATTTAAATTTGAAGCATTTAATAAAAATTCACTACCATAACGCACTTGCTGCGTCCCGAGTTTTTTATTTATGCTTCTTCTATTGCCTACAGCCCCTCTTTGATCATACATTTCTTTTTTCATCCGACCAGGTTAATTTTAGACTCTTACTTTCCATTTCTTTTGGCAGGTCAGGATGTTTTTTTTATTGCTGTTTAAATTCGTAGACATCGTTTATATTTTGTTTCTGGATCAATTAACTCGTAACTATTAACATCATTATTGTTTACAATTTCGTAGGCTCCTTTAAATGGTAATAACAATTTTCTGCATTGATCCTTCGATCTTTCTGCCATTCTTGACACTTTTAAAATTACTAGTTCCCCCTTTTTAAATTTTACTATATTCTTCCTTTTTTCTGAAACCCTTTTTATATACCTTTCCGCATTTCTTTTAACCTATTGTTGACTTCCTTCAAAAAATCTTGGTGATCTACTTTGGGATTTTCCCAATATCTTTCTGGTCGTATTTGTTTCATAATTAATATCGCTGCACCTTCTGTTACGTTATTTGGCACGTTGTTTAAAACATTTTGTATATTTTCTTTCACCTGGATTTAATAAATGTAATCTTGGATATTTTATGAATATTTTCAAATGGAATTTCTAAACTTTTAACTAACTCTTCATTTATTGGTGACGCCTCAGCTCCCGTATCAATCATTTTAATTTTGTTATTCATACAATTGATCTCAATAAATATTAAAAAATATTAAACCTATAGATTCTTGTGTCTCGTTTTCATTCTCAAAAGCTATGCACTCTCTAGGATGTTCGTATTTACATGAGTTATATAGTCTCAGAGATACTGGTCTGTGCTGAATAAAAATTTTGATTGTTATTATTACTACGTTCGGGAGGTGCTGGTTGCAATACATTCCAGTCATCCTGGCTTTGGTTCTGGCTAGTCTCGAATGTTATTGCATTTATCCTCGGATTGAGAACCTCGGTGGTTCAGGGATGAGAACGTGTTCCTCTGAACCGAAAGGTACTGGGTTCGATCCCAGGGTATTCCTTTCACTTTTTCAGTACAAACTGTAACATTAACATCAATCGAGGTTCTGGCATTGTATTTGAGCAAGTTGAATGTCTGCACGTTCCGCTCTTCGGAGGGGGCGTAAAGCCGTCGGTCCCGTGTACATGCGATGCTGGGCACGTTAAAGATCCGTACCTTCCTTACAGAAAGTCTGGGGTTCGGCAAAATTTCCAGGATAGTGAGGTGAAACTGCTCCCTAGCGTCGGTGATTGGCCATAGTCGCGGAAATAGGCCGACATTAAAGAAACAAAACAACAACCCTCAGATTGTTTTTATACCCTTGATCTCTTGTTGGTCCATTATTTCCCTGATATACATATTGTCATAATAAATAGTAATTTGAAAAGCTGTGTTTTGTTAGTCAACGAATTCAGAACCCCGTAGAACGTAACAATATATTGGGTTTCTTCGTTGATCTGGTTGACGATAGTTATTTCCTGTGTTTCTTATGTGCTCATTGTTTCTTCTTGGTATTTTTCGCCCTGTTGTGTCCTATGTTATTATGCTTGTTGTTATTCTGGTAATTCCCAGAAATTCTTCCTTTTCCCCAATTGCTCTGATGATTTTGCCTGTTTTGGTATTGCTCTTCTTGTGGTCTTCTATTATTGTTGTTATAATTGTTCTGGTGGTTCGGTCGGTTTTGATTTTCTTCGTATTGTTGTCTTCTGTTATTGTTATAGTTGTTCTGGTAATCGTTTTGTGGTCCACGTCACCTCGTGTTATATCCTGCTTCCTTTCTTTTATTTGGTCTTCTTTCAGTTTCCTCATTTTTCGCAGTTCTTTTAACTTTACCTAGGTAATTTCTCAACTGATCTAAAGTTTTTATATTTTGTATGCCGATGGTTTCGGTTATCTGATTTTTATAGTGTCTGGCTATGTATAACACTATTTCTTCTTCCGTCATTTTTGGTTGAAGGTATTGTGCCATATTATACATCCTCAGAGCATAATTTACCAAATCTCTTAATTTATTTCCATCATATTTGCCAAGTTTGCCAGTTCTCGCACAATTGCTTGCTTGCTGTGCTTGTCTCGTGAAATGTTGTAGGAATTTTTGTTTGAAGTCGACTTCGCTCTCGAACCGTTCTTCTTTACTTACGAACCAAATTAAAGGGTTTCCTATTAAGTTTTTCTTGACCGTTTTCCATTTGTTCTCTATGTCAGGTATATTCATGATTTGGTTCATTATTGTTTTTATAAAAACCTCCAGGTGGATATATTTTATATCCCCATTAAATTTTGTGCCACTCTCATATTTGCTGTACATGATTGTGGGTACAGTCTGTATTGTTGCTTGATGTTTTATTATGTTACGTATTTTTTATTCTATTTCCCCATTGTTATCGTTTATCCTTCCCTCTAAAGTGTTTATTTTTCTCGTGTTCATTTTTACTTCCCCGTTTAATGCTTCTGCCCAGTCATAGTTATTTATTAAACGCATATTTATTTCTTGTTGGAACTTTTCTAGTTTCCCTTCCGTTACATCATTCATTCTTTTTACTTCCACATAATGTTCATCTTCCACTTTCTTTATGCCAAGCATTATTTCATCTCTCTGCTTTAAACTTTGTTTTAAATCCTCTCTTGCTTCTTGCATTTTATTTTCGACTTCTACCTACACTTTCAGATGTAACTCTTCTTTCATTCTTTCCCAATTTCTTTCTTGTTGTATTATTTTGTTGTTGAGTATTTCGTATTGCTCTTTCACTTCATCTTTAATGCCGACTTCCATCCTTACCATATTTTATTCATTCTTTATTAAATCTTCTTTTTTATTTTCTTCCATTCTCATTAAATATTGTAGTACCATGTCGATATTTGGACCTGTTTGCTTTCCACTTTATTTTTATTTTTCAGCTTCTTTACTTCCCACATTTTCTGTTTCACCTACATTCATACTTTCTTGCGCAATAACTTCAGTTGCACTACCTTCCCCCTTCTCTTGTTTTAAATTTTCCCCCATTTTTCCTGAGGAACGTGTCCCATTTCTTATTCAAGTACTCTTTCATCTTCCATTTCCGTATTTTCTTGGTGTCCATGTTCCCCTGTCCTATCTATCTTTTGACGTTGTTATTTTCCTTTCTCGTGGCATGTTTATCGTTGTTATTTTATGTTTTTGTTGAAATTCGTATATATATATATATATATATATATATATATATATATATATATATATATATATATATATATATATATATATATATATATATATATATATATATATATATATATATATATATATATATATATATATATATATATATATATATATATATATATATATATATATATATATATATATATATATATATATATATATATATATATATCAGAATTGGAGTTTCTTTTTATATAGTTTTATATGTATTTTTATTGTTTTTGTGTGTAAGTAATTATATTGTTTAATAATCGTTATCTAATTATTTCCTTTGTACGTTGACTTCTCAAGTTACCAATATTTTAATTTATATCAATAGTGTCATTTATTTCTCGAACACTTGTTATAATGCACCCATTTTAAAACTTAAAACATTTAGTAAATGTGCTAGACTATCACTATTTCGATATACTAAGTCAATGAGTGAATAGTCAATATTCTACAATGTAAAATATGTTTATTTAAATTTCCTGACAATAAATATTTACTTTGCTGTTGTTGTTTCTCTGCCACAGCTATACTCTATCTTTCTACATGGAATATTTAATTGGAAAGGGTTCAAAAAAATTCTTTAGACAAATTCCAACGCACTTTCTTTTTATATATATTTTTAACAGCTTGTCATTTAACCCTTATAGATTCCTAAACCTCTCAACTTTAACTATATGTTTTTACTTAGTTAATGAAAAAATTTAAAAGTTGTTAAACTTTACAACAGAAATATTGTACTTATTTTGATTGCGGAAAACTTATGACAAACTTATTTGTTTTAATTAATTAATAGCTTCATTAATTAAAACAAATAAGTTTGTCATAAGTTTTCCGCAATCAAAATAAGTACAATATTTCTGTTGTAAAGTTTAACAACCTTTAAATTTCTTTCATTAACTAAGTATATATATATATATATATATATATATATATATATATATATATATATATATATATATATATATATATATATATATATATATATATATATATATACAAACAAATAAAAATTGAAACTAACCGCGGATATGGGTTCTAGGGCTCCAAGTTCGCGCTCATTTGACAAAATTTTTTCAACATTCAAAAGTCGGGATCTCCCCATTAGTGTATTTTTTCCGAGAAAATTTACTAAGCCCTGATGATCGTTTCACTAACCAAGTTAACGTGATCAAAGGATGAAAAATTACAAATATTTGACAACTACAATTGTGTTTATATTCTCTACATGTACTTGGCATACACGATTGAGGGTGGTTCGGGCAAAACAAAACTTTCACTGCTGGCTTACCGAAAATTTTCTCTACCCGAATTCGGTTATCATCATTCCCATACTCCCTTTATCTTCATCTCTCGTAAAGTGGTCAATCAAGAAACTGCACATAGGCGGCGGTGCCGAATTAATACAACTTTTATTAATCTTATATTTAGTAATATTAATAATACATTTCGGAAGCGTTTAGCTGTCCTGGTGGTCTAACATTTTTTATTTCTGGCAACGCAAGATATCTGAGTTGTTCTAAATCTTCTTTAAAGCTAATTTCAAAAAATTTTTTGTTTGACCGACATATTTAAGATCATAATCTTTACAAGTTATTTTACTTACCTACAATCATTGTCTTCTGGGTTATCTAGCAGGTGTTTTAAAGTATTTTTTGTCAAAAATGTTAGTTGCAAATTAGCTTTCTTAAAAATATCCTCATAATTCGCGGTTCAAAAGGTAGGTAAACAACGTTTTTTCGGCTTTCTCTTTTTAAAGGTCTTTGTTTTCTGTTTGTCAATTAATTTTTTCACTAGACAAGCAGTGTATCCGTTATATTCGGCCACGTTCTTAATATACCGTTATCCTTTGCTATATATTTTTTGACCAAAAGCAACATAACTAATTATATTAGCCTATTTACTAAACAATTCAAATTAGTCATCTTTTGTGCTGGGTATGATGTGAGTTAGGTAACTTCTTTATGAGGACGTCGAATTTTTGTTTTTATTAAGTAGTACGTCTGGAAAGGGTAGTTTATTATTAATTTCCAATATGTGGGTAAATTTTATAGTCAGATTTACTGTTCAATTTTGCAATAAAATCGTCGTTTATGCAAATGTTTGTGCACTGCAAAAATATAATCCACATACCAAACCACACTCTAGGAAAAGACTGATTTTCTCTTTCTAGGTCCGTTTACTAGTGGTAGTAGGCATAAGCTAACTTCTGGTTAGAATATTTTCCCATTTAGTTTTACAAGGTGTTTATACATGCCTTATGAATACGGAATGTTCACAATAACACAAATAATGTAACAACTTGTAAATTTGCAAAAGTCGTATTTTGTCTGATTTTGGAAATTGCAATGGAATAGCTTGTAAACAATATTAGATTTTCGAAAACTTTATTTTAATCGAGATTTAATATCCCTCTATTTTTTAAATGTTAATTCACTAGATTTTTTAATAATGACGCTCCCATAATTTTTCCCCAAAACAATACATTAAGAATTGAAAATTTCAAAAAGTTAGGTAGCAAAAACAGCAAAAACTTTAAATAAAATATTGGGCGCTGTTGCTCTCAACAGCTAAAATATTTTTAAATTGCCAGATACAACATGAAAGATAATATTATGTTATTACAGTACAGTTTTAACTCTTTTAAAAATTTAGATGTTAATAGCCATTTACCCAAAATTTTTCTTTATCTCTAAATAGCGTTTCTTTAATATTTTAGACGTCTGACGTCATTCGCCCTTCAATCACTAAACACAACTTGAGAATACAGAAGGTACATCCAGAATACATGTGACAACTACGGCAATTATGATCCGGTAAAGTTTATGCAAAGTAGAGAAACATGTCAAAAGCTATTAGTAGAACGCAATCACATAGGCAACGTTGCTGGGCCCAACAACGTATCAAGCATTTGATGTATATTTCGAGCAGGCTTAACAGCGATATATTAATATATACAGGCCAACACAAAGTGTTTGTCTGTGTTTTGTTTCTTTTAATGTCGGCATATTTCCGCAACTATGGCCAATTACCGACGCCAGCAATCAGTTTCACCTCACTCTCCTGGAAATTTTGCCGAACCCCTGCCTTTCTGCAAGGAAAGTATGGATCTTTAACGTGCCCAACATCGCATTGACACAGACCTACGGCTTTACGCCCCCTCCGAAGGGCGGAATATGCAGACATTCAACTTGCTAAAATACAATGTCACAATTTCGGTTGATGTTAATGTTACAGTATTACTGAAAAAGTGAAAGGAGAATCCTGGGATCGAACCCAGGACCGTTCGGTTCAGAAGCACACGTTCTTACAACTCAAACACCGAGGCTTTTATCACAAAGTGCGCAAAATATATAAAACTTTGGTTTTCTTTCCGACATTCTCTAATTGCTCAGTGAAATGTTAAGCAAAGTAAGAAAAGTATCTGAATTTTTGTATGCTTTTTCCAAGCGACTATACATATTATATATATATATATATATATATATATATATATATATATATATATATATATATATATATATATATATATATATAGTGTAATTTAATTTAAAATGTTCTGATACGAAATACATTATTTAACCAAATAATTAACATCTTACCTATTCCGGTGGTGGAAAATCTCAGTACATGTGAGGGTTTCGACCAGCCATATCTATTTCTTGATAACAATATCACTTCATATATGCTACTTTCATTCAAGCCTCGCAAAGTAAACTGTTTTGCGTAAGTTGGACCAAGACTGTGTTCGGTTGGAATAATCAGTTTGGTCCATCCTTTCCTTCGTATATTTGCTAGCGGGTCGTATTTTCTAAACCATAAGCTAAATTCTATGATTGGTGTATAACTGTCCACTTCCCATATTAATGTGTAGGAATTCTTATCATCGGCGTTTATGTCGTTTCTACTTTTAAATGTACCAGGATTTGGTACCCCTAAAATTGTAACATTTTGTGTTAGTAAATTGTATACCTCTGTGTATAGACAATGCTATTGATAATTTAAGTTGAAGATAACGCTAAATAAACAGCATCTCAGATGCGCCTTAAAGGGCTCGCATATTTGTAAACCGGTTACACTTTTCTAAAATGTTGCGCTTTTAATTTGGCTATAGGGTAAGGTTGGTACACAGTAGAACGAAAAAATATTTATTTATTAAAAAAAACATGTTTTATAAAAAGTGAAATTAGCTACATTAGTAGACTAAGCTTACATGAAACAAAAAAATTAACCATAATCTTTGAAAATATGTATATTTTTTAAAAACACTCCATCTGTTCCACCAAGTGCTGCATACGGTACACAGTGGAACAACACCATGGGTACAGTGGAACAGTTTTAAAGGAACAACACAAAACTTACGAATTAAATTTGTAATGAAGCGCGAGTTTATTTAGGCTATTTAATTAGCGAATATTAGAAAAATAAATTCGATTCATTTGCAAATATATTTATAACATAAAATTTTGATGACAGGCGAGAGATGGGCCAGCATGTATTTCATATTACCATGTGATTGCCGACAGGCTGTGCGCATGCCGGGGTGTCATGGTAGCGCCGTACTCGACGCGAAAGCAGGAACGCTGCAGGTATGTCGCATGGGAGACAGAAGCCTTCAGCCTCTCGTACGAAGCATATAGTGCACTTTTAGTTTACACCGCGTGTCAAGGGTTTCTTGGGAGATTTTAGTTAACGCTTTCTGTGAGCTTGATACTATTATTATAATAGAAGCGACTAGAAAGGATTGTTCAAATATTCATTACGCTGTCCTGTGATATAGTTAGTTTAAATATATATATATATATATATATATATATATATATATATATATATATATATATATATATATATATATATATATATATATATATATATATATATATATATATATATATCGAGATTTTAGAATCTTGACTTTAACAGCGCGTTAGGTAGGTGCAGAATATAACCCCAACAAACACGTTTGTAATTGTTACATGGCATTAAAAGCTCAATAAAGTATCACCGTAACATTACACTGTCACCTAAAAATAACACAAATGTACTCTGCAAATGGAGCACATTTAGGTAACAAATGAAATATTGCATACCATCAAGTATTATAACATAAAAGCTATGTAATATTTTTATGTAACATACACATTATGCAAATTTAATGGCGTTCTATAGTTTTAAAGCACACACTGATAACATCGTAATATTTTTATTTTACATTAAATCAGATAATTATCAAACCCAGATTATGAAATGTTAATTAAGAAAACCTGTTAACTGAAATATGATTTAAACTTTAAACCTCGCCAATAAATTATTTTATTATATTTATATAAATAAAATAAACGGAAAATAAGTGGAAATACAAATTGACACCTATATGTTCCAGGCATTTTCGTGGTTTTATTCGGCCAACTGCGCAGAGCGAGAGCGAGTGTTGAGTCTCGATTCTTGATGTTACGGTTTGCTAATAGATTATGAGGTTATGTTATGTTTATTTTGATTGTGCTCGTGTTTGTGATTTATACTGTTTTTTACTTATTTCTCATACAAAAGGTAACGTGAAAATTTTGTGGTAAGTGTTGGATTTTATTTTTGTCTATTTCTTGAACGACTACGGTATTTAATATAAGGTTTAAGAATTTATGTTTTGTGCATGATTTTATTGACAAAGGCGACGACCGATTGTGAAGAACTACATTAATGTGGGTGGTGAATTCTTATTGGTGTTTCATGTTAAAATGAATTATGTTATACATTTTGAATCTATGATTGTGTTATCCTAGCGTTTTATGACGGAATGCGAGTTAACCTATATGTTTCACTTGCAGCATACATTTATGATCATTATAATCAAAAGGCTGGAAATGACTACACAGCGAATTTAAACAAAGCTATTCACTATAACAAGTTCAGAATTGATTGCTGCTAGATCAACCCAAGAAATATAATAAGGTAATTAGTAATAGTTAGTTTTACATGATCATCTGAGTCATCTGAACTTATTGATTAAATTTGCAACTATTGTTACCTACCAACCAGTTTAAATTTACAGGAGCTGAGTTTTTGAGACAAGCAATGACGACTGATTTGTTAAATAATTACAAAAGCAATTTTAATATGGATGATCCTACTCTAGTTACAGTTTAAAGTTGCAGTTATATTTAATCATACATAAAAACTTCAACTGATGTTTAGATTTAATTTTGAAATTCATTTTATTCATAACGTCGAGTTAAATGTGAACATCATAAACAATTTTAAAATTAAAATTATAAATATTTTAATACAATAAGAATGTATTATATTATATTGTTTTCTTATAAGTGTTTAATAAATTGTTTTCAATAATTTTTTGTTTTGTTTTTCTAAACTATTATTTTGTGTGGTTATATAGAAAAAGCTCTACTCCTAACAACAAAATGTAACATGTAATGTTGATGAAATTGTCAATAAATATATCTGATATATATGCCCAAGTATATTACATAGATATGTCACGAGAGGAACTATATGCATGACATTTCGTGTTACATGTAACTTACAAGTTCATAACAAGTTACATAAATGATACTTTTGTAAATAACAAAATATTATTTCAGTTATGTGAATGTTACATAACTGTGTTTGTTGGGACGTCTCGTGTAAATGGTCAAGTTATTGGTATTGGAATAAAACTCATACAGTGTGTTATATGGGGAAGAGAAAAGCTGTTCCATTTAAGGGATATTCAAGCTATTAGTCGTGTACTATACTGGGTGGTATATGATCAGCCGGAAGTACAGATGTCGGACGGCTGGCAATTCTGAATAGTACGTAACCGCTGGATAGGGTAACTGATTATACCTTGTGGTGCATTGATAGAAGTGGAAAGCTGTTTTTGTTTTACCTATTTAAGGGTTGTTTAGTTATAGGCTGTTTGTAGTTTCCTATTAGATATTAGGGAGTCGAGCAACGTGTACTATACTGGGTGGTATATGATCAGCCGGAAGGACGATGTCGGACGGCTTATGATGTGGCTATTCTCAATAGTACGTAACCGCTAGACAAGGGGATAAAAGGGGGACGCTCATAGACAGCCGTTACAAACGTCGAATCTAACAACGTATGCTATACAGGGTGGTATATGATCAGCCAGAAGGACGGATGTCGGGCGTCTTATTACGTCGCCATTCTGAATAGTACGTAACCGTTAGATTGGGGAAAGACCGAAAAACCTAATAGGCTCCACGGAAATACTGACCCTAGGTCTGAGTGGTGGATTTCCACTGTTGTGTGGCTACTAATGTAATGCATGTAATTGTCGCTTGTCGCTTGCCGTTAATTTCGTATGCTTTACCAACGCTGTGCTAATACTACTAGAATATTTTATTTATGTTAAATGTTTAAAAATAATTCTGCGTAATTTTTTTTTTAGTCGAATATTATTGTCTTCTAAAATATTAACGTAGCTGTGTATTTTTCATTGTTAAAGTATGCCTTATCAGAGATAACTTATCTGGTATGAGATAAAACTTACATTTAGTCGAATGGATGTAGCTAATTTTTAGTTTTTCGTATCTCATTGATTTTTATAAATTTAACCTTTTGCTTGCAAATATATTTATTATTATTAGAAATTTTATTAAACTAGTTGCGTTTCATTATTAGATAAATCCACTGATGCATGTGGGTTAAGCTATAATCCTGTGACGGATTG